>JAZGLO010006158.1:0-180000 GCA_036873155.1 Biomphalaria sudanica
ATGTGCCTTTATATTTGTTGTCTTTCTGAGTATTTTATTAAATTTTGTTTTTGTATTTGAAGATTATGGTTCAGTATTTTATGTATAATTGCTACTTTACTTTTAAGTCTTCTATCCTGAAGGCTTTCTAAATTTAGTGATTTTACTAAAGGTGTTACTCTAGTCAAATGTGAATATTCGTTTGTTATGAATCTCACTGCTCTATTTTGAGTCTGTTCCAGTTTCTTAATGTTTTCTTGAGTTGAGAGGTCCCAAACAGAGGATGCGTATTCTATTATTGGCCTAACCAAGGTTAAATAACATTTTAGTTTTATGTTCTTATTTGATTTATAGAAATTTCTTCTAATAAACCCTAATGCTTTGTTCGATTTTTAAAAAACGTTTCATCAATATGGGGATTCCCATGACTGTTTTTCATTTATTATAAGTATTTTGAGTTGTGTTTACCATGAATAAGATAAGTGGAATTTATTTGTTTTAGTTTTTTTTTTGTTACTCTTAATAACTGGCATTTTTGTGGGTGGAAAGACATGCTCCAATTTGATTCCCATTTCTGTAATTTATCAAATTCTCTTTGTAAAATTTTCTATATATAATGCAATCGTCTGCAAATAATCTGACTTTTGTTCCTGAACTAATGCAATTTGGTATATCGTTTATGTAAATTAAAAATAGTAATAGGCCTAAGACTGTTCCTTGAGGTACACCTGAGTTTACTGTTATTTGTGCTGATTTAGAGCCATTTATTATTACAGTTTGTTCTCTCCCTATCAGAAAATCTTTAATCCACTGATGCAATATTATGGGCCATTAATGCCGAAATATTTTAGTTTTAATTTAAAACAGAATAGTGAAATATGGCGACAGAGTTTATGTAATTGCACATGATTTGCATAATTATTTTAAGAAAGACTTTATTTTGGAAAATTTAGAATTTATGCGAAATTTTTAGTATAAGAGTAACTATTGAGATGAGTTCTGAACACAAATATTATTTTCCTAGTCACCTTTTTCCAATCTTCACTCATACTGATATTTTTTTATTGTATAAATAAATTTGGGACTATAACTCACAATATAGGTCATATGCTTGAATCCTGCAAATGCAACACATTTCCTCCCACTTCAGATTTTTTTTTGTTTAGAGCTTTGAATTATAGTCCTGTAGCAAAACAAAGTTAAAAACATGCTATTTGAACAAAATGTATCAATTACAAACGAGCTTTTTTTAAAGTATTATTTTTCGAATATTTTTTTTTTCGAAAAGATCCTCAATGCCTTAATCTAAATCTGTGGGATATCTTATCTTTTCAAGGAACAAATCTGTTGTATTTGCAAGGTAGTAAGGGCCTGTAAATTCATATTAGAATATTTTTCAAACAAAACATTGTTCAAAAGGTCCTTTTTTAATAGCTGTAGACGTCAGGAATATCTGCAGTGAAGAATGCAAGAAAACGCTTTTGGCGTCGGGGGCTTCGCCCCGAACCCCATGGGAGAGCTTATGGCGCACACCCTGACCCCCAAGCGGTCAAGAGAAAGGCATTAACACTCCTTTTTTGTCGCCTAAGGTTGAGAAACACTGGGTTTTTTATTATCATATTTATATTTATGCATAGGGTTAGGGTTTAATGAGCGTTAGGGTTAGAGTTTGGAAAAAAATCGCCCCCCCCTCCAAAGTTCTGGATCCGCTAGTGCTCAGAAGGCAGATATTTTTATTTAATAATCATGCTATCACCTTTTAAACAACTATTTTAAGGAGAAAGCGCTAAATAACTTACTATGGGCTATGCCTGTTTGGTATGCGTTCTTGACTGTTGTTTGAACCCTGCCGCCATTTTAGTAAAGATTAGTTGTAGATCAAGACGTAATAAGAATGAAATATTGACAACTCTGCCCTGCATAGGCTCCTATAACGTGTGTAGCAGCGCACTATTCAATACAAAATCTGGACGAACTGTTTAGACAAGAAAGAGCCGACAGTTGATTTCCGCCAAAATGGGTAGTCCAGAGTTATGAAAGCGATTGGACGGGTCAACAAGGTGAGAAGCATTATAGACGATCTGTGTGGCCCAGTGTGGGGTTGTATTGTCAGGGTGGTATGACGTCGGTGTCTGAGAAACAAATGGAAGAGTCGTGCCTGCAAATTGATCTAGATCTAGGAGACATTCTTAGAAATTCTAAGTCATTCTTCATTCTTGTCTAATGTCTTGGCTGGTGTTTTGTTTAAATTGTTAAGACAACCGTTCTTTGGGACAACTAGAAGATAGCGAGCGACCGAGACCATTCGTTTATAACACGGACTGCTGACCTTGGTTATATAAACGGCGATAGTGAGCATTGAAAGCAAAAGAAAATGTATCCTCAAGGCTTCAATTCTGTCTCTATGTTGTGGTCTGTGGTGTCCTCATATCACCTCACATCTGTAAATAACAGACGTTATCTATGCTGTTAATCGTCATCGATTTGCCTCCCTAAAAGTTATTATGCCTACATTAGCCTATATTATATATATATATATATATATATATATATATATATATATATATATATATATATATATATATATATATATATATATATATATATATATATATATATATATTATATGATTTAAGATTATGAGAAATAGCCATTTTAATTTCTGCTGACGGAATTGACCGTTAGTCGAAGACTTAAACTTATAATTATAAAGTCTAGATTCTAGATCTAGATCTATAATGGCCATTAGAATTTTTAGAAGTCTAAATTGACTAAATCTATTCTTAAATTAAGACTTGTAAGATTTAGAGCTAGACTAGCTATTTTTTTTATTATTATTTTTTTTTAAATCTATGATTCTATCGATCGCTTGACCTGATTCATTTTGATAACGATCATTGTAGTTAAAGTGCCCCCTTTAAAAATAATAGCAAACCACATTATTTAAATTAATATTATTTTTGAAATTATACGTAAAGTATAGCAGGTAGATCTTTATTACTTTGCTAGCTTATCACACGTTTATATAAAAAAAAAAATGTGTATAAAAGCTTCGAACTTCATAAAGTACTAAAATCACGTGACAATCTCCAAGGAGCACGGAACTGTTTAAGTATGGTTGACAGTTTTCCTATACACGCGAACACAATTAAGGGTATAAATAATAAATGAAAATGGCGGTCCAGGGTCCGTATACCCTTGATCTGGAGAACCAAAAGAAAAACGTTTTTGTCACACAATTACATGACCGGTAAGATAAAATAATACCGTTAAATTGAAGCTTTTGAGATAAAAAAAAATCTTACACTACTTACTGTGACTTACTACAGTAAAATTAGTAGATCTAATTACTAATAAATGAGTATAAAAATAATCAATCAATGCAAGCTCCACTTTCCAGCTTTCCCTTCTCCCTTTCTCAGAAATTCAGAATTTGACTTTGCAGCCTGAGCGTCATACAAAATTTAAAATTATAAGAAATTTTAATCTGTATGATATATATCATTTGTATAGGCCCTATCACAGTTCTATGTCTAAATAGATCTTTAAATTATATTTTGATAATTTTGCTTCTTCTTAATAACCCTAAAAATAGCAAATGTAAATAATAATTCTTTATTGTTAAAAGTCAAAATCTAAATTTTAAATAGAGTAACTCTGTAGGTGAAAATTCAAGTTATAATATAGGTCTAGATTACTAGACTCTAGATACAATTTTTTTTAACCAGATTTTTAAATTAGAAATTATAATAATATAAAGGGATATTTAATTACATAAAAAGTTACTAATACTAATATAGTTCAACTAGATCTAGAATTTTTTTTTTCAGTATATAGTAATTTATATTTCCAGTCCTAGACTCTAAATAGACTTATGATTTCTATATCTAAACAGAGAATGTATTGTAGTAGCAAACAAAATGAAGAGATTAAAACAGTAAAATTCCAGAAATAGAAAAAGTTACAAATTGAACCTCATAAAAAAGACATGATGTTTTTTCATGGCACAATTTAATTAACTAAAAGATTATAGACAGCTTATCAAAAAATAAAACTGCTTAAAACAAACACACACACAGAGTAGCCATAGACCAGAGTAGAGGGTATGATTCTTTATTCCCACTTGAAATACTGGATAGAAGATAAAATAGATACATTTTACCTAAATTTTTGTAACTTTTCAAATAAAAAAAACAACAACTTGAGATAAATAACATTTTCAAAATCTTTTGTGTAGTAATTATGCTTTCTTCAGAATTTTAATAATATGCTAAATTTACCACAAAAATTATAGCTCAGTTATTTGATATATTGTAAAGGTCATCTGTTTCTGTGGCCTACGGTTAACCACAATGTCTGAAAGGGGAACTTTACTTTATTTTTACTATTATACTATATATTATAGTGGCCACTGTTCAATGATTTTCAATCTATTGTCAGAATAATGTACAGAAGTATTTATAGTATACAAATTATTTACTTTCTTGTAACTTAACATAAAAAAAAATATATGTATAAATATTTCTTAAGCATTTAGATAATAATGTGTCCCCATGCTTATGATTTCAGAGAGGATGAAGAAGATATCACAGCTTTTCCTGTGGTTAAAGAATCAGGAGACAAGCTTATTGAGTCTGGGATCAATACATTGCAAAAAACACTTCTTCTAAAAAAAGAAGTAGAAATTGATAAAGTTAATGGTCTTTTGGATGCAAAACGCTATGAGTTCAAGCAGAGAATTGACAACTGTGCTCAGCGACAATTACAGCTGCAGAAAAAACAACAACAGGTAATTGAGAATACATTCATGAAAAGTTTCTTTGAATAATTTTTTTAGAATTATTAGAAACCCGCCTTGGTTGCTTGGTATGTGCCCCAAACTGCTGTCATGATGGTCATAGATTCAACCCCAACCACTGTCTCCTGCAGGAGATTACTCCATCAGACTATATCAACGCCACTCATTGATCAGGAAACATGAAAAGGATCAAGATGTATTGTGTGTAGTCCCTCAATGAACTCTTTATGTTGTGTCTGTTCTATTTATGTGAATGTTTCTGTTGTGTTGTCTTTATATGAGAAAAGAGTCCTTGTAATCACAACAAATTTTCATAAGAATCAATAAAGTAGTCTTAGTCTTAGTAATCTTCATTTCTGAAGTCTGAAACTTACTAGTGAAGTGAAGTTATCAGAAAGATAATTTGTAGATTCTTTTCATGGCTAGTTTAGCAGCATCATGTTGTCTGTTATAATAAAACTTAATAATAATAATAAGAATTTAATTGCTAAATCTCTCTAAAGAAACCTCTGTAAGCTTAATGTGATTTAAAAAATCTTACAGACATAATACAGACCTAAAATTTTATACTTACTTAGACTTAGATCCTCCTGCACCATTGGGTGCATTGGCAAGCTGTCTCCACAAAGATCTGTCACTGGCAATGTCTGAAGCCTCTTACCACCTACTGTCCACTGTTTTGAAGTCCTCCATGTGTGTTGCCAAGTTATATGAGGATGCCCCTGTTTGCACTTTCCTCATAATGGCCTCCATTTCATCGCAACTCTTGGTATGCATAGTTAATTTGGTCCCACAAACCTCATACGATGCTCTGTCACAACCTCACTAAGTGGTTGACTCCCAGTTTGGCATATGATGTCCTTGTTTGACGTCCGATCTATATTACTGACTCTTAAAATCCTTCTTAGCCATTTTTGTTGAGCCACATTTAGTCTTTTCTCAATTTTGGCAGATGACTTCCATGTCTCACATGCATATGTTGCTGTTGGTATGACGACTGTGTTAAGAAGATGCAGGCCTAGTTTTGTTTTATACATGTATAGAATATTTTTAACCTTATGCCAAAATGAATTGCATACATTTTTTAAAATCAATTCCTTAAAATACAGTTGCTTTCCTACTATTTCTGCCCTGATGACAAATATGGTGCCACCTAATACACAATTCTTGTGCCCTCAATGAGAATATAGAAGGAAGTGTACAAAAAATATGCTCAATTCATGAATAGGATAAATTCTAACAATTTTTCAAAGATTATAATTTATACATAACCTCAGGTTGCACTTGACGCACAATGATACAATAAGGGAGCTCTCCTCTACTTCTTAGCAGTCTACTCATAACTTTTTTTTTTATCTTCAAAAGAATTGATAATAATGCCCTGACTTTGCTGATTGCATTCACTTTTTTTTTTGCGCCAAAATAAATTTAAGGCATTTCAGTTTGGCTACTCATTATTTTCCTATGGCCAGTTTTATAAAGGGTTACTAATAAGGAAGATTTTTTTAATAATCTAGATGAAAGATAGAGTTGCCAAGTTTGAAAAGTTTATCCAAGAGAATGAAGCCAAAAGACGACGAGCCATACAGAAATATCAGCAGGAGGTCAGACTACGAGAGCAAAAAGCACTGGAGTTTTCATCTCTATCAGATCAGTTGGAACAGTTGAAAAAAAGGTAATGTTCACAATGAATAACAGAGGCTCTTTTTATAAGATGACTTACATTTTTTGTAATTCATTTCAATTTACTAGTATAATATTGTTCTGTAATTATTTTTAGGCATAAAACTCTGGAAGCAAAATTAAAAGCTTACAAGATCTTTGAGCAATACCTAAGAAGTGTTGTTGATGCAATGCCAGAAGGTGAATATTTCATGAAATATATCTAGTAGACTAATTATATCCATGCAGTAAGCAGTGAAAATAAGAAATACTATATTTATACTTCCAATCATTCATAACAGTATAATAGATTAATAATGCATTCCTTTTAGATTATCTCCCTTCAACTGAAGACAAAATTAAGGGACTTATGATGAGATATAGAACATTAAGTGAATCTAACAAAGGTTTAGTGGATAACCTGGAAACTATTTCTGACGAGGTAATTAGGAATATACATAAGGGTGATGTAGTATTTAACTTGATTATAACCTCTCATATGTGATTTTTTATATGAATGTCTATTTTTTTTCTGTCAGTTGAAGTGTCAAGTGTTCTTCTGTGGGCTTTGCATTTAGGGTACCTTAGAGACTACTAATTTCTATAACATGTAAAAAAGATGCAACTTGTGTCTGTTGGGGGTGGGAAAGTTAGGCAAACTAGCCTACTAGATATTTAAATTGGAATGTCTACTTTAAAAGAGGTATTTAACTACACAATAGTAGGGATTGTCAGCTGGGGCTGAAAACTTGCTCTTTGTTAATGTAGGATTAGACGGATTAAAAAAAAAAGAAGATAGTATGGGTTAATTATACTAGCCACAACTGACATTCAAATTATGATGGTGTTAGAAAAACTCTAAATAGAAAAAAAAATCAAATCTTATTTTAACCAACACAGTTAATCTCCTGGCTAGTATGAAATATTTCCAGAGTCATGCAAGTTGATTAGAGACTCAAACTCTGCTAAATTTTATTTTATAAATTACAGATGTTCCTTCAAAAGAGAAGATAATCACATCCTACATGGTGGTTGAGTCATAAATCACTTGGCTTTCAAACCTAGAGGTCCTGGGTTTGATTCCAGGTGAAGACTGGGATTTTTAATTTTGGGATCCTTAGGGCGTCTCTAAGAGATTAGCTGGGTAAAAGTAAAGTTGGTTGGCCATTGTGCTGACCATATGACACCCTGATCAACTGTGGGCCACAGAAACAAATGACCTTTACATCATCAGCCCTTTGGTGATCAAGTAATGAGATTTGATTTTAGCAAATCATAAATAATAAGAAAAATTACTTAACAGAATACATGTACAATCTCTACTTTCAAAAGATCATTTCTAAACAAATTGTTTTATTAAAAGGTATATAAAATTTGATCATCGTAACACATCAGAACATGCTGTCCTTCTAAATTCTGATGCTCTGCATTATTTAGCTTGAAGTTTATACTATACTAAAAATGATTTCACTAATAATAATTCAAAGTGTGTATTTTTGTTTAGCTTGAAGTTTGTAGAAAGGAATATGAGGTGTTGAACCAGGAGCACCAGAAGAGTCGCCTATCCAATACTTCAGAGTTGTCGCAGTTGTTAGAGAAGCAGGAGGTCCTCCAGAGTAGGACTGAACAGATGGAACAGAACTACAACATGACAAGTGAAGACCTAAGACACAAGGTTAGACAACTCTTTTGAAACTCTAAATTGTTAAGTAAAAAAAAGAAACTTACACAAATGTTATTGCTAATTTTGATCGAATTGCAAGTAAAAGAATTGAAGTAGAATTCAGTTCAACTTTGAATGACATTATGGCATACTACATAAAATATTAACTAAGTATTTGTTTCAAAGGTTTTTCCCTTTTCAATGAACATCTGTAGTTTAATTTATACAACATAAACAATAAATTTAGCTTGCCTGTAAATACTGTACTGTTATTCCATGTTGACTAGAGAACAGAGGTGGGGATAATCTTTATGGCAATTGATAACATCTATGACAAGTGCAAAAAACCAACAGATCTACCTCTGGGGAAAGAAGATTGGGATCAAAAGCTCAACAAAATCAAAGTAAGTTCAACCAAAAAAGAAGTGAAATTATTGACACTGCATTGGGAATTGTTGATGTATCTATCTGCTTAAACATTGAAAGACCTATTTCCATAACAATTGTATTATTAGGCAGATAGGTTTGAAAAATTCTAAATAACCTTTAGTAATGATGAATGTTCTAAATAAGAAAAATTAATTTTGCATGTGTGATATTGAAGGGAAAATCATATTTAGTGTAATTATTCCCTTTGTTTTTCTGCCTATCTAAGAGTGCTCCTGAATTTATATCAAATCACTGATACTATTTTAATGTGTAGACACCTAAATCAGAGAGGATTTTAATAATAGTAGGATAGAAAATCTTAAAATTATTTTGAAAATGTGTTTGATCCACAGGATTATTTACAAGAAAGAGAAGGGGTTGCTAAAATTGTTCAAAGTGCCACAAATTCTTCTACAGGAAGTAGTTCCACAGAACAAACTAAAGCCAGGGCAAAGGTTAAAAGTGCTTCAAGATTGAAAGTCACAATAGCACAGGCACCTAAATAAGAAAACTGATACTTTATTATGCCAACGTTTTTCAAACTAGTGTAGGGAGGTGTGAGGTCTTCTCAAGGTGGGGCATGACATCCTGAATAAAAGGGGTGGCGGATTGGGTCCATTTTTGTTTTCAAGAGGTAAAAAAGGTATTGTCATTGTAGTTTTCAATCCATGTTTATCTGCAAAACATAATATCTAAAAGAAATGGACAAACTTTAATGAAAATTTAATATGTAACTTTAGATTACAAACATATTGTAAATCTTTCTATATATTGTAACCAAAAATTGTTTTATACATGTTTTTTTCTTTAATTACATTTTAAATACCCTTCAGGACCTCACTGTGAAAGCCTACAGGACTTCAGGGGTTGCAAACACAATTTTTCTGGTTTAATAAATGCTGGATTATGCATGTCAGAGTTAAGACCAAATAGGAGTTCCCACTCAATGCCAAAATCAATTAAAAAATGTTAAGCTTTTTTGGTATTCTTTACAACTATTGAAATTTTGTAAAATTATTAGATCACCAAAGATCAATCAATAATTTTGTACAATTTGTTCATTTCTTACTAACATTTTCACCCAAATAGCTCATGAAAAAGTGGAAAACAAATTGGCACTTTCATTATAACTGTTATTATTGAATGTACATTTTTTGGTTATACAATCATTTTTTTTTGTAATGCTTTAAGTTTTGTACATTTCAATTCTGTTTAGTGATATTTAAACTCTATGTTATTGTGTTTTGATGCAACTAATACAAATGTCTACTTGTGTTCTTTAGTAGCTGCTTATATGTTTAAAGTTTTTTAATATTTTAAATCAGGAATCGTCTGTAGTTTTGTTCTATGATGGTTCATGTAAAGACACTGAAATATCAGCCATGACATTAAATGCCAAAGTGTACATAAAGACATAAGCTGGAGCGGATGCATATAATCTAATTGTACTAAATATTTGTTCTGACTGTGATTTCTTTCTTTGTTTTTTTTTATTTACTGTAAATTTTTATTTGCTAAATACATACCATAATATATGATGTATTTATATGTGAATAAGATTATTTAAAAAAAATAAAAATCAAACGATGAGGTAAAAGAAAACAAAAACATGTCTTTATTGTCTCAGATGTATTTATTATTATTCTTTTTTTTGGCTTTCATAACAAAATGTGTTTGAAATCATTATTTCAGGTTAACAACCATCAATTTTGTTCTACCGGTGCTATAAAAGATTATCTGAACAAAAAAAACAAAACAAAACAATTAGAAAACAATCACTTAGATGTAAATATCTCTATAATTAAAATAATAGCAAAATTTAAAATTTGATGCATTCTCTGGTTACAGTCTCTCATATTACAATGTACTCACTAAAGGCTCAATTCAAAGGCAAGAATATTTGTTTGGACAGAATTTCTGTAGTGTAACACATCATTCAAGACATTTTTATATTTGAAACAAGTTGAACAGAATCTTGGCATAGAATCATTCAGATTATGTGATTTCATAACCCTTGAAATTATTCAAATTTGAACTAAATATAGTCAAATGTGGTTTTACAATAATCATGCAGAATATGGAAATGATATTTATGAACTATAATATCTAGGTAAGTGTTTGTAAGTAAAGTTATTGTTTTTTTTTAATTACTTGCATTTTTTAAAAGTCTTCTAGAGAAATAGCTATGGCCTTTAGCATGATTACTTGATTTTAAATACCTTTTTAATTCTTTATCTCCTGAATTATTTTCCAAGTTCAGGAGAAAATTCATTCTGCCAATTTGTAGTGTGCTACCATGTTATGATTAAATTAAATAACTTTTTTTGGTTGTTATCAGAAAATGGTAAAATTGCAGAGAAATGAATCCCCTTTTAAAACAATACAATTCGATTTTGTAGAAAAAAATATTATTTTAACTATTTCTCTCTGTAATTATTTTCCACAATGGCATTATCCATTTTGTTCATACACATTTCACCAGCCTGTTATGATTATACATCAATATCTTTTTTGTTTGTTATTAGAAAATTTTATATTTAATATAGACTTAATGGGCAATGCACACCCTTTTTTAATTAAAACATATCAATGATTATACAATCAAAATGAAATGGACAAGACTCTCTAATACTAGATCTAGACAATATTTTATGATCCAAATTGAACTAAAAGTAATTTTTATAATAGTTATTCATATTTTCACAAAACTTTATATAAAACATATAAAATATACATTAATTTTCTTGAGCTCACTGTCCCATGCCATTACCTACAAGACAAGTAATATAAAAAAAACAACAACAGAGCCTTTAGGTAGCCCCTACTCTTTAAAATATTGTTTTTGTTTTTTGGTATAACAGTGAAAATGAAAAAAATATTTTCCAAAGGGAAACTACTCAAGATTAAATTATAAACAAAAACATTTTGGCAGGAAAGGTAAGAAAACAAAACAACTGACTATTCAAGTATTGTTCATAGTACTGTCACTTTGGCTGAAAGATTGGGGTCAAATCAATAATGGTATCGATGATAAGGAGAGAAAGAGTTAAATTTCAACTATGAAAATAACAAAGAGAACACCCTGACCTTAAATATGACATCCAAGATCTAGGCTAAATCTATGAAATTTTTACAAAATGAGTGCAGAATGTGTTTATATTTATCCATATTTCCACAAAACATTATTGAGAACAAATCACATTAAATGAATATCTATAGCTTATTAGCCCGTAGCCACCAATCAGAATAGAAAATGAAACAAATAAGATTTAAAGCATGGACAACTGGCAGTGCAGATCTGATGGAAATGTTTGAAATGGATGATGAGAACAGTTTGTATCAGACTGTAATGCATGTACCATCCTGACATATATTATTCCACCTACACATTTCTCAAACTTTCACATACACACATTTAACTCTTCACATCCAGAGTGGCACTACACGCTGAACAGCCTCTGCTTGTTTCACAATCCTAATATAATCATAAAGGCAAAGGTACCCTTGCATTCTATGGGAGCAGATGGTGTAAAGCTCATCTATTTATATGGCCAGTGGTCAATGAGGGTGTCATGTGGCCAGCACAACAACAAAGCACCTCTACTTCCCCAGCGTATCTCAGGTACTTATTTGAATGGGATGAACTCAAGGGTGTCTTACAAATCCTGAAGCTCAAAATTCCAGTTCTCACTTAAGATCCCTCAGTTAGAAAGCCAAGAGCCTTACCACTCAGCCAGCAGGTTCCCTAATGTAATGATAATATAATCATCATTTTTTGTTTGAAGATTTAATCCAGAATTTCATTCCATCAAAACAGAAACAAGATGAATTGATCAATGAACAAGCTTGTACTCCGTTTTCTTTATATCACAATAACAAACAAATTACACTAAATAAATAGTCCTTTGTAAAGGGATAAAAACACAACCTTTTTTTTTAAGTACAAAAAATATATGCATACAAAACTTAGGAATTGATAATAAAAATATGAACTTTGCATTGAAAAACTTTGTTTTTCATCCTAGAGTAAATATATAAGTAAAATGATGCTTTAAAAAATAGAACATTATTCTTCAATTTATTGTTGAAAACTAGCTGGAATCAGCTTAACAGTACTAAGTAGTCAACAATACTGTGGCATCACAACTTATTAAATACTCTCACATTGGCTGCAGAGAATTAAATCATTGCCACAATATTTGAGAATATAATTTTTTTTATAGATAAAATTCTGATCCTTACAATTTGTAGTCAAAGTAAAAAAAAAAGTTCTTAGAAGTTCTTATAACAGCTAAATTGTTTTTCATGTAAATAATGGAAAAATAAAATATAATTTTTATTTTATTTTGTATTTTTATATATATATATATATATATATATATATATATATATATATATATATATATATATATATATATATATATATATATATATATATATATATATATATATATAAAGGATAGTCTAAATGTTGATTTAATTTCTAAATGCGTCAATAAATATATATAT
This sequence comes from Biomphalaria sudanica, assembly GCA_036873155.1. Classification (NCBI taxonomy): domain Eukaryota; kingdom Metazoa; phylum Mollusca; class Gastropoda; family Planorbidae; genus Biomphalaria; species Biomphalaria sudanica. The sequence goes on from JAZGLO010006158.1 coordinate 13,041, forward strand.
ATATATTTAGCTCAATAAGACACAACTAGGAATTAAAAGAGGAAAAAGAAATGTCATTAACAAAGAAAAGAAATAAATTCAAATACTTATTCTAGTTCTCCTGGTAACCCCTGAACTCCATTATTGATGGTTAATTTAAATGCATTGAGAGATAACAATTAGTTCATAAACAACACAATCGCTAGTTGTTGTCAAACAAATAAGGCAACATTTCCTTTTAAGACAGAAACAAAACAAAAACAAATTATATGTACAGAGTTAAGTTAATCCTCAGAGATCAACATTGCTATGTTGTCATTGGCTTCAACCTTCTCTTACATATTGTCTATGTAACATAAGCAAAGTCAATTTGATGACAAAAAATAAATGGAAGAACATCATATTGCTAATAAAATGAAGCCATAAATAAACAAAGATCCACTTGTGAAGAGAAAGACAGCTCTGAGAGTAACAAAATATGTATCCAATGAGACACACACAAAATCCCAACTAAGGAAACAAAATAGATTTCTATCTTAAACAAGCGTTTCTTGCTCAAATTCTTCATATTGCATTACAATATTTGAACATTAGCAGCACTTTACTGCATTGGTATAGCTTCAGTTCTAGTCTGTTGATAACAAGATGATATAATGACATTGATGACTTTCTATCAACATTTACTGACTTTGTGCTTAACACTGACCTAACCTATTGATGTTTTAGAAAATAAATCTAAAATAGATTAATTTTTGGTTTATATAAGAGAGATGATACAGAAACTATATGAAACAAAGAAAAATAGAGAGAAAACAATTCTCTGAAGAAAAAGGCAACTGAAAATGAAACTAGTCATGAGCTTGATTGAACATTGAACTTCTTACTCAACACTTTTAGCTAAGTTTAGTACTCTCCATTTGAAGAAAATAACATTTGATTGTTGTTGATTGTAATAATCCCAAGCACTGTCAAGTCCAAAAGTAAAACAAAAAATATCACACTTTTGTTTCAATATTTTGTGTTAGTAGCAAATGTTGGTTTGATGGCTGCTGCTGGTACTGGGACGGCTGTTGACTGTAGGGCACTTGCTGTTGGGGTTGAATCTGCATCATCTGCTGCTGGACTAGAGAATGTTGGAATGGTAGGTTGGTGATGGCCAAAGGCTGCTGCTGCAGCTGCCTCTCTTTCTTCCGCCGATCTAGCTCTCTGTTGAGAGCATTGCGATAGTTCTCATAGCTCATCACAATGTGTTCTAGGTCCTGCTTGTAAAGTCTCGTCAGGAGTGCAGCAAAATTTTCTAACTGCTTCAGTGTAAACAGTTCCCACTAAAAATAAAAATAAAACAAAGAAATTTCTGGCACATTTGTAGTCACTGATTCGAACATCAATAATTTTTCATAAGAAAATAATAATTTTAATCAAATCTATAAATGAAATTTTTAAATCAAATACTGATATTATTTAAAAAAAACATCCATAAAAAATCAAATCTTATTCTCAATGTCACTGACAACCGAACTTCTAAAAAAAATTAACAGAAGTGATTCCTACCTTTAATTTATGGTCATGCTCATGAGGTGCTTTAGAAAAGACAATGAGCCATTCTGGGATTTCTGAAAATGTTCAAAATAAAGTAAAGAGCTGTCAACCAATTAAGGTAGAGTTTGTACGAACCTATTTGAAATGTTATCAAGTACATTATAAACAACTAAAAAAAACCAACCTGTGTTGAGATATGGGTTGGCAGGAACTAGCTGTTTGTTTTGGCGATACTCTAAGTGGGGAGGAATACGCTCTGGAACCAGACCTCCGTAAGCGAGTACCATACCTTGAGTTGAACTACAAGGATGATGATACTGAGCTGTGCGTGTGATATGGCTTTAAAATAAAAAGAAATAAAAGATACATCACTGGCTTATGATCAAGTTAGAAAACAAAACAGAAAAAAAACAAACAAACAAAAAAAAAACAAATAGAAACTATTCTTTTCAAATCAGCTACAACTAAAGGAAAAAAGGAAAAGCAGTATTGGGCCTAGACTAGAACAACTAGAACTTTTAAAAAAAACCTTTTATTCTCCAACCTACAGTTATAGATCTACTCATCCAAATACCAAAATGAAAAGCACAAAGAATGTATATATCTACTAGCAGTAGACACCAGCTACGCCTGTTGATTTGTTCCCAGGCTTGAAATGTTTTATTATGGCCAAACGCTCCCTTCTTTTCTGTTTTTCAAATGTAAATAAACAAGCTTCATTTTGGTTTTATTATGGCCACAGAACAACCCTTTCTTATCTTTCTTTTTTGAATTTTAATAAATGAACATCATTATAACGATAAACCTAACATACTTATTTAGCCCGTGAATCAGTGTATCACTTAAAATGAAATTTCATGGCCCACTCTTGCTTTCCTAAAAACACCTTTTTTTTTTAAAAAAAAATAAATGAGCCATGCTTTAATGATCAATCTATCTTACTTTTTTAGCCTGTCAATCAGTGTAACTGTGACAGTGACATTTCATGGCCCACTCTCTCTTTCCTTCCCTCTCTTGACACACACACGCTCACATATTTTGGGCCTGTTAATTTTTGTAGCACATTGTCTTATTCCTAACCTCCATTACCACCCCCGCCAACAACAAAAAGTTAGTCCTTCGTACATATTCCTGTTTCTACATTTCTCTTGGTATTTTGTTCTCTAAATAAAAAGAAATATCAATTTGGTATTTTAATTAATCATTTATTTGATCCCTTTGGAATGTAGCAATAGATCAACAATTATCTTTTTCATGCTATTAGGATTACCTTTTTTCATGTATGTTTATCTCACCCCTTTTGAATCTAGCGAAATGACAATAGATCTATTCCTTGCTCTCTCTCTTGTACAAAAGAAAAAGACTCTAGATCTATCTTATTAATGCTATTAGGAATGTTTTTTTTTTTAAATTTAAATTGCAGTTGAAATGACGTAAGGCAAGCTTAAAAAGTTCACTTAGGGGAAATAAAATATACAGGAAGTCTTACTTTCTTGATATTAAATAAAAATGCTTAGTAAGTAGACGGCGGCCTTTTGGGGAAATACCGAAAATAAAATACAAAGGTTTCCTACGGCTTCCGAATTGTATTGCACTATTCTTATTTTCTGAAGAATGTTAAGAAAAACAATAAGATGCAATACAAAAACAAAACAAACGCCACTATATACTGATTATTAACACAAATGACTTAAGATTTTTATATTAATTATCAATTTTTTTGTATCTTCATCAAAAATGGCCTTTCCTCACCAAACACTACTGGAAGTCACCGCAGCAAAAGTCAATTAAAATTACATACCCTGATTTACTTTCAAAAATTAAAATAATTTAAGTTATCTCTGTCTGTCCTAAAATAGTAATGAAAGTAAATAATTTATGTGTCACGAAGATAACTACTATCGATTTGTGGGAGAGAACTAGACAAAAGCCCATAGCCCAAGACATCACAAAATGAAAATGGAGCTGGATAGGACACATCCTGCGAAAACCACTTACCAATGTTGCAAGGCAGGCACTTGGAAAGAGGAAAGTGGGCAGACCTAAGCAAACCTGGAAGAGGTCAGTCATCAGTGAAGCTGAGGGCACTGGAATGACATGGGAGCAAATGAAGAAAGCTGCTCAGAACCGAGTTCGGTGGAGAGGTGTGGTTGTGGCCCTATGCTCCACTGGGAGTATACAGGATTAAGTCAAGTAAGTCAAAGTTTACTAAAATAGCCATAGTTTTCTCCCCTTAGTTTGTTTAACTGGTTTTAGAGTTAAAATGAATAAACCATTGCTTTATAGATCATTTAAGAAACTTTTTCTTATAATTAAACTAATTCCAACATACCTAACAAGAGTTACATCCAACAGTTAAAAAAAAAACTTACTTATAATAATAAACACCTCGTTCTTTAGACTCTATCCTCTCCCAATCAGTGGGCAAAGATTCTTTCTCCAATGGATGGCTCCAGTGTGTGGCTTGCGTGTTGTGGTCAATGTAATATTTCCTGCCTCTCACTGTCCAGTCCACTGACCACCCTGGTGGTAGGGGAAGCTCTTCCTGTGATAGATAGCTACTCACCCCTGAAAATATTTAATGCCACTTGAGAACCAAAGTGAATATATAAATACATTTAGAACCAATGTCTCAGCTGAGGCTAAAAGGTTTCTAATTGGAGTTTGAGGACACCATTTGTAATTCAGGATTATATGCTTGTAAAGTCAAGAAACATTACAGAATACCAGGCATTGGCTGATGACAATTAAGCATGTTTGGTCATTGTGTTGGCCATGACAACCTTGTTAATTGTTAACCCCTAGCCTAACAAACAGATATTCACATAATGTATGGATTGATAGATCTTGAAGGAAACTTGAATTACTAAAAAGGGTTCATGCTATGATCAAATCTATCTATAGATAATTTCTTATAGAAATTCAGTTATTGTATTTATAAATTCTGTACTTCAAAAAAAAAAAAAGTAAACATCTTGACAACTATAATGGGCTATGAAAGGCCTCTTCTATTTTCGGAAAATTAGTTGAAGCAACTTTTACTTCAAAATCTATTATTTAAGGCATGTAAGCTAATTATCACTTTAGTACAATATGTTTCCACCTTAAGAGGAATACTTGCGATTGCTTCCATTTAAGAGGTGTATTAAGGCTTTGGCTGCAGAATTTATAGCTATTTCACAAATTTTTAGCAATAGAAAACCATTTGAGTGATTTATCTAGTTTTAATTTAAAAATCATTTTTAGGTTGGAAAGATAATCCTAATTGTCTTACAAAATGATTCTAAAGAGGAGACAAAAACCTCATTAATCTAAACTTGGGGGCCTTACCAGATGAGGCTGAAGACCCCGAGGTTGTTTTAAGATCATGAAGGTCACTTGTCACCAAACCAAACATTCCTTTCCCAAGGAGGTTGCCTCCAGGATTCTGCTGGGCATAATGACTTCGGATTTCTTGGTGGTATTGAGCTATTTGGTAGTTTTCATCCAGCTGCTGCAGGTTGTAGTAGTCACTGTTGCTGTTGTTGCTTGTGCTACTTCCGCTGCTGGCACCTGTGTACTTGTAATAAAGCTGGCCTTCAGGGTTGTCATCTGTGCATTTCAAGAAAGCACGAAAAGTTGAAAGAGAGATATTTAAATGTTAGTAATCTTGATTTAAATAAAATTACCAAAGTTAATGTGAACAAATGAAAAAAAAAGTTGAATGTAATTGAGATATGCAAGAACTTTTTTTTAAAGACATTTAAAAGACTAAATGGCCGGTATAAGCAGTAAATAATGTAATAAGTAAAGCTTTGATTCAGTCCACTGCATGGCAAGATATTAATATAAAAAAAATCTACATATCATTTGTGTTTAAGGTTAAAATTAGTGAGATCAAACTAATTATAATTATTAACAATATGAGATACATCTGAAGCCTACCTTCTCTGATGACAGTCAGAGGACTTGTAATACTGCGCTGATCTTCTTGATTTCCACCTAAATGTCCTAATAATTTTTGATGCTGCAATTCTGCACTTTGATTACTGAAAGCCCCTTGACTCATGTTTATTGCAGGACGTGTCACTCCTGTGGCCACATCACTGACCACCTGAGAATAAGCCACACCAAATGTCTGAGGACCTGATGAGGTCACCTCTGTACGAGATACAGGAGAGGAGGTCATTCTTAAATTGTGAAAGCCTTGGGTCAACTGGTTGACAGGCAAGGCTCCAGGCTCATAGTGTTGATAATGTTGCTGTGACTGCATCTGTGGACTAACCCCATGTGGGGCCTGATAAAACATCTGGTACCTCACTGTCTGCGGCTGTGATGAAAATGAGAAATGTTGTTGCTGAGGCTGATGACCAGCGTAGTACTTGTCAATGTCACCACTGCTTTCATGTGCCAGGACAGTTGGCGCATTTGGACGAGGAGTGGAAACATTCTGGGTGACAGGTTGGCCAGGTACATTGTACACCTGAGCCTGAGGAATGTAGGATGCTGGGGTTCTCGTAGTGCGACCCATTCTCTGGAATGAAGTTCCTTGGCGAACAGGAGTATGGTAATCTTTTAAAATAAAAACAAAAGACTTTCATTTATGACTTATACAGATAGCTTAAAATTTTATTACTAGTTTTATAAAGCAATTAATACGATTAAGAGAAAAAAAGAAAAGAAATGTCTTTACTTCTGAGGAGTGGAGGTGTGTCTCTTTTCACATAACGACCAGCAATTCCTTCATTAAGGCCAGAATCTTTTTTTCTTGTCAAACGCTTTTTATCCATGGCAGACAAATTCTTAATGACGTACCTTAAAGAAGAGTTCAAACATTAAAAGAGCCAATAGTGTTGACAGCAACAATGAGATTTTTGTCGATAAATACAGTCTAATCTCATTACACTGATGACATATTAGAGTAATCATATCTAATTATCAGTGTGATTATAACTAAGCAGAGCTTAAGTCTTAGACTAGACTGACACATGAAGCTTATAGAATGTTATTATCTATTGAAGTAATCTCTGTAATTTTTAAGATAATATACATAGATAAGGGAACTAATTGAAAACTAGACAAAGCATTGCACAATATTATTATTCTTATTATAAATCTGTTTATATAACAAGGTCTGTATAAATTACTGCTCTTAATAAATATGTTAGTCACTAGCTATACCTTTAAAGTTGTTTTTTTTTCAAGAAGTTATTTCTTTATCCTCTTCATGTAGCATTGTATTTTCATTCACTCCTGAATGCAGAAGATGATGCTAACTTATACTACTCACTACTAAAACAAAATATGAAAAGGTTTTGTTAAAAATAATAAAGAATGCCATACAAACCTGTCATATTCAAACGCTTAGTTGTACTTATAAGTTATAGTTTTCTAAAGAGCTACAAAATGGCACCACTCAAAGCAACCACTGTGAAAAATGGGTTATGACAAGTTAGATCTGGGTAACAATAAATAAACAAATAGCATGAGAGGGAGCACATTTTTGTGTTGCTTTTTTTTTCCCATAAGAATTAACATTTTCTTTTCATAAATCTTTTCATTCAAAGATAACTAACTGCTAATTACTTGTCTATTCTCTTTACCTCCTTCCTTTAGCCTCACAGTGTTCCACTAACTGTACAAACAAAAAGTGACAATAAGCCTCCATACTGTAACTTGTTGAATGAGATGCTTGAGTCCACTTAAGAAATGTTGACATTGTTTTATACAAAACTAAATATGGAAGTAAATAAATAATTAATAGATAAAAAAAAAGAAATTTTGTTGGTGTGGGGGGAATCTAATTTGAGCTCTTATATTCCTTCTAGAGGAAGGAGATACAGAGATACTAAATGTCCTGGCAGTATCCAACATTGACGCCTATCCGATTCTTCGCTCGGAAGTAGCAGCCTGAAAGCCCTGAAAAGGGAAAATCGGTCGGAGTTGACAACATTCCCGGTGAACTTCTACAGGCGGGAGAAACCATGATAAACACACTATATAAGATTTGTAACAAGATCTGGCAATCAGGAGAATGGCCAAAAAACCCTGGACCCAATCACTCATCATAACCCTTCCAAAGAAAAGCAATTTACAACTATGTCAAAACTATCGCACCATCAGCCTCATAAACCATCCCAGCAAAGTACTGTTAAAAATTATATTAAACCAGCTAAAACCTATAGCAGACAACATCATATCAGAAGAACAAGCGGATTTTAGACAAGGTCGCAGCACAACAAAACAAATCCCAAACCTCAGAATACTCTGTGAAAAATATCTCCAACACCAAGAGAATCTTTTCCATGTCTTTATTGATTTTAAAGGGAAACTCCGATGGTTTTGCCAATTTTTGATATAATATGTGTTTTGATTTACAGATAATGAATATATGATTCTTTTTTTTTTCTCTTTGCAATAATGATGTTTTTCCGACGTAATTTTCCTGCGCATCCAAAACAGTCAGACTTTCACCAGGTTTCTATGTGACATCACAAAGGTGTTTTAATCTATTGACTTATTGTATAACAGAAGACCATAAAGCAAAGTTTACATTCTTGTAAAAGAAATATATCTTCGTCTATGCAGTTAGATCTAGATCTTGTAAGCAAAGAAAAAATGGATATTAAAAGTAGATTTACATGCTTGACTAACCACAGCAGTCTGTATTGTCTTGCCAGACCACTCAACACACAACAAACACTATCGCTAGGTTGTCTTGTCATGACCGACTACACGTAGTCTCGACTAGCCCTACACTGACCAGTTTGTTCGAATCAGTCAGACACACAATCTATTTACTTCTTGGGACAGAGTAAGGCTTAGATGAAAAATGTTACTCTTTTTCTCGAGTTGATTATCCTAATGCTTTTAGATCTATCTATACATGTGTGTATATATATAGATATATATAGATATATAACTGTATCATAGCTCTGGACCAGGCCGTCAGTAAGCCTAACAGCTACTGTAAGAATGAAGCAATACGATTGGTCAAATCTAGTTTCTCTTTCAGTATTGTTGATGGAAGTGACGTATAAACTAGCTTAAAACAAAATCTCATAGAACCCCGTTTTTTTTTAGATGTCAAGAATTTACTGACAAATTTATTAAATATAAATGTTTCTAAGCATTTAAATAAAAAATTGTAAAATGTTTACTATTACAACTTTTTACGCAGAATTTAAATATGTCAATAACTCAAATTTGAAAAACCATCGGAGTTTCCCTTTAAGAAAACTTTTGATCAAGTATGGCACGGGGCACTCTGGGCGACAATGGAAAAGTACAACATTAATAAAAACATACAGTTATCAAGAACCTCTACAAGGATAACACCAGTGAATAATATTGGGGTCTGGTTCAAAACTACAGTTGGAGTAAGACAGGACTGCCTACTTTCACCAACACTCTTCAATATCTTCCTTGAAAGGATAATGGAAGATGCTCTCGATGGCTATGAAGGTACTGTTAGCATTGGAGGAAGAAGAATTACTAACTTGCGCTTGGCAGATGACATTGACGGCCTAGCAGGGACAGAAGAAGAACTAGCTAACCTGGTGATGCGCATTGACAAGACTTCCGCAGCATATGGCATGCAAATAAATGCCAAAAAAACAAACAAATTATGACAAATAGCCAACAGGGCTTTAAAAGAGGCATCAGTATTGAAGGTGAAAAGCTGACTAGTATTAGCAGCTTCAAATACCTCGGAGCTATAGTCTCAGATGAGGGAACAAAACCCAAACTATTGGCCCAAATAGCACAGTCCACAGCAGCCCTTTCAAAACTTAAAACAATATGGAAAGTCAAGGGCTTAGCCCTCTGCACCAAACTCAGACTGATGTGCTCCCTGGTCATGGCCACATTTTTATATGCTTGCGAGTCTTGGGTGCTGACTGCAGAGCCAGAGAGACAGATCCTAGTAATGGAATGGACCTCATTCACCAATCGTAAACAAACAACATTTACTCACGTGATCTTATTGATAAAACAAAGAAAAAAACGGTCACGTGACAACCATCATGAATTAAACATTAGATCGTAAATTGTATAGAAGAGATAGAGCACAACGTGGCTAAATGTTGTTTGTTTACGATTGGTGAATGAGGTCCATTGAGATGCTACAGAAGGATCCTATGTATCACATTCAAAGATCGCATCACAAACCAAGAGATTAGAGACAGGGTTACTGCAGCGATCGGACCCCATGATAACCTGCTAACTATTGAAAAAAAATGCAAGCTTAAAATGTATGGCCATATGACAAGATCTGTGGGACTCGCAAAGCGATGGGAGGACAACATAAAAGAATGGAAAGAGGATTTAAACAAGGCAAAAGACAGGGAGGAATGGAGAAAGATGGTTGACAAGTCTTGCTTGGTGCCCAAAGGTCCAACAGACTAAGGGATAGGTAAAGGTAAGGTATTCCTTCAAAAATTCAGCTGAAACTTTGTAACTCCTCAAGAGCTGGGATTTAGCATTCATGGGCATATATAGTTCTAAAACTAATGAATGTGGGCCGTTTTATTTAAGGATTTACCAAGTCAAGTCTTTCAACTGCAGCACAGCACTTGTATATGCTAATACTCATATATATATATATCTAAATGAGCATAGTTCCTTGCTGCTCTACGGATAAAACCCGCAGGCCCTAATACTATACAGAGTATGCACAATAGTTTTATGCCTACTCATCTGTGCATTAATTCATATTAATTACTATTTTAAAATAAAGCACCCCTCCCCCATCTTCTTCTAACCCTACACACACATAAACAAACAAAACACACACCTATATTTTAGTCTAATAATGTATGGACATATTATCATCATATTCGTCATAAATTGATACTTGATCATCAATCATAATCAATCAATGCAATCATTGAATCATGACATCATGATCATTATTTAATTTTTAGATCAACAGTTACGAACAGTGTCAACAGTGAATGATCCCCTTCTGAAAATATTAAGCATTTTTTAACACATATTTTATTTGAAATATAGCCTCTAGATCTTAAGTTTGCATCACATAGTCTAGATCTATTTAGGTAATATAGTCTATACGTTCTATTGACGTATTGACTAGATCTAGATCTAGTCTAGGTTCTCTTCACCTATATACAATAACATGATGAAAACGTCACAACTTTTTGTGTACACATTCCGGAAATTACATTTATCACTAAATTTTATTGTTGTTCTTAGCAACCTGCACCTAGGTGACAGGAAGCCATATGTAGGAACTGTCTAGTCTGTGTACATGTGAAACGATTAAACTTATATATCCAAATAAAAATAGGGCTCTCAATATTACGCGATACACTCTTAGAGAGACCCAACTAGATATAGTTTAAAAAATGACAGACATAGAACACGAGTTCCCTGGATATAATGACAAAAACAAAGAGTTTCAAAAAGCAAAGGCTTATTTACTTCAAAGTAGTACCGCCACAGGACTAAATGTGTAAGTCTTCAATAGATCATGAAAGTCTTCATAATAAAATGTTGGTTACAGGATATAATCTAAGATTTTATTATTTCTGTAAGCTTTTAACTTATCTAAATAATTAAGTTAATTATAAATACTTTTAATTTGATAGGACCTAAAGGAAAGGTAATGCAATTGATTTATTTTATATTGCTAGATTTTTATCTTAAATTAAAATTTAATCTAGATCTACATTCTTGCACAAAGTTTAACTAATGTTTAAGATTATCTATCTACCTCTATTGTTGATTAATTGGTAACATAAAATTCAGAGATTCTCACCTTCCAGACATTATTGAAAAACAGTTTTAAAAAATTCCACATCAGAATACACTATTAAAAATCAAAGTAGGTCATCTGGCATAAAATATGTGTTTAGAAGAACTTATTTAAAAAATTATATATGGGCCTACATAAAAAAAATAGACATACAACATTTAACATACCTACTCATATTAAACAGAACTGTGCTCTGGGCTGTTGTTTGATGGTAGCAATCAGTGGTCCTAAGTTCAAATCCTGCCAGTGGCCATCTCTTGCTGTCATGCAGAAGGCTTAGACTAGATTGCAATTATCTTCATATCTGAAGGAATATTTGAAAAATGTACAACTAAATGTTCCTGTACTAAGATAAATATAAATACATTAAATGACTAGAGAATACAAGAGTAAAGTCTATTCAAATGTCATCTGAATTGAAGACATTAATTCCAAGCAGAATACAATATAATCAAGTCATGCAGCAATGCTATTTGAAAAAGCAACATGATAGATACAAAGCCTACTCATTATACAAACATTTTAAAGCCTTTATAAGGAATTTAATTCTAACAAAGAATTAACAAAAAGAATAAATGAAAAAATTGAAATTCTGTTTTGAAACTTTATTTGATTTTTAAGAAGAAGAAGACATAATTCACAAAAAATATCTACTAAACTTCTGCTTTAAAAGAGCCTAAAATTGTAGTGTAATTTAAGACAGGATTAGAGGGAGCAGATAATTAAAGTCTGATTGATAATGAAAGTAAAACTATTAAGATCTGCAGATTAATACTTCATTTCAGTATTTTCAACATAAAGTTATAATACATAAATAATACATAAGGAACCCCAAAATGTAGATGTTGAAGTCAAAGGTGTCTAAAAATTACATTAGAATCCAGATAATTTTAACTTATATAAGCTTATTTCACACATCCATAACAAGCCAACAATTACTCCTTCAACACACTATAGATTGATTGCTAACACTAATTTTGAGTGTAAACAAGTCATATGATATGTTAGATCATCAAAAGTAAGGTTCCCCTTTCAGACCTTGCAATCTTTAGGATTTGAATCCAAGACCTCTCAGTTTGAAAGCCAAGCGCTTTAGCCACCAAGGCCCCTATGTTACATCATGTTTAATCATTATTTTGAATTGTATGTCACAAATACTGGTTGTCTGAACCTTCCTTCTCACAGTCATACACACACAATTTGATATGCTCTGTGTTGGGATCAACATAAAAGATGAATTATGTATTACATGTGATAAGAGTTGTGATGTGATTACAATAAACATAAATGTCATTCTTGGTTGTTAGGTCTTCTAACTCTGGTCCACAGGGTTCACTTTTGCAACCACTGTCTTCACGTTCCTATAGGGTCCACTATCTCGCCACTAAAACAGGATCACAGTCTGTGGCTCTCTCTATCTTCAGGTTGACTCAAGAATGCCTTCATGAGCCAACAGGAATGTCTTCCACTGACAAGAATAATTCTTCCACAATTTCCCAGACAGCCCACACAGAGAACCTACACTGCTTCTCACCTGCTGGTTTAAAATTGCTCACTGGCACTTATTCCTTCTACAATTCTAGGCATATCAAACTAAGCTTTAGTTCTGTTTCTCCATTCACCTAGGCAGGAATAAACTGTCTCTCTCATTCATCTCAACAAAATGTTCATCACTGGTCTTGAACAGTGCCTTCACTGAAGCAGAGTTATAACAACTGACATGAACTATTCTAATAAATAAATAAAATTGAAATACATTCTTATTGCTTAAATAAATCATTGTTATGCTATTGAAATATTTATTTATATATTTTTTCTTCACAGTTATGATCATCTGTCTCGTGTGTTGGGGAAAATTCTTGATGAGAGACCAGATAATGTTGTAGATATTTTTGAAGATATTAGCAAAGATTGTAAAAGAACTAAATTTACCTCAGATGTTGATACCATCCAAGACAAAGTAGACAGATCCACTGAAGTTGCCCTTGCACAAATTCAGAGGAAATTGTTTACAGTAGGTTATGCATTTGGGAATTAGAAGATGCTATTTATCTGAACTATGTTTAGTAATCATACTGAGGTTTTAAAAACATAAACATTCACAATTTTTTTTTTGAAAATGATAGTTATACAGTTTGTAATATAGGATGTTCTTCCATCCCCCTATCTTTAATGGGCACCTTATACATGTAAGTAAAGGTGCCATTAATTGATGGTATGCAAAAGAAAAAATAAGCTTTATGTCATGTTCTTATGGGTCTTTTGGTTTTGAAAGAGAACTTTTATTTAGGAAAGGCTAACAATAGTTTTATTTTCTTAAAGTGTGAGCATTTATTTCGTACCAACACTTTTTCCAAATCATTTTTCTTTTTGAACCCTGCTCACCACAATCCCATGCCAGCTTGCAGGAGCTTCAGGCTAGCATGTAATAATTTTCATGACTGAAGTAACCTTCTAAAATCTTACAAGTTAGAATCTGTTTCTCATGCCTTTGATATCATTTAAATATTATAAGGGGAGACAATCATTTTTTTCAGAATATTGATTGAAAAAAAAAGTTAACAAATTTTTTTTTTGTCAGAGAGTAGGTGAAGATGGTGAAGAGGAAGTAGCTCAAGATGAAGATGTTGAAACACCTCTTCCAAACTTGATGGAGCTATGCTTCTTCTTTGAACAAGCTGCCATTGGTCTAAACAGAGAAGAAGTTGTCCGCATCTGGTTGGCCATGAAGAACCTAGTTGACAATCACCCCTTGCAGCATGTGAGGTTTTGGGGCAAAATTTTAGGCACAGAACAGAATTACTATGTGGCAGAAGTAGAGTACAGAGAGGGTGATGAAGAAGAGGATGAGGAAGAAGAGGCAAGCTATATCACCAACTTTAAGTTTAAATAAAACTATTAGTAACAAATCTTATCAACAAAATGTTTAGGATAATTTGTGTGTGTAACTTTCTTTTGTATTAAAACAGACAGAGGAAGCAAAGGAGGAGGACAAAGATATTGACAAGGATGCAGGTGAAGAGGGAGAAGATGGTAAGTTCTTTTTTTTTTTTTTCACATGACTTATTTGACTTAATCCTGTGAACTCCCAGGGGACCTTAGGGCCACAACCACACCTCTCCACCGAACTTTGTTCTGAACAGCTTTCTTCATCTGCTGCTATGGTATTCCAGCATCCTCAGCTTCACTGATGGTTGACCTCTTCCAAGTTTGCTTGGATTCCAATCAAGTGCCTGCCTTGTAACATGTTTAGCTGGTTGTTGCAGGGTGTGTCCTATCCATCTCCACTTTCACTTTTTGATATCTAGGGTTATGTGTTTTTATCTATTTCTCTCCCACAAATTGACAGTAGTTATCTTTTCAGGCCACCTAAATCCTAATATCCAGTGTAGGCATCTGTTAATTAATTTGTTTTAGTGACTCTCCATGTCTATTATTTTTATATAATTTGTTTTAAATCGAACTTAAGCTTAACCAAAAAATTGCAATGTGTTTGTTTATTTCTTTATGTTGTTGAAAGTTGTTGACTTGTAGCACCAAACTGCTGGTTGACAACTAAACTGCTGTAGCTGAATTATATTTTAACTTGTAAAAACTTGAAATGACTTGAATAACTTCTTTGTGAACAATACTATAAATAACTTTTATTACATATAGACAAATTAAACTTGAGATGAAATGAAATAAATGTAGTAGACTTTGGTAATAATATAAAAATTGTATATTAAACAAAATCTAACACTACAAAAACATATCTTTTCACTCTGGCATTCTAGAGTCATTTTGTGTACTTAAATCAGCTTACAATCATTCAACCTGAATAGCCACCAACCATCTTCTTCTCATCTTCACCATAGAAACACACACACACATTATAACAATTATACTATGGATAAAATATTTTACCATTATGTAAAACTTTGAGTTATTAATAGGTCCAGATACTTCAGCTTCAAAAAATATTCAAACATATTAATAAAATCATAGATGCCAATAAATCTTTATAAATATCAAGTCTGATGGAGGCTACTTATTGGGCTTTATTATTTTTTCTCTTATTTAAAAAATGTTAACATATTGATCTAGATCTGTCTTTTTTAAAACTGGAAAAAGGAAGCTAATAAGATAATAAATTTACATGGAGTTAAAACTAATGTTAAAAATGGTCCATTTCATAATAGGATCAACTTAAGACAATAGTTTATGCTTATAAGAAACTACTCTTCTTTGGTCTAGTTTAATACTAGAATAAAATTTACATTTTATATGTTAAGTATCAGCTAGAACATAATTTTTCTTCTACTTCCCAATCAGAAGAGACTGAAGAAGATGATCTTCCAAAACCCGATTTCAAGTCTCCATCTGTTGTGCCTAAAGAAGAGAACCGCACTGGAACCAATAAAAAAACATATTTTGTCTGCAATGATCGTAAGAAATATTAAATAAATTATCACCATTTTACTTAATTCTAAAGTAGTCTTTCACTCTGGGTAATTAGTTTTCTAGATCATCATTAAATATGAAGATACCACAGAAATAATGAGATGTGTCTCAAAATAGGCATACTGCACCTATAAAGTCTGAACATTTTCCCTTCATCTTTTAGAGTGTAATAAATTTAGATCACTTTTTAATGATAGCTAGTGGGAAAAAAAAAGTTAACAGTAAGGGAGGTAATGAAAAGAATAGCTCATCTCATTCTTCATCTCATTTGCAATTTTCATATATTATTACTTTTTTGATGGCATAACTATGTTTGTGTTATATTTTCTAAACATTAGCTGGAAAACCTTGGGTAAAACTACCAATGGTCAGTCCAAATCAAATTAGTGCTGCAAGACAAATAAAGAAATATTTTACAGGAAGATTAGATGCACCAGTAAGGATAATGTTAGTTCATTAATTTAAAACTATTATTATATATATAACTACAAATATTTAGTGCATGTATTAGAGATACTTTAAAAGATATATTTGTTGTCAAGGAATGTAATAATACTTTAATGTTTCTTTAAGAAACATGTGTATGAAAATCAATTATTTGACTTGAGAAAAATAGCTTTAATTGCATTATAATTATAATAATTATAATATCATTTGTAACCATGGAATCGCATACAAAAACTGCAACTGTCGTTTATAGAACCTCTATTTAGTTAGTTGTCCCCATGTCATTTTAACAGCCTTTAATTTCTGTAACAACTTATCACTTCAAAATTTTGGGTAGTCATACTCATACATGTTTTGATGTGAAAACTTTAATAAGTAGAACTTACCTATTTCTATCTAGGTTGTTAGTTACCCACCATTCCCTGGTAATGAAGCCAACTACCTAAGAGCTCAGATTGCCAGGATTAGTGCTGGAACACATATTTCACCATCCGGTTTCTACCAGTTTGATGAGGAGGAGGAAGAGGAGGAGGAAGGAGAAGGTAACCTAATTCAATTATAATTAAAAAAATACTCTTTTAAATCTCAAGATTATACTTATTCTAGTTTTTAAAAATCTAGTGAGGGAAAAACTATCTTACCTTATACTACAGTAAGAAAATATTATTATGTCAATCAATGCTGCCTAATGAACAGAATATTGACTGTGTATTTGTTGAAGATCATAATAACAAAAACATACAGTATGTTAACTGACAAACAAGTTTAGAATTAGTATTTAAAAAATTTCTCCCCCCCCCCCCCCCCCCCCCTTGAAAAAAAATTTAAAGAAATGGCATGTGCTCTGGATTGTTGTTGAGATCACCCCAAGTTCAAGCCTGCCTGCCACTATCCCCCCTGCCATCCTGTGGGAAGTTTGGGTCAGGATGAAATAATCTTCAATGCCGAAGGAACACCCAAAAGCTTATAAAGCAAAAATAATAGCACCAAAAATGTGTTACATCAGCATTCTGCAATGATAATGTTAGGCAGTGTCGTCACTAGGGTGAATGTTACCTGGTGTGGTCAGTTTAGGGTGTCCCCCCCATTCCCCCAATATTTTGTGTTTTTTCTTGTTTGTAGTGCTATATTACACATGATTTATAATTAACTACATTAATTGATTGTTAAACAACTATAAATGACTATTTATCTATAATTCAATTTTTGTAACAATACAACCTTAATATTAATTACAATGTTTTTCTTTCTTTTCTGGAATTTCAAACTTGAAAACGTATCAACCACTTACAATTAATGTCTTTAACATTTTCATTTTTAATAAATGTGCCCACTGTGAAAGTGTCGTCTGATCATTGTCAAATAAGTTATGTTTTTGGTAAAGAAAAAGTTTAATTAGCACACCTTTGTCAATAGTTTAAAGGTAGGCCTACTCTTATGTATCTTTGGCCTTCTAGTACACCTTCCCTGCAAAAAAATAAAGCAAAGATAGGTAAAATAAAAGACTTCTGGCAATAGATCTTAAGCTGCATTTCTAAAGGCTATAATTTTAGAACAAAAAAATTATTTCCATTGTACCAAAAATTTTAGGCAAGAAGCATTTTCTGAAAAGAATGTTGACCATATAGATCATATAGATTAAGTGAATGCTATACACATCTATTAAATAGCTAGTCTGTTGGTTCTTCAGATGTCCTGTACTCCTTAATTTATTCACTTTTCAATATTATAGATATACTTTCAGTTATGAGTTTTATTCACACAACATTTCCTTCATCTTATGGAAATTCTATATTCAATAAAGACTACATAAATGAGAATAGGACTAGCTCACATCCCAATTACAAGAAAAACAACACCTATTATAAGCTATCTTGACAAGACCAACGCATAATTTTTCGACTCACAACCAGACACAACAGAATGAGACAACATATGTTCCCGAAACTAAAAGTCGGGACTAGCGAAAACTGCCCCTGTGGAGCATCACCGGAAAATGCTGACCATGCTCTTCAAAGCTGCATACTATATTAAGAGGCCCAAACAAGACTCTGACCCCAAAACCCTTCTATAGAACAAAAAACTATACAAAGAACTGCCTGATCTGGAAACCACTGTGTGGTTCATCTCAGATATAGGATTACTGATCTGAACTGACTGATCTGGAAACCACTGTGTGGTTCATCTCAGATATAGGATTACTGATCTGAACCCTCAAACATGAAAAATGAAAACGATGAAGAAGAAGAAGAAATAAAGACTCGTTGTTAATATGGTCATGAAATGTCAAATATTCTGATTTTATAGAAACAATCTGAGCAATTTATCCTTCTATTGTTTTTCTTCTTTACATCAATCATAGCAACAACTTCATTGTCAATTGTATTGCGATGCCCTTGTTTTCTGATTTTCTAATTCTGATGACTATTCTTGAGGCTTCATGCATCTTTTGATGTTCCAATTTCGGACTTTATTTCCACCACTTATTAAGTTACTAATTTGTATTTCATTTCTATAGACTAAGTTCAAGATAGTTGACAACAAAAGACATACAATTACTTGATATTAAGTGACTAAATCAGCCCCAATAGGAAGCATCAGAATCATTATTTTAACAACTCGCGTACTTTTCCTTTTGTGAAATTGGCCCACGCCAAAAAGAAACAATCAACTAAAATATTTAAGTCTATATCATTAGACTGATTCATCGTAACATTTCCTTCATCTTGGCTAGAGTTTCTAATACATTCAACATCTGAAATTACATCATCATCTTCAGCTCTACAAAATTTACATTCAGTACATGTGAAATTTTGATAATATTATATGCCTGAAGAATATCGTCATTTGTTGAACAGTGACTATTAGTTGGCATCCTGATATTACGGTGCTAGCTACAATTTTAACAGATTTGATAAAAACATTGTTAAAAATTAAAGCAGTGTTTTTATACATGCAACTAATATACAGCTGAAAGTAAGGTCTCACATCTGCTTTAAATTTAAAGTATGGTGTAACGTTTTGGACTATATGTAAAATTTCATTGAACAATTTAAAGATGTTTAGCCGAAATATTTAAAAAAATGTATATAGATCTATATATCAATTCAATTGTGAATAACATATTCCAATATTTAGCCACTGACACTTACTTTTTTTAGTTGTCAGTTATTCCAAACGTGCATTTTTTTCTTGGGTGTCACCCGGTGTGGACCGCACCCCCTAGTGACGCCACTGATGTTAGGTAGCATCTTAATCTCAATAATGTTAAATTCATTTTGATTTTTACTGGAAAGCCAAAAGAAGCTGAAATACAAACTTCATTTATTTACTTTTTTTCAAAAATAATATTTTAGATATATCTTTGATTTTGAAACTAACAAACACAGACATTTGCTTTTTCTGACATTAACTTGTATTTAACATTTCAGGCGGGCGGGATCATTTTGTTGAGAACATTGACTTTGAGGGTATTCCTGTCCGAGAGTTGGCAGATCCATCCCTCAGTAACTGGGTACATCATGTGCAGCACATCCTTCCTCAGGTACAAACCTCAGAACTACATTTTTTTTCAAATAAAAAATTGTGACTACTCAAAAAATTATTAGCATAACTGATTTTGAGTCTTTAGGAACATTTTAGAGATTTAGAAAAAAAAATGTGATATAACTTTTTAAAACTCTTGATAAAAATTCTTCTTTGAAACAAGTAATTTAAAAAAAAAGATAAAAAAAAATACATTTTAATATTAATGATTACGGATTTAACAAAACTAACAAATACATTTAATGCTACTAGAAAATAAATGTTTCTTTATCAATGAAATTAATTTAATTATTACAAATTCTTTATAGGGCACATATTAAATGAAAAAAAAATGCTTTTAATTTCTTCAGGGCCGATGTTCATGGTGGAATCCTGTTCAGAAGGCAGAGGAGGATTTTGAGGAAGATGAAGAGGAGGAGGAGAGAGAGGAACCTGACGAGCCAGAACCAGAAGTCGGGCCTCCACTTCTGACTCCTATAGCAGAAGATGAGGAGGTAGGAGGCATGCCTGCCTGGACTCCAACACTCTCTTCACAACTAATTTCGCAGTTTTCTGTGGCTGTCATGCATTCCAATCTGTGGCCTGGAGCACATGCTTTTGCTATTGACAAGTGAGTCATTGCTATATTTTTAAAAAATCCTTTAATTTATAAATGACAGATTTGAAAGCAAAGACATATAAATGCAGTAAGTACAGACTAATTGAATGCAACTGTTTGATTATTTTTTAAACAAATTTTGCTTTTGTATAGCAAATCTTTCTGGCTTTAAGCATGTTCAGTGTGCTCTGGTCCAATCTCTTTTATGGACCTATTGGGTGAGGTGGTATCTGGTAATGCTGCCTTTAAGTGCTCAGCAAATACTACTCAGTTGAATTGGGATTAGAACTTGAGCCCCTCTGATAGGTGGTCATGCCAGTCATCCCAGTGGTCAACATTTTTATCTAAGGGTGAAAAAAAGTGAAGAAAAACCCTCCCCTTGCAGTCAAGTTTTCTCATAAAAAAATGCTGCATAAAAAAAGTCATCACTATATTTTTTACTTGTTTTAGAAAATTTGAGAACATCTACATTGG
Source organism: Biomphalaria sudanica (assembly GCA_036873155.1). Taxonomy (NCBI): domain Eukaryota; kingdom Metazoa; phylum Mollusca; class Gastropoda; family Planorbidae; genus Biomphalaria; species Biomphalaria sudanica. The sequence continues at coordinate 33,821 of JAZGLO010006158.1, forward strand.
ATATGGGCATAAGTATAAACCAGAAAACTACACTCCGCCAAACCCACCCCCAATACAAGAAGAGTTCCCAAGTGGCCCAGAAATTACAGAGGCAGATGACCCAACTCCTGAGGAGGAGGCAGCACTCAGAGCTGCTCAGCAGGAAGCTGCTGAAGCTGAAGAGATGGAGGAGCCTGAAGGAGATGATGATGAAGATGATTAGATTATTTGAATTTGATTGGAGGATTTGCCTACTTTACTGCAAATTTTATAAGATCATTTGACTGTGAGGAAAAAGAGTCATGTTAACTCATGATGTTGACATCTATTGATTTGAAAAGTCAACATTACAAGGCAACTATTATTACATCAGGCAAAAACACATCATATTGCGTTAATTTTCTGTTCATCTTGCATCTCCATCTTCTTCTCTTTCTTCCTTCTTTTCTTACACTACGCTGGATATTGTTGGACATAACAGCTAGTATTAAAGTTAACAAGTTTGCTATTATTTCCATCATATTAGCAAACAAACATGAATATGTTCAAACTTTGGACAATTTAATTTATAATATAGGCCTACATAATTTACAATAATGTTTCTTTTTTTTTTTTTTTTTTTTTTTAAATTCTACTTACAAATTTTGATAGATATTTTCACAGTCTATTGGTACAACTTTACATTTTTATTATTTTCTGTTTTTTTTTTTTGTTTTATATTTTTGCTTAAAAAACATCAAGTGAAAAAATATAGCATAATTACAACATTTGTAACCATTGTGTGAAACTCATTTGAGTAAAAGACTACATTTGTCTGTTTCATTTTATCATCCCACTATTTAATGTGATATGTATATAAAATGAACATTATATAGAAATGAATATTTTAAAAGTATAAAATGCTTGATTATTGAGATTGTATGACTTTGAGAGTGGAGTGACAGTAAAGAGAACAGTTTGTACCTAAATCTAGGAGGTGCAGGCTGGCGTGCCTGACAGTTCAGTTTCTTCCATCAATAGTTATCATAAGCATTCAGATTTCATATTCCAAATGTTATTTTTTCGTTTCAAATGAACCATTACATTATTATTTATTGCTACTCTTTTTTTTTTTCATTTTTAATACATTATTTTGTTTTGTGCTTAGGTTGAAAAATGGTGACTGATAATTTTATGTAACAAAAATATACTTGTATAAATTGAATAAATACAAACTAGAGATTTTTAAAAAAATATAAATTGATTTTCTTAAAATAATTCTAAGTTTTTATTTAAAGAGAAATGCTATAGAATCATTAACTTTTGAGGGTCTAAAATATATTTGAACAGAAACTGGCAAACTGTTAAACAATAACAACACATGCAGACACGAAGATCTCTTTGAACTGTAGCAGCCAAGCTTACCGACTTTTTCTTCTAAAATCAATTAGAATTTATGTTCATGGGAGACAAACGTCGCTCTATTTGACGTGACTCATTTTATTTATTACATCCCTTGTATTAAAAAACGAAACGACATTAAGTCATAAAAAAAAATGTCCTATTTAATGCATCTACTTATCTAGAAAAACAAAACCCCAGTATGATAACATTTTAGCAGAAAGTCACATGCACTTCTAGTATGATATAGATGGTGATTAGCAACAACATTATTATATTATATATGTTATTATTATTATAATATTATACTATCCAAAGCTGGTTATAATTTTTGGGTACAAAAGAAATGACCACCGCTTTCAAATATATATGTTACGTTTCTCTATAAACCCATGACAAGACAACGTGTGTCTAAGTCAAGAAGCAGACAACTTGGGCTCTGATAGAACGAGACACTTTCATGAGTGTAATCAATAATGAAGAGAAAACAATGAAATACTTGACAAATGGACAGAAGTCAATGTCTCAATAAAACAGCTCTACACAACTTGTCAACAATGAATGTTCTTTTTCCTTACCTTTCTTGTTCCTCTCTCAGTCCGCCAGACCTGACCCAACCTTTCTTATATACAACACATAGTTCATAGTCAGATAACCAAAAACACTGTTGACCGACATGGAGAATGTTTACATCAGTCCTTTTTAAGTACACAGGCCTGTGACACACGTGTCTGTTGATTACCCATAGGGTTACACTGACCAGCATAACAGTTCAGTTACAACAATGTCCCCCTTTTAGAACTGTCCGTCCCGGACAGATTCTGCTTCACCGCGGTACTGGTGGAGACGGTCGATGTGCACCACCTTCAGTTTGGACCGGGGACTTTTCTGAATGCGGTACACGACGTCGTTGATCCTTTTAATGATGCGGTGGGGACCTTCCCAGTCTCTCTGAAGCTTTGGAGACCTGCCCTTTCGTCTCTGCGGATTGTACAGCCACACCAGATCGTCCTTGTGGAACCCGGAGGCATTGGCCCGTTTGTCGTATCTTGTCTTCATCTGGTCACTGTTCATCTTGATATTCATGCGGGCCAGAGAATGGGCTTTCTCCATTCGTTTTCGGAGATTAGTGACATACTCCGTCGAAGTAGCTGGCTTATCTCCTGGAACCCCAAATAGCAAGTCACACGGTAATCGCAGTTCTCTGCCAAACAACATCTTCGCTGGTGTATAATTTGTGGTGTTATGAACGGATCCCCTGTATGCCATGAGAAACATTGGGATATAGGTGTCCCAGTCATCTTGTCGTTCATCTGTGACCTTCGAGAGGTGTTGTTCTAGAGTTCCGTTAAAGCGTTCCACCATTCCATCCGATTGGGGTTTAGAGCTGTGGTGCGAGTCTTTTCAGTGCAGAGGGTCTGGCATATCTCTTGAAAGACTCTGGACTCAAAGTTTCGGCCCTGGTCTAGTCTCAGGGAATGGCCCGGCAACATCGATTGCGATCCTTTCAAAGGGATTTCCGACATTGTATTGCTGTCCTCTTGTTCTACGTTGCAAGCCCTTGGCTGCTGCACGGACATCGCACCTTCGGCACCATTCTTCCACATCTTTCCGGTAACGGAACCAGTAAAACTGCTGGCGTACCTTCTCCAAAGTTTTGTTGACACCAAGATGGGAGCCACTGAAGCCATTATGCATCTCTTGCAGTACCTCAGACACCCTAACCTTAGGTAACATCAGCTGAAAGCGATTGCTTGTTCCGTCTTGCGTTTCCCAGACTCTCTTGAGGACACCGTTGACAATTTTTAGGGAGTCCCATTGGGCCCAATATGCCTTTGTAGCAGTTCCCCTATCAGAGATGTGTTGCCAATGTGCTCTTCCTTCATTAAGAGAATGGGAGCCAGATCTTCGTCTCTAAGCTGATCCTCTTTGATTTTTTCGTCCGACCACGGTCCGGAAGCTTCTACCCCAAGAAGACGGCAATCGAAAACCGCCTCCTTTTCTTCGACCTTCCTGCAGTGCTTGCATTCAGTTTTGCAAGGTCTTCGGGACAGCGCATCAGCATTCTGGTGAGTCTGTCCTTTTCGGTGCTGAATCTCAAAGTCATAGGTTTGCAGACGTTCCAGACTTGACCTTCGGAAAGCAGCCATTGTAGAGCGGCGTGATCACTTCTAAGGGTGAACGTCTGCCCATATAGGTATTTGTGGAAATGTTTTATTGCATCCACAACAGCTTGAAGTTCACGTCTCGTGACGCAGTAGTTCCTTTCTGATTTCGACAAGCTTCAACTGAAGTAGGCAAGCACTCGTTCAGTTCCATCCACCTTTTGGGAGAGGACAAAGTCCCAGAAAACTTTTAAACTCATGTATATTCGTTGGGATAGGCCACAGCTTCAACTTTCTCTGGATCCGTGCTGATTCCTTCAGCCGACACAATGTGACCTGGGTACTTCACGCTTCTCCTGAACAAGGAGCACTTCTTTGGACTCAGCTTCATTCCCGCGCTTTTTATTCGTCGAAATACTTCTTCAAGATTAGTAAGATGCTCCTCAAACGTTCTACCAATGACAATAATGTCATCGAGGTAGACAAGGCATGTTGTCCAACTAAATCCTCGCAGCACACGTTCCATTAACCGTTCAAAAGTGGCTGGCGCATTGCAGAGGCCGAAGGGCATCACACTAAATTGCCACAGGCCGTTATCAGTGGAGAAAGCCGTTTTCTCTCTATCTTCGGGATGCACCCCGACTTGCCAGTATCCACTTTTCAAGTCAAGAGTAGAAAAAATCTGTGCCCCAGCCAGTGTGTCCAATGTGTCATCGATCCTAGGGAGTGGATAGCTGTCTTTATGTGTGACTTCGTTTAACAGTCTGTAGTCTACACAAAATTGTATAGATCCGTCTTTCTTCTACCAAGATGACTGGGGAACACCAAGGGCTATTTGAGGGCTCAATAACTCCCTGCTGTCTCATTCTTTCTATAAGGTCCATTGCTTCTTGTTGTTTTGCTAGCGGCAGGCGACCTGAGGCTGTCGAATAGGTCTTGTGTTTCCCGTATCTATGCGATGTTGGACCATATTTGTTTGCCCGCAGTCATCCTCATCGGATGGAAAAATGTCTGCAAACTCCCTAATCAGTTGTTCTGCTTTTGCATACTGCTCTCTTGATAAGATGGTTTCAATTTCCTCCAAGAGCTTGGTAATCTGTGGCTTTGGTTGTTCGATGGCTTTGTCGGGGTGATCGCTGCTACAATTTCTGATCAGAGCAAGAGCATGGCTTACAGCAATGGTGCAATCTTTCTGAAGGTGGTTGTCCTGTGAGCCAAGGTTCATAATTCTGACTGGTACCTTTTGATCTTTTCCTAGCATGACCAGTGTCTTTGCTACGGCTACTCCGTTGTAGCTATGGTCCGTGCCTTCAACTAGCGCAGAGTCGTTGTTATGTCATATTCTAATTTTCCCCAAATAATTGATTCCGACTGGGCAGGCAAAGTCGTATCCTCTATCAACATTATTCTCCTAACTAGTCCATCCTCTTCATCCTCATCTCCGAGAAAAGGGATTTCAATGTCTCCACATTTCAAGGTGCCTCCGCCAATGTTCAGGGAAGACCAAATTTTAGCATAAAATCGAGCCCTATAATTATGTCGTCCGTCATGTCGGCGATCAAAAATTCATGTTCGAATGTCTGATTCCCTAGCTCGAGTTTAATATCCGTCAGTCCTTCTATTGGCATCAGTTCCCCGCTAGCTGTTTTCAACGTGTAAGTCCTTACATTGGTCGTCTTGTTTACATTGTCAGGCCGAATGACTGATCGAGAGGCAACAGTATCCAGGAGAAAACGAAACTTCTGAGGTCTAATTTTCCCTCTGACTATGAGACTTTTACTTTGACCTAGCATGGCGACTGGGATGATGGTTGCGGGGGCTCTCATTTTCTGGATCACCGGTTTCCGCCCCTCGAAGCCGGCGAGAGCTAGTTTCCCTGATAATCGTGGGAACATTGTCTTGCATCTGTTTCTGCTCGGTGCTCGAAGTAGTTACATTGTTCTTATTGCATTGTTAGACCGACTGACGGAGAGATATTCACGGTATTATTATTTCATTATTGATAGTTAAATGCATTCAGTGAACTCATTGTCATGAAGATATGGGTCAGTGTGCGCCTGGCCAAACTGATTTTTATTAAATAATCATCTACTAAATGGTTTTGGGTTAGGGTCTCAATCAAGACTTTAAGGAAGAAACATTTCCATTTGATCCAACGTGTAAGTGTAGGCCTACTATTAGTTTGTATTAAGTAAACACCACTTAAATAGTATGAAACACTGCTTATTATTTGTTGTTTTAAATTATAGTCGACTTAAATACACACTAAAGGCACGTTCCTTTTTCCATATGTTAGGACAATTTGTACAAATGCTCCTTCTTTCTTAGTGCTATTGGAATAGGATGCCTGAGCCAATCAGAAACACCAATGACTTAGCCGAGTATAAGTGATCTTTTTTTATTGGAATATCCATTGACCAATGATCACCTTGTGTAGGACGTAATTATCTTTGTTTTTAAACTAAAGTCTATAATTCATAAGATAAGAGAAAGGTATGCTTTCTCTTTGAAAACAAAAGTAAATAAATTATTTAAAATATAAGTAGCTTATGGGGAAAACTTAGTAATAGAAATAAATAGTATATTATTTTAGTTAAAAAAACCAAAACCGTTTGCATGAAACTTTCAAAAGTCAATTGTATAGGCCTATCCGTCTCTCTTACTATTAATATTAATGTTACTATTAATAGTGAGTAGTTGTAAAAATGGTGTATTTTTTTAAATTGCTTGTATAGTTAATTTTAAAAATTAAACAGTTTGCTTTTTGAGTACAAAAAAGGTAACCTTTCATCAGAACTTTGTCTGTCTGTCTGTGGCATTTTAAGTCTCGGGAGACGATCTTTTCTCTTTGCAACAAATCTATTGCTGGGGGAAAGCCTGGGAGGTAATTTGTGAGTGTTGAGCTGCCCACACGTCAACTCTCGCCTCTCTTCCATACTGACCAGATCCAAAGGGATGGAAAACCATCTCAATGTGTTTGGGGTCAGGTGGATGGATAGGTTACCAGAGAACAATAGTCTTACCACTGACCCCCCCCCCCCTCTGCCTACGGGGCACCATAATTTTGTAACATCTAAAATATCATGATATTTGATTTTCAACATCTTGTCTAATTGGCACTATACAGACGACCCTAACGGACGGACGGACGAACAGACCACACAAAACTAATAAATTGCTTTTCCTCTTTCGGGAGCCGCTAAAACTGGAATGATTAGAAAGTATTTACAACTTCCTAGTGATGTTCCTGTCAGGACTATGGAAGATGTGTGTCCTATTTCTTGTTTCTTTCTTTACAAAGTCGCAGAATCTTTAACGGCAATTTGTTTTTTTCACAATCGATGTCGCATATAAAATGGGCTCATAAATATTGTCTCGTTGGCCAGTTTCTAGGCCTATATATTTTTGTCTTTGTCAATAGCTTAGGACGTAATACAAAAGGTGAAGTCTAAACAGTATTAAAAAAAAACAAAAATCCCAACGCGTTGACAAGTCTGAAGACTCATTGCGGTGACGCAAAGCTAGAATCAGAGTCTGTCGTAAATGTGACGTGCGTTGTCAAGTCTCCGGAATATTTACTTTCAATTTTGAACCTCATCCCTGGTCTGTTGGTTAGACTGAGCGCACAAATGAATTTTATAGTGCCCAATAATGAGAGGCACGTGAGCAATAGTAGTGCGAGACAAGCTGATGTCCACTGTTGGTCTGAGGGACCCCTTCGTCATTGTCTCCGACATTCATTGATAGAATCAAAGGCAAGGGGAGAGGAATAGGGGGGAATGGGGATAACAGACAGGCCCGAGTGGTCTTCTCTTGGTTACAGTGAATAGCGAGGCGGAAAGTTGAAGAGCTCAGAGTTTTTGGTGTGTGAAACAAAAAAGAGGGAGAAGGGGGGAGACTTCATAACAATGCAGAATGTGAAATCTTTTTAGCCGATGCTGTCCTTAGGTCAGAAACTTTCAGACAGTGTGGCGCCACAGTCGGCAAACGTTAAATGAGCCGTGCTGGTAAAACGGATGACAACCCTCCCGCGCAGCACGCGCCTGGAACAATGGCAGACCGAACGATACTAAGACGTGTACGGATGGAGATGGGAAGGAAAGGGGAGTGCAATCCAGACGACAGATTATTTGATCAGCAGACGTGGACGAAATTAACATTGAACATTTTTGTTTGATTTCGTGACGCTTAGGAAAAAGTTGTGGAATAAACGATGACAATACGATTTTCTGATAGACAGCGTCTCATTTGTATAAATAGAAAGAAACTCTAAGGCTTTAAATTTGCTTACTGATTAACGAAACTGTCAAATATCATCTTTAATATCTCTTGTGCATTATGGGCTCTCGCTAAACGGATAAAAGAAAAAAAAAGTGATATATAACTGAAGCATTTTGTAACTTTTTTTTTTAAATTTAAAGTATTATCTAACAATTACATTTCTATCAGATGTATGGGTTTTCGTATACCTCTTTAACCCCCCCCCCCCCGCATTACATGCTTTTACAAAGTATATAAATTAGCCTTGTGGAGAGATTGTCATACCATACTTTGGCGTTAGGAAGTTGTTTTCCTAAAAAAATCTAGAACGTCGTATTATTGATAATTAGATTTTGAAACGTTTTAGCTAAAAAATTAATGTAGTGTAAGACAGAAGTGCGATTTTAAATAAATACATTTAAGATGCTTTTCATAAAAATTCGGAAAGACCGCTTTTTGTATATGCGGTAGGTCCCGGTGTTACCGTGAAAACTATTTGTTTTATTTATTACAAGAAGGATTTCAAACAGGTATTTGGGATAAAATTTGATTATTTAAAACTTTTTGAGGGAACTAGTTTAGTAGTACCTTATTCCGCGGCCCTCCCGATACTGCATGAAAGCTGCTGCAAAGTCCATTTTACAAAATGTGAGTAATATTTAAATATAAAGTGCAGTCTTAGCCTTTATAAACAAACAGAAATGTTTTCTTTTAATTTGAGCAGCTAGTTGATCAGAAAAAAACACAGTGAACTATTATTTATATTTGTTGTGAACATTTTTTGTACATTTTATACCTATACTTCTTTCTCCGATGCTGAAAATGTATGCATATTTATAGACATCTGATAGCATATTGTAACATCATCTCCCTTACATTTATGTATTGTTTTTAAATAGGTGTATTTTCATGAAAAAAATCGCTTGCATAATTAATTTTATAAATTAAACGGTTTGCTTTTAGAAAACAAAAAAGTAGCCGTTGCACCTAAATTTTGCAAGCCACAACGCATGGTGAAATACTATTTGTCATCGGACAGAAGGGCATTTTGCACAAACCTAATAGCCGCTTTTCCCCTTACTGGGACCACTAATAAAATAAAAAGAGAAATTAATTTGCAGTAGCATAAATTTAACGCGATTATTTCCCTTTGACTTTTCTCTAAGCCTCTGAGCAATACGTTTTTTTTTTGGATTCGTTTATCTGGTTTCTCCTTGTCCCAAGCACCAACGTTGTTACTCATTGTTAAAACATGACATCCTTCATTAGATCTTATATTTGTTACTATTTGACTTACAATATAACAACAATGGGGTGGGGTGGGGTGGTTAAGTGGTGAAGCTCTTGGCTTCTAAACGTCGGGATCTTTAGTCCACACAACTCTAATGGGAACCTGATATTAGTCGTGGAAAATAAAGGCGGTAGGTCGTTGTGCTGGCCACATGACAACCTCGTTAATCGTCCGCCATAGAAGCAGATGTCCTTTACATCATCTGACCTCTAGATCGCAAGGTCTGAAAGGGGAACTTTACTTATTGGTATAAACAGCCTATTTGTTTTTAGAGGTACCTTAACGGGGAAAGCCGCTATTAGTTTTGTGTGGTCTGTCTGTCTGTTTGTCCATCCTGGAAAAAATATAGAAAAACAATATCATAATATTTTAGATCTTGCTAAGTTCTGGTGCAACGGCGACTTTTTTAAAATCCGAAAGCGAATCGTTTAATTAAAAAAAAAAATGTTTTTTTGTCTTCCATTAAAAAAAAAAGAAATGTAAAATATGCCTTTAACAGATTCCACACTGGTACCACTACAGAGAAAGCAATGACTGAAGGATAGTTTACAACTCAATGTTATATTCCATGTCACTTACAACAGATTTCAGACTTTTCCTTCTTATGGAAATTTTGTAGCTCTTAATCCCTATCACCTTTATCAGTGGTATGCTTTCATGTTGTGATGATGCGCGAAACCAAGGTGCTTCACAACTCTTTGTTATAAGCCAGTCGCACCAGCGAAACAGTAGACAAGTCAGTGCCCACGTTCATACTGTCTCGTGAAGTTATCTTGTGTGATCTTTACTTTTTGATGTTCTGTTCTCTTTACATTATGTTCCCCATACCTTATGTTCCCTCATTGTTCCATGAAGGAACATTTTTAACCAATAAATAATGTATAAAAGGTTTTGCAATCCTACCAGACCTTTTTTTCCCCACTTCACTAGCCTAAATATTTTTAGTTTATTATCAATAATACATTAATGTGTAGATCAGCTAAACGTCACACACTAATACAATGTACACAAACTACAAACGATGTAATTTAAATTAAATGACCCCGAAGAAGTCTTATTGTTTTAATAAATTGCATCTTTATCACCAGATCGTGTAACCAAATCTCTCCACTTTTCCCGGTAAGCAGCTGTCATTAGAACATCAAGAGTGATCCGTCCATTTTTTCATGTTGTCCAGCCAGTCTTTCTTTCGTGCTCCCTCCACTGTACCTTGAAGGAAGATTTTTGACAGCGAGTCGTGTCTTACAATATATGAATGAACCAGCTCAGCCATGGTCTCTTCACAGTATTGAGGAGTTCTTCTTGCCAGCCAGAGTGTTGACTTCTAACAGTAGAAACTGCTTTGTTTTCTTGTCCTGATATCTGATGCAATGGTGATTAACGTTTGGCAAAATATTTCTTTCTTTTTAACTTCATTCTTGGAAATTAAGATTCAATAAAACTGCAACGGGTCAGATTTCCAGATATAAAAAAATAAGATGGTCTTATAATCAATTGTATTTGAGATCCATGGATGAGGATAATGTTCTATAATCCAAGGTATTTGGGATCCATGGATGAGGATAACTGCATTCACAGTGCAGTGGCTTGCATTTGCTTTAGCTAGGATTTAGCAAGGGAGTTGAGGGCACCCATCAAGAGTTGTCACAAACACACAGATTGCAGAGGAAATGGGAGCCAATCCTTTGCTTGATTGTGGATTAGTTCTCATAATAAAAGCCCGACTTTTTTTTTCTTTTTCTCTTATGAAACAAAGCATGAAGATTGGGACTCAGAGCAGCTGTTCCAAATTAAAAGGAGCTTTCTATATTTTGTAAACATGCCCCTGCAGTTGTTATTTAGTTCTACAACGTGTGAACAGTTAGGCTTCAAGAAAAAAAGGGGGGGGGGAGTAGATTTAAAGCGAATCACTCATTTTATATTTTCATGTGAAGTGTTTCTGTTTAAAATTTAATAGCAGTAAATGAAAAGTCGTTTTACCTATATTTTACACTAGCCGGATATAACCCGCGGTCTGCTGGACTTAGTTTGGGTATTACTGATCTACTGGATTGAATTTAGATCTAGGTCAAACATGGAGAATGTTCCCTTCACATGTTTGTATTTGGCCACGAAAATAAAAGTAGATAAAAGTCATATCAAATACTGTGATAACGGGTTTACCCGATTCGTTTTAGGGACATACATGCATACATACATACTTCTTACTTTTAATCATATATATTAGATTTAATTAAAACAAGTAATATTTATCATGTTTTTTTTTCTTTTTCTGCTTTATGAAGCTAATGGTGGCCTCTAATTTCTCATTCTATTTATTTGTAGCTAGCTGGACATGACACGCGGCATTACTATTCTAGTTGATTGGATTCAGATGTATGTTAAACTTGGTAAATGTTCATTTCAAGTTTTTCTCTTTCGCCACGAAAATAAAAGTAGTTTTGTGATAATGGGTTTACCCGTTAAGCCGATACATTCTTATCTATTAAAAACGAAAGAAGCTCGTAATGAATAGATCTAGGACAGGGCCCACAGGGGTCTCAAACACGCGGCCCGCGGCCACGTCAGCGAATTCAAAAAAATTAGATAAAATTTACAATGACCACATATAAGCCGGGGAGGGATAGGGTACATGTGTCAGGTGGGCGGCTAGAACAATGTATATGTATGTTGTGCTTGGTGATTAAAGATACATATAATAAAACGGAATACGGAGAGTTGCTGTATCATACGGAAGTCAGATGGTTGAGTCGTGGAAAAGTGCTGCAGAGATTCTTTGAACTGAGACAGGAAATAGCATTGTTCATGGCAATGAAATACGGAGGCATACCTCAGCTCAGTGACCCAATTGTTTTGTCGGATCTTGATTTTCTTACTGACATCACGCAACATCTCAATGCACTCAATTCACAACTACAGGGCACAAAGCAGTTGATTACCATGATGTTTGACCGCATCAAATCATTCAGATGTAAGCTGACTTTGTGGGCCACTCAGCTGGCAAATGGAAACCTGGCTCATTTCTCTTTTCCACAGAGCAAAACAGTTGAACCAGAGCGCCTGAAAGACTACTTAGACATCCTATCCTCTCCAGACTACTAGAAGATTTTGAAAACCGCTTTTAGCAATTCACTGCTCTCGAATCACAGTTTTTCCTTGTTGCCACTCCGTTCGCAGTTGACGTTAAAAACGTTCCAGAGGAAGTCCAGATGGAACTACTGGACCTGCAGTGTGACACTAATCTGAAGCAAAAATACGCTGATGTTGGTGTTCCGGATTCTACCAGTTTCTTCCCAGAGAGAAGTTTCCAAACTTATTCTGCGCAGCTGCTAGAATTCTAGCGATGTTTGGGAGTACGTACGTTTGCGAACAGTTGTTTCCAGAATGAAGATCAACAAAACAGCATCAAGACTGACTGAGCATCTGAGAGCAACCTTGCGTCTTGCCACTACTCGCGACTTCAGGCCTAACGTCGATGGTCAGGTCTCTGCCAAACGCTCTCAGCTGAGTGGACAGAAACATGAATGACGAGCCATCTGCAGTAGGCCTAGTAATTATAGTTTTTTTTTTTGCTTTTTTTGGGAACAGTTTCTGCTTTTTTATTAGTGACAGAGACAACGTGAACTTATTTTAGTAAACTATACTGCCTGTGCATGTAATAAACGACACTACATGTAATAGGGTTTGTTGGACTAGTCCGTTTCGTTTCTTTGATTAAAAAGTATTGGGCCGGAAGTGGCTTATATATCTTTGCATTTTTCAGTTCTCTCTTTAAATTAAACTGACATTATTATGCTATAATTTTAAGTGTGCCTTATGGAGAAAAAAATTCTGCACAAAAATACGGGTAGTTGTGCTCAAACCCGATAGAGGCTATAAAAAGAAAAGACCTGAAACTACACATTTACAGTACTTTATTTGATGAGTATTTTACCCAAGATCTGTGTTTTTTTTTTTTAGGACTAGCTTATTTCAAGTACCCGGCATTTTCCGATACACAATTTCATACACAAAATAATTGTTGAAAAAAATTGTAGTGATTTGAAACTTTAAATGATTACTTAAAAAGGTGTTACTCTAATCAATTTTGAATATTATTTTGTTATGAATGTCACTGTCTATTTTGTGTCTGTTCTAGTTTATTAAATTTTTCTTGTGTAAAGGGGTCGTTTTTCTCCTAATGGGTATACCTGATTTCTCCAAGCAGCCTTTGTAAAATATTGGTCCTAAATAATGCTATTTTCATAAGCGAAAAATCACACTGCTGCATTATGATGAATGTACGTGTTAGTTCAATATATTTTATATTACTAGGTAACTATAAATAACTGCATAAATAGACGTAATTTTTTTTTCTGTTAGACAAAGTCATATGGCAAATTTTTGTTTATATCCTAATTCTAAAAAGGAATAATAATATACAGTAAAAATAATCACTAAGTTTTTTTAAAAATAGTTTTGAAAGTCTAACTGATAAGATTACAAAGAGAGTTTGTGTTTTTGCAGATGTACACAAGCTACACTATGAGTCAGTCCATCTCTTCTAATTGTTTAGAAATGAGTGCAAAAATGTGGGCTTCGGTATTTTTAGCCTGAATTTAAGAAGTTACAAACTTCAAACAACTCTTCCATAAAACTTTGTATTTAAAAAATAAATTTATCCAATGCTCAAAATCCTGCTTGTATACTTAGGCCCTATTTAAATCGATCCCGTATCAATGTATTAAGTAGCAATAACCCCGCAAAAAAAAATTAAATGAAAGATTGAGATATACATATACTTTTGTGACGGTACGCACCGGTACGGGGTGTCACGTCCCTAGTGACACCTCATTGTCCACAAAATGAGGACATTGTACCTATCTCAAATCAGGTCAGCGTACCCACGCTTAAATGCCAAAAAGATGCCGATTAAAACTTAGCTCAAGACTACAGCAGGGAAACAAAATTAGCATAGCTTAAATTACAAAAACAGTTCCTAGTGACACCTCATTGTTCACAAAATGAGGACATTGTACCTATCTCAAATCAGGTCAGCGCACTCACGCTTTCATGCCAGAAAGACGCCGATTAAAGCTTAGTTCAAGGCTACAGCAGGGAAACATAATTAACCTAGGTTAAATTACAAAAACAATTAAAAGGAAAAATAAATGTAAACGGGTCAAGTAGTCAAGGATGGGTATTGAATTGTCACTGTTCTCTATCCTAAAGAAAGATATAAAAGGCGGAGTGTTAGCTTGAGCTAGAAAGTTAGGCTTAGAAGTCGCTAAGTTTTAAAGTAAATATTTACTCATTTTATTGAACATTTTCACTGAATCCTGTATCTGTTTTATATATCTTTGTACGTACATTTATTGTTTCAAGTTCAAGTTTTAAATAATTAAAACTCAAGAAAACATATCAGCACTTTGTTACTTCATTGATTATTAAAGTGTTTGAACTATAATCAAGGCACCTCCGAATCCACATATGTCACAAGTTTATAGCATCAAGATCTTCTAGTCAAATAAACACGTGACACGGGGTACCGGCACCTTTTTTCAATGTCGTGAAAAATCATTACTTTTCTTGTAATTCAACGTTAATTGTTAATTTATTAATAGTTGAAAGTTAGGCAATCTATCACTGAGTACCGGCACCTATTCTTTATTTTTACAAAAAAAGCACTTTATATACTTTCAGCCGACATGCCGTATTATTAACAACACCTATATGTGAACTTCTCAATCATCTAGAGTCTTAAACAGTCATTTTTTTAGACTAGATTTAAGTAGAGTCTAGACCTAGATTAAGTAGGCCTATTACTATAAAAAAATTAAAATAATCAGTCATTATAGACATTATTCGCAATTTTATTATTAGGTCCAGGCACTGAAAAGTAAATCTATTAATAAACTATAATAGATCTAACTCTAAGTACTAACTTATTAAATAAGTCATTATAAGTAGAAGTATTATAATGAATATTGTGTAGATAATAGATAGATCTATAGATAGATCCCTAGTCTAGTAGATTAAGTATAGAGTATAGTAAACCTATTACAGTATTATTAAATCTATGTCCTATGTCTATATCCAATAATCTAATAATAAAAAACTTTAGTCTTTATTAATATCTAGACATTTTTAAAAATAAAAAGTGACTATAGGCATAGCATAGGCTAGACTCGGCAATCTAGTGTCAAGATAGAATCTATACTATTACTAGATCTATTCGATTTTTATATATAGATCTAGACTAGAATTAGATTATAGATCTAAATATACTAATGGAGAGATGATATGCGGTGTTAGCTAATAGCGTTGCACAAGAAACAAACCTGTTTTTTTTTTAACTCTTATACTTGGTATGTAATAGTAAAACAGCACCTACCTAAATAAATCGTAACTAGAAATCAAAAACCTATATTTATTGTAGTATAAATAGGTCTGTG
Organism: Biomphalaria sudanica; assembly: GCA_036873155.1. Taxonomy (NCBI): domain Eukaryota; kingdom Metazoa; phylum Mollusca; class Gastropoda; family Planorbidae; genus Biomphalaria; species Biomphalaria sudanica. Next base: position 49,270 of record JAZGLO010006158.1, read on the forward strand.
GTTGTATTTTATATAGCCTTCGTAACTTCTTCTATAGAGAAAGGACTTTTGTAATTTCTTTTACTGAAAATTGGGCTTTTCGCGTCTGACACATATATAATTTTTATGTTCAGCAACAAACCCTATTAATAATTATAAAAACTTTATTATAGCATTTAACTGCAGTTATTACAGTGTTCGTAAAATTTAATGAAAAAAAAATATTTTAAAATGTTAACGTATATTTTGTCCTTAGGCTATGGGCTATCAGTGACGGTATAATAAATAGCCACTATAACGATTCTAGCTAAAGAACAGCTGACAAAATGGGGGAAAAATGACAATCATGAGAATGTGTGGAAAAAATTACTCCTGAGTCATTATATAATATAGACATCACAGGATTCAGGGGAGGGGAGGTAGAGATAATTCTTATGCTATCTCATCTTATCTTATCTTATCTTATCTTATCTTATCTTATCTTATCTTATCTTATCTATCTATCTATCTATCTATCTATCTATCTATCTATCTATCTATCTATCTATCTATCTATCTATCTATCTGTGCATTAGCTTCACCGTCGTCGGCGACTCGGGGCTGTTTGGTGGCTGATGGGGGAGGGTTATCAAAAGGTCAACATCAATTGGACCAGAATGTGACTAATTAAGATTGAGAAAGTAAACCACAGACCAATGATAAATGGTAGAGAGCGGGAGGGGATCAAGAAGGTCTGTACAACGTGGCATGACCATCTTCGAGACTGAAAAGATCAATCTAACCGCCTTGTGGACATTTAATTAACAGCCGCCATTAGAGATTTTTTTTATTAACAATCCGACTTTGCGGCTAGAGCTGGTCAGCCGGGGTTTTAGTCCATCAAGCTAATTAAATCGTTTGGATTGTAAAGTAAGATAATCGGTTATCAAGGAATAAAACCCCTTTGCATAAATTTTGTGTTTGTATAGTTGTTCATTTGTGTACGCGTTAGTTAATTAATCTGTTTGCAAGTTTATTTTCAGCCTATAAGTAGACTACTAGCGCTGGTCCTCAAATTGCTAATTGCAAATTGGACACGTCACTTATCAGTTGTAATAACAGTTCTCTCTACCATTGTTGTAATGGAATAGGATAGCAGTTAGCATGCCTTCGTATTTCCAAAAGTTATGACTTACAATCCAAAGTATGCCGGGAATCTTGTCCAGGTTAAGAAATAGAACAATTTAATTTCCCAAGTAAAAATCATAAAAAGGATTGAACACACACCATTGACACACAATATAATTTAATTTCAATAGTACATTCTCAAAAGTAGACTTAACGCTAAGACAAAAACTTATTAACTGATCTTGCTTATAGTATCTTGACTTTAAAATTGGTTCTTCAATGGATAGGAAAGAACCGTCACCTTCTTTTGGAAAGTTCCCTGATTATTTTAAAACTCTTTTGTCTATTTTTAGCACCGTTGGAAAATCACTGTTGTTTTTCGAAATGTAAACATGTTGTTTCTATAATTGTTTATACTAGTTTGACCTCGACACTTACGTGACATTTGTTCACAACGGCATGAAAGCTCATGAGCCGAGAACCGTCAGAACTGTTTGCAGATTTATTGGGTTGAAATAAGTTTTGTCTCAACATCAACGGAGACGTTCTTCAGTTTCCTGCTATGTTGTCCTTTAGGGAAAGGAATGACAAGGAAAGAAACATAACGTATCGAGCTGATGGTGGCCTGAGCTGATGGTGGCCTGAGCTGATGGTGGCTTATTCAACCCTGGGTGTCTCATTGACAAATGAAAAACAAAATCGGCAACTATTACAGACCTATTGCTTGCTGATGGCTTTGCTTTCAATAGGCAAAAGGAAAGGCAAAAAATGCTTTCGAATGCTTTGGTTCGTCCGAAAAATGCGGACCAGCAAGAAAGTTCTGAGAAAGTGGGTGTGTTACTCGCCTAAAAACAAAACAACACAAAACAACAACAGTGTCTTCGCTGTTTCACTTTTTTTATTATTTGGATGGCAGCTAAAGGAGCTGCCGCGCCGGACATCAAATACCCTAGCTACGTCTCTGTATCTCACACATATGTACGTTGTACGATGAAAAATGTATATGTATATCACAGTGTGTGGGTGGGTTTATATGTGTGTCTTAGAACATATATATGTGTGTCTTAGAACACATTTGCATATGTCATATTTGTGACCAGTGGTGACTACGCAATCAGGTAGATCAATAATATTTGTTAATGATAAATGCTTTCCCTCGGTTTATAAATCTAAAAACATCCTAATACACAAATACAATCCCCCACTCTGACACTCAGGCACTTAATAAAACAGGCCCACAGCAAAGTTGCAGTTCTTCACGTTTGAATCAGAGATGGTCATTAAAACAACGTTTTCGCCCGTCCATCTTGCCCAGTGGTCCGCCGGCACTCACCAACAGCTTGCTTTGATAAACGCTATCCCCCCCCCCTTGCCACACACCACTTTCCCCCCACACCCTTGCCCTGAATAGCGTCCATTCATCATTCTCTCCCCCCCCCCCCTCCAAACACTATATGGTCTAATCGGCAAACATTTTTTCCTAGAAAACTGACCCAATTCTCCCCCCCCCCTCCCCCGACAGAGGCCACCTAACTAATGAGACACTTTTATTTGTGAGTTCCTCCTTTTAATGTTCTCTTTTTCAATTAGAGTGGTATGACCTAAATAGTTGGCACTTTAGAAGAAAAACATTCCCGTCATAAAATATTTTAGAAAAAAAAGTTTTTTTTATAATTCAACTAAAAACTCTAGTCCTTTTGACTTGAATCAGCTACCCATTTAGAAACGAAATGACATGATTATAAAACACAATACAAGTTTGTGGTACATCACTCAAAATGGCAAATCTCTTTATAATTTATAAAAGGAAAATAGATCTGAAAATCGCGTCGTCGATAATACATAGAAATGCCTTCTTCAAATGATTGCTTGAATCGATCTAATTTCTAGTGGCTTTCGCCGAGAAAAAAAGGTCTAAATCTATTAAACGAAGACAAGCATTTCCGTTATCTAGCTGGTGTCACCTAATTTGTAATAAGTTGTCTGCTTTAGCAAAAGGGGATATATTTCCACTTGGGTGTCACCCCCCGATAGGCGCCACCCGGTGCGGACCGCGTCTCCCTAGTGACGCCCCTGATTTCACCCAAGACATTGCTTTGATTTGTGTCTTTCCAATTCCTCTTCAACTCCCCCGCAGTGCCCGCGGAGTATCAGATTCTGATTTGACAGAAAACGAATGATGTCCAAGATTCTAGTCGCAGCCAAATTTCAAGTTCTCTCCAAGCAAGCGATATGCGGCTGAGAGGCTAAAAACCGCCCGGCCACCTAACAAGCGGGCACGAGTTCGAATACCGACTCGAACAGAGCTGTGTTTGGAGGGCGCCTAAAGGCAGCACGAAAAACCTCTCCAAAATACTCCCTTCCCCAAACTGGTCCACAAAAAGAGATTGGACCATAGCGCACTGAGCCTATTCTAGACATAAAACAGGATAGACACAAGTAATTAAAAAAAAAAGCGATCACTGACACTTGACAGTGAGCTCAGCATGTTTCATGTTTTTCAAGTTTCGGTGATAACCTCCAACATTCATTGAGTCCTTCGTTGGATTTATATGCCAATGTAACATTTGATCTTGTTAAGAAGAGAATGTAGAGGAAGGCCAATAGGGATTTGATAAGATTTTTACCTGGATGTATTTACCATCTGTCTGGTAAACTTGAAATAAAAATAGGAATGGTGTGGTTTCATAGGATAGTAGTTGTCTCCTAAAAAGTGTTTAAATTAAAAAAAAAGTACATAGGCAGATATACATGTGCTTCAAAACCGAGTTAGACAACGAAAAAGAAATTCAATTGCAGTGTAATAGAGAAAAAACAACACAATGAGATCTACAATAAAATAAAAAGTAAATAGTTAAAGAAAAAAAACAAACAAACAAAAAAACCCGACATCTTCTGCGGATGATAACAAACTTCTGCTGGCTATTTAAAAAGAGGGAACGGAAAAGAAATAAGATCATCATCAGAATGAAATATGTTACATTTCAACTTCCGGCGAATTTCTCGCATTGGTTTCAACACGTGATCTCCACGCACGTGACCACCATCTTTGAGATTCTCATAAATGAGTCACCAAGATGGAGGATCTTTAAAAAAAAAGGAGTTGGGGGGGGGAGGAGTTGGAAGAAATGTTTTAATTGGATGCTTTGTGGATAGTGAGAGAGTTTAACAAAAAGAGGGTAGTGAGAGGACAAAACAATTGAACTGACAGTCCCTGTCTGTCTGTCTGTCTGTCTGTGTCTCTATCTTTCTCTATCGCGAATAATTTTTTACTCTTTTTTTTCTCTCTCTATCTCACACAATTTCTTTTGTCTCTCTTTCTTAATTCTCTTTCTCGCATATTTCTCTTTAACTTTTGTCTCTCTTTCTTAATTCTCTTTCTCGCATATTTCTCTTTAACTTTTGTCTCTCTTTCTTCTCTCTCTCTCTTTTTTTCTCCCTCTCTCAATTCTCTATTTTTCTTTTGATCTCTGTTTTTCTTTCTTTCTCCTTTCTTTCTCTCTCTCTTATCTCTGTCTCTCTCTCTGTCTCTCTCTCTCTCTCTCTTATCTCTGTCTCTCTCTCTCTCTCACACACTATTTTTATCGCTCTTTCTCTAAAAACCATTCTTTCTCTTTGACTATCACTTTTTTTTATTTTATTTTCTCTGAATTTCTCTCTCTCTCACACACTTTCTCTCTCCCTCTCACTTTCTCTCTCTCTTTCTCTCCCACCACACTTTACCCTTACTCCCAATCTCTTACTCTCTGGTTTGAATGAAGATGATTTGAGAATGTGTGAATGAACGAACGAAAAATTAGAATGAATCCCTGATGAGGCCAATCTGTTGAAGAAACTCAAATGGGCTGTGAGGAGGGGAGTGTGTGGAGGGAGTGTGTGGAGGGAGTGTGTGGAGGGAGTGTGTGGAGTGAGTGTGAGGAGGGAGTGTGTGGAGTGAGTGTGTGGAGGGAGTGTGTGGAGGGGAGTGTGTGGAGGGGAGTGTGTGGAGGGGAGTGTGTGGAGTGAGTGTGTGGAGTGAGTGTGTGGATTTAGTGTGTGGAGGGAGTGTGTGGAGGGAGTGTGTGGAGTGAGTGTGAGGAGGGGAGTGTGTGGAGGGGAGTGTGTGGAGAGAGTGTGAGGAGGGGAGTGTGTGGAGGGGAGTGTGTGGAGGGGAGTGTGTGGAGAGAGTGTGTGGAGGGAGTGTGTGGAGGGAGTGTGTGGAGTGAGTGTGAGGAGGGGAGTGTGTGGAGGGGAGTGTGTGGAGGGAGTGTGTGGAGGGGAGTGTGTGGAGGGAGTGTGTGAGGGAGTGTGAGGAGGGGAGTGTGTGGAGGGAGTGTGTGGAGGGAGTGTGTGGAGTGAGTGTGCGAAGTGAGTGTGTGGAGGGAGTGTGTGGAGGGAGTGTGTGGAGTGAGTGTGAGGAGGGAGTGTGTGTAGTGAAAGACAGCAGAACAAAAAAAAAGGTTACATGCTTAAAGCTGTGGTAAACCTACCTGAACATTTGTGATTTTTTTCTTTTTGAGAAAAAGAGAGAGAGAGAGATAGGGATATATATATATATATATAGAGAGAGAGAGAATGAAGGCGAGCTAAAGAGAGAAGAAAAAAAGAGAGGAGGCGTAAATATTGAAAAAGAGAGAGTGAGAGAGAGAGAGAGAGAGAGAGAAAGAGAATAAATAAAATCTAGAAAGAAGAATGAAGACATTGAGAACGACAATTCAACGACTTTGAAATCAAAGAGTGAGTTGAGAATGACGAGAGGAAGATTTCCTCAAAAGTCACGTGACAGAGAGGATGAACATGGAAATGAGGAGCAGAATAAGATAAGAGATGGCGAACAGAGAGACAGAGAGAGACATAGAGAGAGAGAGAGAGAGAGAGAGAGATAGAGAAAATGAAATGTTAGGCCTGTAAGACGTTTGGGCTCTTCAAGATGTCTGGTCTTGATGCCTCGTCATCAGGTATCATCTGTAATGATGGTTCTGAGTTCAAACCCTGCCTGACGTCATCCCTGAGATAGGAATTAGTTATCTTCCTCTCTAATGGCACGTAACATTTTAATTTATAATCCTTGTGTACATATTACAACTTTTCATTGAACGATACTTGGTGGCTGAATGGTAAAATGCATGGCTTCCAAACCGAAGGTTTCTGGTACGAATCTCGGTGAAGTCTGGGATTTTGAATTTTGGGATTTTTAAGCCGCCCCTGAGCTCACACAACTCTGATGGTACCTGACTTTGATTGGGGAAAGTGAACAAGCTTGTTCAATGTGCTGGTTACATAACTACCTCGTTAACCGTCGGCCATAGAATCAGATAATCTTTACATCATCTGCCCTATGGATCTGGGGCATTTTTACAACAAACTAAAAAACAAAAAATGAGCTCTAATACTTATTCTGTACACCGGATACGCCAAAAAGCTAAATATTTATGTTTTGTTTCCGCCATAGATCACCATTTTTTTCTCCAGAGGTCTGTTCCTTGTACGCTAGCTGCCAATTGTGTATAAATGACCTATACGATTCTATACAACCGGATCTTGTCTACAACGGGGCTTTTTTTCTTTGACGTCTGCTGAACACCCGCCACTCTCATTGAGACAGGAACATTTTTTTTTTATATTTCTCTCCCTCTCTCTCTTTCCCCCCTCTCCCCACCCTCTCTCTCTCTCCCCCCTCTCACTCAAATACACTTGCACATGCATCATAGAAACTGTGACACCAATAATAATTTTAAAAAAAGTTTGGCGAGCCATTGCAGGACAGTTTCTTATGGTCCCACTAAATGTGTCCCATGTGACGTAACAACCACAAACATTGTGAGGGTTTGACGTTCGAAGATAGAACTTTTGGACATCCACAAAGTAAAGTGAGAGGAAGAATGTCAAGGACGCGAACAGAACTGACGCATCATGGGAGGAGATCATGATGATTGGGGGAGGGAGGTAAGGGAGGCTCTTGAATCCTAATATGCCTTGGAAAGGGGAGGGGGGACTCGTAATTAAATTACGATTTAAAAAAAAAGTTTTCACTCAATAATCTCTCTCAATTTTTATGTTATCTTGCGTGTTGTCGAAAAAACAAACACAATAATCCCACACTCTGAGAAGTCTAGATGTTTTTGGATCTTGTTATAGATTCGATCTTTCTGGTGTTGAAAGGTCTCGTTTGCTCTTGCTATATGAATGAAGTACGGGTTATATAGTGTCATAAGTGTAAACATGGCAATACGAGAGACCACACAAAAAGCGATGAATGTGTACAAGAAACATTGATCTTTAATCTCTAGTAGTTCATACACACTTTAAATGTTATTTAGTTTACAGCATATATTGTCTTTTTGTTTTCTGTCTGTCCTTCCTTATAGTGAACACATACAAATTCAAGAACTTGAATTCAACGATTAACCAAAAATTGGATGCAATCCCAAACTGTCAGGCACGTGGAGACTGGCTTCAATTTGTGACAAACAAAAAAGTTTAAAAGATTTTACTCACAAAAGAAACGAACAAAAACACATACATATTTATACAAATAAGAAAAATATAAAAAATAATAAAAAAAACAACATAGCATATATTAAGTGTAATTGTATCAATTAGTCTGGATCTGTCTTGTAATTAAATTTGTAGTAGATCTAGACTAACAAATATTAAATCTGTGCCATTAGAAATATTTGTACCAAACGTTTTTGTTTAGCGCTATTTAAAGCTTTTAGGTTACTTAGGTGCTATGATCCTATCACTTGTCTGGACCAGTTGGCTAGTGGGAGGGGGAAGAAGGGGGTATCTGTGTAAATGTTACAGTGATAGCTTTTTAAATGTATTTTATAAACAAATAGTACGATTTGAATTCGAAATCGGGAGCTCAAGCCTCCTTAAGTCAACACACTAACCACTGTGCCAGCGAAGTGCTTATGAAAATAGAAGGTTTCATAACTATCTTTTGTTAGTTTCAAGCTTTTAAGCGACGACCTAATTCTCTACATAAAGTTTAAAGGGGTCTAATTTAACTTATACCGCCACATCGGTCAAGTACAATTTCTTTCCCTTGTTCAATGCCAAACAAATTAACTAATTACCAATAATTAAACACTAATAGGTTACTTTTTTTTCTATTGATTTTTGATTGGTCGGGAACTAGTAATAATTGCGCAAAATTTAGACTTTTATCCAGATTAGATGTTGGAGAAATAACGTGTACAAACTTTGTACCAAACATAACAAACAAACCCCGAAAGACGTGAACCCTATGAACCCTATGTTGCACATAGAAACAGGTAACTAAAGGTACCTAAAGCTGGCTGGGTCAAACAGTTAGCACGCCGGTTATACAGAGATCACGGATTTGTAAATTGAATAATGATACTATCTACTATCTACAGTATATACGGGATAAAAGGCTAAATATATATATATATATATGTGTGTGTATGTATCAATCTGACTTTTATATTACAAAAATATAGCACTATAACACAATCTTTATCAGAAAAAAATTTATAACATTTTCTTAGTGCGCATTAGAGATGTACAGATTTGCTTCTGGAGAAAGTGCTTCAAAGATGTCTGTCTAGTCGTGCAGTATGTCTGTCTAGTCGTGCAGTATGTCTGTCTAGTCGTGCAGTATGTCTGTCTAGTCGTGCAGTATGTCTGTCTAGTCGTGCAGTATGCGCACTGGTTCGGTCGTCTCGATGGTTCCGGGCTCATATCCCACCCGCTGCCATCCCCATCGTCCTGCGGGAGGTTTTGACTACGATGTCGTTTGGAACAATAATCAAAATATGTAGAGCCTTTTTAAAACCATTTTATTAAATACTTTTCTGAAGTTTAGACACAAAGATTATATACATAAGTTTAAATGATGAAGTTTTGTTCTGGTGGGATACATTAAAAAAAAAAAGCCAATTAGTCACAGGAACTGTCACATGTTCTTAGTTCCCAGCATTTCTTCTCTCTCACTCCATTTTTTAAATAAAATTTTCAATTTTATATGTAATTGATGTCCGGCGGAGTTCTGGAACTTGACCACCCCTGACACAGAAGCAAATCTCTGAACTCATTTCACGAATGACTTGCAACATGCCCCTCAAACAGGGCAGCGTGTGACTTGCAACATGCCCCTCAAACAGGGCAGCGTGAGTCAGAAAAAAACAACTTTTAAGAGTTCTAGAAAAAAAAAATTCCTCTTGTAAAATAAGAGGGTCGCTAAGGCCTTTCGTCTCATTTCGCATAATGGGCCGGAGACATTATCTCTGGTGTCCACAGGGAGCCCCTAGGGGCTTACATGTGATACAGAATTCCTCCTAAAACCTCCCTCACTGCCTGCGTTTGTCACATGGAATTCCCACTTGGCTTCTATCTTTCCCCCCCCCCCCCCCCGCCCGTTCTTTTTTTATTTTTTGTATTTTCCTTCCCTCTTCTGTCTTTTTTCCCTCCTCACCTCTGAACATCCTGTTGCTTTTTTGCTTAGTGGAATAGGGAGGGTAAAGTTTTGGACTGGGTTTTTTTTTTTGGGGGGGGGGTAAAAAACATTAAGGAGTAATTTAAATCCAGTTTTGTTCCCAAAAAGAGAGAGAGAGAGAGATAGGGAGAGGGGGATGATTATCTCAAGGAGGGAGGAATTAAGAGAGCAACAAAAAAAGTTACTGGACCAACGTGAAAGTGTTTAGAGGATTGGGAAGGGGAAAAAGAGAGAGAGAGAGAGAAAGAGAGAGAGAGAGCGTGGAGAATTTAGACTGAATGTATTGGAATTAAGAGCCCCCCCCCTCCACCCCCCCCTACCCAAGATTCCCCCAGGGTCCTGAGCAGGGAAGAGAACTTGAGAATTGAGGAATGCTTAACAGGCTTGTTTAGATTCGTTCAGCTTTAGAGCTTTTGAAAAAAAGAAAAACAAATGGATTGAAAAAACAAAAGGGGTGGGGTGGGAGGAGAAACAAGAAAAACAATTGAACAAGTGGTTCGTACTCTCCATGGGCGGAACAGTAATGACGTGCTGCATGCTCAAAGATTTACAGTGGCGGCGACTGGGCGAGTTAAGTGGTGACAACGTTACCTTTAAAGTTTTCATTTACAGGGGACCGGAAGTGCTGGGAAGGGAGAATTAAACAGAAGTCCGTTCGGTCAAGGTTTCGGAATACAAAATATTTGACGTGATTACAGTTAGTAGGTTTTGGTATGACAACATGAACTTCATCTAGCATTGCAGCACAATCTGTTCCCATCTGATCTGATCCAATATATGATCATATTTGAACAAAAAGTAGTTATTGATTTTACATTGACATATGATTATGTTATCAGTTTTGACTTTTCATCATTTTAATGTTAAATTTACACATGTTTTAATAAGACAAAATAAAAAGTAAAACAAATTGAACTACACACGCCCATATAAAACAGATTGAACTACTTTAAATTGATCGAATGCAGACGTGACTTCTTGCCCATGGATACCAATTGACCTATATCGAAAATTTCAGAATGAGAAGAATGTTTTTATAGTGCACATTGCCCATATGTTCTCTTTAATCTCTTTATATTGCAGTTATTGCACATTGCCCATATTTAATTATACAATTTTTTTTTCATTTTTCCTGGACTTTCAGTGTTTGTCTAAATGTAGCCTAACCCAGACATCAACATAGCAACAGGTTGGTATTCGAACTATACATGTTTATACCAACTCTTTCTCCGCTTTGTACCACCATAACTATACTTTTGTCTACTAATAGAGTATTTAAAGATAAGAAAAACATCTTCTGTGCCCCATAAATATCGAATTTAAGAAAGAAACTCGTTCGCTAATGCTTTACAGCCCGCAGACGTGACCAATCATATCAGTTTTATTGAAAGAATCAAAAAGGTTTACGACAAGCTTAGTGTTTGGCTAAACTCAACCACGTGATCAATTTCATTTCATTGCTGTTTGTGTAGCAGCCTAGGCCGAGGCAATTGCCATAACCATAATTCAATCAGCGTAAAGCTAGACCTATATTTAGAAACAGACGCACTCCAGGTAGAGATGTTTTAGGGTTTAAAAACAGATTTAAATTCTTGAATTAACTTTGTTAAAGAGAAAAAAAAAGAAGAATAAAATCATTTCAAGTTAACGCTTATCAAGTACGGCACGTGGGCGTCCAAATGGCAGAAAGCTTGGCCTTATGACCGAATGGTGTATTTTTAAGGTCTAATGAAGACTCAGAGACTGGGTATAAGAACTTTCCAGGGTCCGTGAGTCCATCCAGCTCTGGTACTTGTTATTCCAGGATGAGCTTGAAGGCGATCGTTGTGTTATCCATGTAACACCATAGTAGGTCCTACACATTTGGTTGTGAGAAATTATGAGAAAGGCCCAACTTTGCATCCCATGTGCCTTAAAATCTTCTCAGTTGTAGATTGCAGTGCAAGAAAATAACAGATAGCTTTCTAGTGAAACAGCTTAAGTAACGCCAGGTAAGGCGATCCACATATGGTTGAACACTGACTCCACGATAAGAAGTCATTGAATGAACTTGTTCAATGTTTCAAGTAAAAAGAAAATCCATAACTCGTGCTTGTAGTCGATGGTGGTTATATGTGTTGGTTGTAGGTGGTGGTTGTATGTGGTGCTTGTAGATGGTGGTTGTATGTGGTGGTTGTAGATGGAAGTTGTATGTAATTGTTGTATGTGGGGGTTGTAGATGGAAGTTGTATGTGATTGTTGTATGTGGTGCTTGTAGATGGTGGTGGTATGTGGCGGTTGTAGATGGTGGTTGTATGTGGTTGTTGTAGATGGTGGTGGTTGTAGATGATGGTTGTATGTGGTGCTTGTAGATGGTGGTGGTATGTGGTGGTTGTAGATGGTGGTGGTATGTGGTGGTTGTAGATGGTGGTTGGTTGTATGTGGTGCTTGTATGTGGTGCTTGTAGATGGTGGTTGTATGTGGTGGTTGTATGTGGTGGTTGTAGATGGTAGTTGTAGATGGTGGTTGATTTTATGTGGGGGTTGTAGATGGTAGTTGTATGTGGTGCTTGTAGATGGTGGTTGTATGTGATTGTTGTTTGTGGTGCTTGTATGTGGTGCTTGTAGATGGTGGTTGTATGGGATTGTTGTATGTGGTGCTTGTATGTGCTGCTTGTAGATGGTGGTTGTATGTGATTGTTGTATGTGGTGTTTGTATGTGGTGCTTGTAGATGGTGGTTGTATGTGATTGTTGTTTGTGGTGCTTATGTGGTGCTTGTATGTGGTGCTTGTAGATGGTGCTTGTATGTGGTGCTTGTATGTGGTGCTTGTAGATGGTACTTGTGTGTGTGATGTATGTGAGATTAACCTTCCCCTCCATCCCTCTCCATTACTCACACATATCTCCATAAAAAAGATATTTGTAGTAATATTTCTTTAATTCTTGCCTTCCTCTTCTACTAGATCCTCTTTCGTCAGCCACCTCTCACCCCTGCTCCCCCCCATTCCTCTCCATGCCCTTCCACTTCAGAGATGATTCATTGACGAGGGGGCCACAGAAAATCTTTCTAATTAGTTGGGTTGAGCAGTAAAAGGAGGGGGTGTGGGGTTGAGGCGGACGCCCTGGACAAGAGTCCCTTCGAACATCGTCCCTGTTCGGATGACGGAAGCAGAGAACCTTTAAGTTGTCCAGTTATCTTTCCATTACTCACACATTTGTGTGTGTTTCATAGTGTATTTCTTTTTCTTCTTTTCTTCTTTCTCTTTGCCTTTCTTTGAATGACATTCATTTTGCCCTCATTCTATGAACATTGCACGGGCACCGCCCCCCTTTTTTTATTGACAGGATTTGTCAATATTTGAAGCACGAAAAAATGGATTTAGAAACGCATTAAATCTGAGAAAAGAAATTGACTAGTTTAACAAGAAAAATTGAAGAAGAATTGTAAAAAATAATCTTAACACTGCCAGCACTGTTAATCAATCTAATAATCTTATAATAATATAATATTAAACACATAATAACTAAAAAGGTAATAATCTTAAAATATAATAGACTCTTATACTGTAATAATCTTATAATAATCTACTAAGCTGATTAAATCTAATGACTCTTTTTTCTAATAAAATAATAATCTTAAATATATAATAATAAAAATAATCTATAATAACCTAATTACCTTACCATCTAATAATCTAATAAACTAGTTTCATAGTGTGTGTGTGTGTGTGTTTACCTTGAAATACCAGAAAGTTAGAAACCAAAGTCTCTCATGTGGACAAGTGACATCAAGCCCGGACATGGAACGAAACTTCTATGACAATAAAACCTATTTTAAGCTTCAACCAAGAAGCTGTACTTCCGCTTTTACAAGACTACGTGTTGAAGAGAAATATATTTCACAAGATCTAGAGCATATTTAATGTGTTCTTCCTTATCAACAGAGGAGAATCCTATCAATGGAATTGAGATGCTACAGAAGGATCCTAGGTATCACATTCAAAGACCACATCACAAACCAAGAGATTAGAGTCAGCGATAGGACCCCATGATGATCTGCTAACTATTGTAAAAAAAACGCAAGATTAAAATCTATGGCCATATTACAAGATCTGCGGGGCTCGCAAAGACCTTCCTTTAGGAAACAGTACCAGGAAAAAGAAGAAGAGGCAGACAGAGAAAGCGATGGAAGGACAACATAAAAGAATGGACGGGCCTGCCATTGAAAGAGGTTATAAACAAGGCAACCGACAGGGAGAAATGGAGAAAGACGGTCGTCAAGTCTTGCTTGGTGCACCAACGGTACAACAGACTTAGGGATAGGTAAAAGCAAAGGTATCAACAGTGCAGTCCAGTAAAATTCTTCTTTCCGACCTCATGATCTAAGGGCAGATGATGTAAGGACATCTGTTGATGTAGCCCACGGTCAACCTTCTTTACATTTCCCCTACTAATGTCAGGTACCCATCAGAGCTGGGCGGACTTGTTGATGTAATGTTGTGTGAGTTAGTTCCCTTAGCGGATTAGGAAGTGTGTGTTGCTGTTCGTTATTTAATATGGGGGAATAAAGCCTGTGTGCATTTTGTATATCGGCCTTGTAGTTTATCTATTTCTACTTGTATCTATGAGCTTTTTCTACTTGTATCTATGAGCTTATTAACAGGACGCTTTTAAGATCCTGAAATAAAAAATCCCAGTCTCCACCAGAATTGGAATCCGGGACCTCTCGGTTCTGAAGCCAAGCACTTAACCACTCAATCATCGAGCCTCCTAAAAAAGAGACCTTTAGTCTTATCTTATCTTATCCAATACAGACGTTACACATTTGTTCAATTAAAGACGTGACTCTCTAGGACACACCTCTCTTGATCATAGCCAATAGTCTAAATCTCCTAACATGCTTTGTCTTAATCGTACAATTGTGTTATGAAGAAAGTCTGTCTTGCAAACATAACCAGTGGAGTAGCAAGCTACTAGTGGGACCAGGTCAAGACTAAAAAATATGCTCTCCCCCCCTCCCCTGCCTATGAATCTAGAAGGTTGTGTGTGACGGACAAACAGATCAATTCATCATTCAGCATAGACTTCTTACAGGGAATAGTGTCAAGACACTGTGAGTCTTATATAAAAATACCCCATAAGACAGTCTTGCAATGGACCCTGTGGACGCCCTTATTGTTATGTGCACGGGCGCAATATAAACGTCACGCCTTGATTGCTACGCCACTGATATAACATTTGTTTACAACTTTCAAACATAACACTTGGTCGTGACTTGGTGTTGGCTTAATAAAAAAGTGTCGTAGCGTTGTATGTATCTAGAAGTATATACTGCAGAATAGAATGATTTAATCTATGTTAATAATCCCTATCTCCAAAGAAGGAAGCATGAAATAGAAAGCCAAATTTTATTTTACAACCTGGTTGACAAATAATATCTGCTTTTCTTTACAACAATCAATCTAGCATCAACAACAACAAAAAAAGAGCCATTTAAGAGTTCCTATACACACTTTCGTCGCTCGCCAAGAACCCGTATATTCTCAGCGTTGAAGTTGGTAAGGCCGTTTAGCGGGGGCTCAGAGGAAATCCGAAACGCCCCTTTTAGGATGATAGCCGCCAGCTTTAATTTGCTTTATGGTCATTCTCTGATGGTCGCTGGACATTCGATAGCCATGAGTCATGGTCACTAACATTTGGACAATCAGTGATTGAATCAGCTCCAAGCTCCATCCTACCCCCCTCTCCCCTTCGTCGTTTCCCCCCATTCCTCGATGACAGTTTGGATACCGGTCTAAAGGGGCTTCCCCCGCTGGTCAGTTCTGTATTTAAGTGCAGCATCTATTTCAGTGCACTACGTTAAGGCTATCATCCCCCCCCCCATTCTCTCTCTCTTTCTTCCTATTTCTCTTACTTCCACTCTCTCCTTCTTGTTCTCACTGACCGCTCTTCCCTCCAAGAGTATGCCCTTCCCTCCTTTTCTCCCTAATAGATTGACGCCCTTGCGAATAACGCCTTCTTCATAAATCTACCCTATAAACACAAGGACGCACAGATAAGCACAATCACCAAGTTATTTATACATTCCTTTTATATTTAACGTACCTAAAACCTTCCACATGTTTATATTAATTCCTCTGAGCGAACGTCACAACACTTACACATATAAATTGGCTACTTTGTCTCATGTAGCACGTTATGCAAATTTTAAATCTATTTTGGGAGCTGCATGCCTAAATCATGCTACACATTCTACTTAAGATTCTATACAATGACGGATAACTATAATCAGGGAGGGCGCTATATAGGGCGTAAGGGGGGGGGGTCCCCACAAGAAAGAAAAAAAAAACAAAATCCGAATTTCGACGGGTCAGAAACTTTATCAATTTTTCCTTTGAATTTTTTTTTTTTTTTTGTATTTTTACCAGCAAGACTTTAAACTAAAAAAAAAAAGCAATTTTTAAAAGTAAGTTATGCATATTAATTTTTTTTAAAGAAGGACAATGTGATTAAATGTACAAGATACCCTTTGTTGTTGACTTTTTCTTGACAAACTTTTTGACTTTTCTTGCTGTACAAAATACCGACTTCCAGTTCTTCTTTATTGTAATGTTTGCAGATAAAAGATTTTTACAAGTTTTTTTTACAGCTATAACCCTGAATATTTGAAATGTTACAAATGCTCTTTTTTAAAAAAGTGTTACACTTGGTATTATAAAAATATCTATTAGATAGTTGAATGTGTACTTTGTATGTATGTATTTAAGAAATATTATAACAGAGTCAGTCAAATAGCCGTACACTAATGAAACAGGACTAGAAAGGTTGACATCAATTACAACCATTCTAGAACAACTAATTTCCTATTTCTACCGGATTGGTTCTAAGGCCTGGGGATACTAAATGTCTGCCTGATTATGTCAGCATAACCCAGAGCTTAATGTGCTAGAGTTACTTAGTGTAAAGTAACTAACTGGCATACAGTAGACCAGTGACGCTAGTCGGGTGTTCTTGACCTCACCTTGACCTCACGTTGCTCAGCCCAGCTAACGTAGAAAAAACAATCATTGAAGAAATTTGTGTTTGTGTTTGTGTTTGTGTTGTCTGATACAAAGACCAGGGTGTGCTGAAAACGAAAGATGCGCAAGATGCGCACAACGAGATGTGTATGCCCTGAACTGTGCGCAACTTGTAATCATAATCAGATAATTGGTGCTAGTCTTTATAATCTCCTGAAGCAAATTGAATCGTAGAACATACTAGCACCAGAGTTTGAGAGCCCTTAACGCCTGCGAGTTTCTTCCCATCTCGTCAGCAGAACTAAACTGGTACAATCAACAGATGGGGACATCGTAGAAAGGGATCGGAAATTATCACCCACTAAACGGTGTCCCCGGGTAAAGGTTTAACTTAAACGATACTCTAGATGTCAGCCGATGTCAAGCTGGTTGGCAGGTAAATGATACGTGAAATATTCAGGTGTGATAGGTAAAGGTTGCCACACGAGTGGCAGCTCAGCAGATCTAAGAATAAGTCCGCTGGGGCATTTCATATTATAATTATCATTCGTCTTAATAGATCACTAAAATATAACATTAACAAAGATAGTGCCATACTTCTTCTATTGCACACACACACATTGATAGAGACAGAGGCAGATAAAGCGATTGGAGGACAACATAAAAGAATGGACGGGCCTACCATTGAAAGAGGTTTTAAACAAGGAAAAAGACAGGGAGGAATGGAGAAAGACGGTCGACGAGTCTTGCTTGGTGCCCCAACGGTCCAACAGAATAAGGGATAGGTAAAAGGTAAAGGTAAACACATTGATAGGATGATTAGACAGATAGATAGAAAATGTAAGATAGATAAGATAAGATAGGATAGATACTAATAGATAGATAGACGGATAGATACATAGGATAACTGGATAGATCGATACATAGATACATACTTAGATATGTAATGAGGAGGACACATTCTGGGGGGCACACTGAGGCCACTTGATCTTTTGCCATAAAATAGCGTCCGAGTGCCCGCACATAGACATTGTCATTTTCTCCAGAATCCTTCATCGCTTCACGTTCCTGGGCCCATCTCTGTACCACTGCAAATTGTTAGTGGTAACGATGTGTGCCATATTAAAAGCAGTGTGCTCTTTCGATGGATGCAGGTCTTTTAGTTCAAAAAAAAAGAATGAGATCAGCCTATACTCAGTGTTTCTTCCTTTCTGTGCCCCCCCCCCCCCACCTGATAGATAGATAGAATGATTTGGTATTGAAGAGTAGGCCCTAAAACAATTAATATTTAATAAATTAGGCCTACACCAGCAGCTCTCTTTCAATCTCAAGTAAGACTTGACTCACCAAAATTGAAACAGGCCTACATCTAGTTTCAATAACTATAATGTGTGGGGGATGTTTGGGGATGGAACCAAATTTTAAATATGTATTTATTTTATTTTACTGTTTTACAATGAGAAAGTCTATGTTAAAAGATCCAACTATTTTCAATTGAATAAACTGAACATTAAACATTGCAGCACTAGGGTACATTCATTATAGAGAGAGGGCGGTGAAGAAAATGATTGAGAAACACAGATAAGCTCCGGTGAGGAGTCGCAGCACGGACCTCCAACCACGCCACGTCGCCTAGCAACAAATCAGGTACAAATATAACATATTACTTGGCAGCTAGGTCGCGTTGTATGCGTTCTGGTAATTTGTTCGATGGTCCCAGGTTCGAACTCAGCCAGCAGCCATTCCCCACTTCCTGTTGGAGGTTTCAACTAGGATGTAATAGTCTTCAGAAGGAACATCCGAAACATCTAAAACCAATAAGTTGGAATGGCATATTCGTCATTCCAATACCACTTTTGTTTCATTTTCTGTTTGGAGAAGATTATATTCAGTCCTTCTTTTATATATGCACACAGTAAATAACATAAATAACTAAGTAAAAAAAAGTTGTGCTTTCAGATGGGAATCAACTCACACAGCCATGAACTCCGAATCAATGCCACCAGTTTTTGTGTGTGTTCTGTGTCCGACTAATCAGATAAAGATCACCCATGCAGAACGAAATGCAACTTCTCTTTTTTTTGTGTGTAATCCCATCACTTCCCATCACTCACCCCTTCCCCCACGCACGTGCGAGAACGAGGCCGGCACTCATGACGTGTGAGCCTAACCAGATATATACGAGATCCCACGGGATGTAGGCTACGACGGATGATGGGTTATTGGTAGCGGGGGAGGGTGTTGGCGCCTGTAATAGTTTGGTAAAAGAGGAATGAAATTGAGGCCATGGATGAAGAAGATGACAGATGTACATTCATCATCTACACAAACTGTGCTACGCATGAGCTGCAGATGTCGAAGATTCAATCGACTAGATGAAATGATTATATCATGTGATAGGATTATACGATACAATGCAATAGGATGTGTTCTAGATATATAGCCTTTTTTTTTATTTAGATGAGATTTATTATTATTTATCATACTGTCTGCCTCTGACTCAGTGGTTCCCAAACTGTTTTTGTATCGTAGACCCCTTGCAATGTTTTTTGTTTTTGGTACCCCCCTGCTTAGCTAATTATGTTTTTTGTTTTCGGTACCCCCCTGCTTAGCTAATTATGTTTTTTGTTTTCGGTACCCCCCTGCTTAGCTAATTATGTGTTTTTGAAAATTCATCAACTTCTATGTGTTTTTTAAAACTGATTTATAAGTCGTGTATATTATATGAAATTCAGATTTATAAGTTGTGTATATTATATGAAATTCATATTATAAGTCGTGTATATTATATGAAATTCAGATTTATAAGTCGTAGCGAGTCTTCCATAGGTTTCAGAAGCTCGCCAACATCTGAATCCACCTCAAACAAGTATGTTTCCGGATCCTCCCCTTCATCAGCCAGAGCCTGCCGAAGACGTGCTCTAAGAATATCTTTATTCTTTTCAAAGCGTTACAGACGCCGCCACTGTACTTTCAGTTCCTTCAATACCAGCTCCTATTGATTCAGCCTCCTTGGAAAAACCAAGTATCCTCCGTCGATTAAGGTGTCTAATGAAGCATTTTGTCATGAGCTCGAATATCTAAATTCACTTAGGCGTCTGAAAGTAACTAAACAGAGGCATAAGATAAACCTTAACAAAAAATGTCTTGTGTAAACAATCTGTCTTTCAGTCTGGATGAAGTTGTTTTAAAAAGCGATAAAGAGTTTTCTTCTTTAGCTTGGTTGATTCTTTTTGCCACGAAAGAAGATTCTTGTGGCGAACAGAGTTCCAGAATGACAGCTATGGATGCTGCCAGCAAGAATGAAGGTGAAATGATTGGAAAACGGACTCTGACATTCAACTGAACCGCCAAGCTGTAATCACCAAATAACTTATTGAGATCATTTCTGGAGATGCTGCACTTGAATGTATTTGACCAGCTAGTTATCTTTGCGCACAGTTTAAGAGATCTCGTGATCAATGAAACAGTCAATGCTAAGGTATTTAAAACAAGTTGCTGAATTTAAAGGCAACATTAAGAACGAAATATTTATTGTTTTGTTAACTCTTGGTGAAAATACTACACGCCTTTAATAGAGGAGTAATTTAGCAGTACTGTATGCAAGTGTTTGAGAATGTAATCAGGGCTTTTAGTTTTTTTTTTTTTTTTAAACTTAAACCCTTTAAACTTTTTCCCTCCATCTGTAGACAACTTTATTAAGATAATGTCTGGAAACATTAATAAGTACCTACATGGTTCCTACTTTTATATAGTCTGTTTTCACATTCATGTTATTTTACATTCTAAGTATTGGGCTGATATGCTTCTCATGAGGCAAGATTTTACAAATGTTTACTAGTAGGCTGTTTGTGTTTCAGGGATCATGTTTGCCTAATTAGTCTAATCTTGCTTTAATGGGGATAGTCTTGCCAAACTGGGATAGTTTTGACTAATTGGGATAATCTTGACAAATAGATAGTCATAGGCCTAATGGGGGTAGTATTGCAAAACGTTTTAGAGATTATTTATGCTTAATTAGGATAATCTTGCTTGAATGGGGATATTCTTGCCGAATGATGGAGACTTGCCTAATGAGGATAATCTTGGCTAGTGGGATAGTCTTGCCCAAGTGACATAGTAGGGTAGTCTTGCCTAATGAGGCTAGTCTTGGCTAATGGGGATAGTCTTGCCGAATTGCCGATTAGAGATAGTCTTGCCTAATGAGGCTAGTCTTGGCTAATGGGGATAGTCTTGCCCAATTTCCATTAGAGATAGTCTTGCCTAATGAGTCTTGGCTAATGGCGATAGTCTTACCCAATTGCCATATAGGGATATTCTTGCCTAATGAGGCTATTCTTGGCTAATGGCGATAGTCTTACCAAAAAGCCATATTGGAATAGTCTTGCGGCTCTAATGAAGACAGTAGTATAGCCACGGCGACATCTTGTTACGGAAGACTGAAAAAAAACAACGGAGCTCTCGTAATGCCAAGTTGAACATGTCCTGACTGCATGCATTGAACTGCTGCTGGTTATCTGCACCATGTTGGCTAGTGAATAGATTTGTCTTGTATAAAGCATTGTTGACCTTAAACTTTGATTTTTTTTAAAATAATGCACAGAATTCCAATCATATTTTTTTTTTTACAAAATGATTAATGGTTGTTCTGTTAATGTGGTTAAGAGAGACAGAGAGAGAGACAGAGATAGCGACAGAGAGAGAAAGGATACTGAGAATAACGTGTATAAACTTTTTACCAGACAGACAGAGTAAATTGATATAAGCTTCGTAAAAATAGAGATAAAATGAGAGTGAGAGAGAGCCAAAAAAATATTTATTTAGAGAGAGAGAGAGAGAGAGCGGGAAATAGATATTAAGAGAGTGAACGAGGGAGAATATTAGTGGAGTAAGGATGCGACAAAGTGACTGAAGTGTTGAAGGTCAATGTCTTCAAGTAGCGGCTACCTGAGGTCACCAGAGGTCGTAGGTCAGGAGATACAGTAACTACTTCATTTCAACATCTTAGCTGTACTCTTGAAAAAGATCTAAAATTAGAAAAGAAATTTCTTAGTCAACAGTATTGATGAAAGTAATCAGAATAGATGTGTAGAGCGTACTTCACAATGACGCCATTACTAGCAGTAGTAGTTTGGTCTTTTTTTCTTTTACATGAGGTGAATTTTTTCGGCCTTGATATGCGCCGGAGGTAAGGCTGATAACTGCTAAGGTCAAGGGTGCCTTCAAGCGGAAGTGGAACGAAGTGCTTCGATCGACCTAATTTCTTTTTCGTATTTTATTTCATCCATCTCTCTCTCTCTCTGCCTTTTGAAAAAGCAGAAATGAAAGGCTTTGTGATGTGCTTGTTCAGGCTGTCTTGAGGTCAACTATAGATGAACTGTTGAATCTCAACCAATTACTCTGCAAGCGTTTGAGTTTTATTGTTCGGGTGTATTCAATGTAGTTGATCAACAATACAGAATAAACAAGACGATCGATTTAACGAGTAAAGAGATGTGGTCAACACTGATGAACAGTTCATACTATATTTATTCATATAAAAGGCCACAGTAAACGTCTCTGTCAAAATAAACACGTCTTTACCCTAGAGAATTCTATCGCTGATTTCCAGTCTCTAACCCAAAATATCCCAAACGTCACTAGTCCCGTTCAATATACGTCATCTATGGTGCGTCGCTAAATAACTAATACTATAAATAAAGTGTCTAACAGATTTAATGATATACAGGGAGGGGGCGATGTAGTTAAATATAGGAGTACATGGATTGACATGGATACTATAGAAATATAAAGATGATGTATGGATATCGGAAAAAAAAAAACAACCTTGGCTGTTTGGTTGTCATATCTTATCTTATAAAGTACAGACGTTACTTCAAAAAAAAAAAAAGACTGATTACGTCCTACGCATGTCCTAGGTTAATCTAGTCATGCAATGACTTAATCTAAAAAATAAAAACCTTATCGATAATCAGACTTTACAATTGTCTGTCTTGTACAGAGACTATGTGCATCAGATTCTTTGTGGGTATACAAAAAGCATACTTGTTTGTTTATTGTTGTGCTTTAAATTTCAAAAACGCAACCTCCTTTTTTTTTCATCCGACACTACTCAGACACACTAGCTTCAAACAAAATGATGATATAGTGTTTAGGATTCTCAGACTTGGGAGGACAAAAAGGAGGACAGAAAACAAAAGTACACTTTGAAAACCTCGCTTCAAAATGTCATGTCTGTTTATCATAGACTTTTACAACAATGTAAGTATTTTATTTCTTGGAGAAATCCAATATCACAGTTATTCTTCAAAGATCAAACCTCGCGTGAAACATTTACATTTAGATAATCAATGAAGAGTTGTTGTTTTTTCTTTTACAGTAGTTCTATTCAAGTCACACATTTGGAGTGGGCAAAACTTGGAACATTCTGGATGGAACAGTTCTCGAAAACGGCTCCAATGATTTTTAAAAATGTTTTACATTTCCCTCCACGAAGAGTTGAAAGTCAATGACTTGTAAGAAATCAATTCTTAAGGAGCTCTGGGCAACTAAAATATATATTAGTGACGCTTTTCAAACCTTTAAAGCAGAGAGACTTGATATACTTTATTTGCTATGGTCACTCATCCATTCAGTTTAATTGATCCCTGACACTTGGGACCAAATCGGAGCGCACAACCAAGGTTCAACACTACTCACAGTGAGAGGCATTACGCTGTAAGTTAATAGACGACAGTGAGTCTACTCTTTCACATTGTCAAGAGGTAACGCTGCGTGCTTCCAACTTGCTGATCCTCAGGGTAACTCCAGCTAATGAGTTTGTGTGCTAGCATTCTTATTCAATGTGTTTGGCTAATACATCTACTAGAGTTCCTTTTCAAAAGATTGAGTTCCTAAATGCAAGTACGCACACTCATAAACAAACCATCGGGACTGGTCATGGGATTATTGGTAGGAAACAAAAAATAGGTAAAGCATGAAATAATCTCGATTCAAATGTTTATTCAATCTTTTTTTTCTCCTAGAGATTACAAGCTGGGCAGCTGTGTCTCTAGACTGAATGTTGACACTCATGTGACGAGTGTGTCTCTAGACTGAATGTTGACACTCATGTGACGAGTGTGTCTCTAGACTGAATGTTGACACTCATGTGACGAGTGTGTCTCTAGACTGAATGTTGACACTCATGTGACGAGTGTGTCTCTAGACTGAATGTTGACACTCATGTGACGAGTGTGTCTCTAGACTGAATGTTGACACTCATGTGACGAGTGTGTCTCTAGACTGAATGTTGACACTCATGTGACGAGTGTGTCTCTAGACTGAATGTTGACACTCATGTGACGAGTGTGTCTCTAGACCGAATGTTGACATTCATGTGACGAGAGTGTCTCTAGACTGAATGTTGACACTCATGTGACGAGTGTGTCTCTAGACTGAATGTTGACATTCATGTGACGAGTGTGTCTCTAGACTGAATGTTGACATTCATGTGACGAGTGTGTCTCTAGACTGAATGTTGACACTCATGTGACGAGTTTGTTTGGAAACTAAAGGAAGCAAAACATAAAGAAATTGTTGTTGTTTGTTTTGAACTCACAGAATCGTTGAATGAAAGCAGAACTCAGACGTCTTACCTAGCTCCCACCCATTCCTCCTAACAGCTGGGAGGTTCTTTTGTTGTTTTCGTTTTGTTTTTAAAGCATAAACGTAACAGTAAAGGGGGGGGGAGTTACGTAGTCTGGTATTCTATCAAACGTAGTCTGGTATTCTATCAAACGTGGTCTGGTATCAAGCGTAGTCTGGTATTCTATCAAACGTAGTTGTCAGGGTTGTGTTAAGGCCTTAGCTCGTTTGCCCGGGCCCCTGACATTCAACCAGGCACCTTCGTGCTTGCAATAAATAAGTGACTCACTGTTGATAACGTAAATGTTTAATGATAGGAATTTAAGTTATGATGAACATTCTAATATTGTGGATCTATTAATTAAACAATAATTCTACACCTTGCTATCCAACAACGTACACATTAATGTTCAAACCCACAACACAAAACACTGCTATCTCTAGTCACCAGCGTAGACTTCCACTCCCATACTAACTCCCTGTAAAGACAAAGTAAAGACAAACTAAAAAGGTCTAGTAGACTATCACTATGGCATCGAAACAACTGCTAAACGCAGTCATGCCTTAGATACTCACCCTAAACAGGGGAATACAGAAGAATCTCAACAAACGTTACACCAGCATAACAAAAACACTCCATCAGCTTACAAGCAAGGCAACAAAAAGAAAGTGCGTTCAAAAATTGTGCACTTAATGCACATTGGTGCTAAAATGCCATAACTTACGCAACGGCAGTAGTTCTGTATTCTATCAGGCGTGATCTGGTATTTTATCAAGTGTAGTCTGGTATTCTATCAAACGTAGTCCTGTATTCTATCAAACGTAATCTGGTATCAAGCGTAGTCTGGTATTTTATCAAGCGTAGTCTAGTATTCTATCGAACGTAGCATAGAATTCTATCCTACACAGTGTTGTTGTTTGGTCATTAACTTGTAGTACCAGCTTGCCAGTGCAACTAAATCGAAACTTATGCAAGGCGGCAGCGGAAGCAGGTTTTCATTTGTGAATATCAGAATATCTGTCCAAAGCGCATATCTCATGACTAGTTAGCCAGCTCATTTGCGACCAAAAGTCTTCTGTTTCCCTTTAAAAGAAATGAAAAACTATCATTTGTTAATGTAAAACTAAGGACCGGAAGGACACATTTTCCAAACCCAGTAGTCTTTCCTGTTTACATAACATCTAAACATCTAAATGGTATATACAAAGGGATTAAAGTTGAGAGGCAATACTTGCATTACCTGCCATACTGAGGGGCCACGAGGTCGAATCCCTATGATCGAAATTAAGATCTTTAATACCTTTTACCTTTTACCTTTTACCTATCCCTTATTCTGGGGCACCAAGCAAGATTTGTCGACCGACTTTCTCCATTCCTCTCTGTCTTTTGCCTTAGAACATCTTTCAAAGGTCAGCCATACATTCTTTTATGTTGTCTTCCCATCGCTTTCTCTGTCTGCCTTCTTCTTTTTCCTGGTACTGTTCCCTGAAGGAAGGTCTTAGCGAGCTCCAAAGATCTTGTAATATAGCCACTGACACACATGACACAAAAAGAGATTGATTGAGTGACATACATATATCTTCTTTCTTTTTATATTCCCCGTCCAACGAGCAGCGCTAATACAGTCTTCCAGAGAAAGGAACGGCTGAGTTTTTGACGTACCTACGATGGAGCGGGTTGCGGCTGTATTTTTAATTCTAAATCATGAACGACATGATAATGTGGGTGGAACAATATAGATATGTGTCTCTTGGCAAATTGTAAGGTCTAAGTGTTAAAGAAAAATACGTTCCATGCTTGAGTCACATTCTATCTTTCTGATCAGGGCCGGATTTAACACAGTTCTATACTTCACATAGTAAAATCCGGCACCGTGTCTGATAAAAGCAACACGGCAGCCATCTCACCGACACCCAAAACATCATATGTGTAAAAGCTATATAGATCAGAGCGTACTGAGCATGCTTGGAGACAGCGCTCGGTTTGCCTATAAATAACAAATAACAGGGTCTCTGGGTGGTCGTTTTTTAAATGTAATTAAAAAAGTGAACGACCTGAACTCAAAGTCATGGGCTAAGGCCTTCTCAGGCTTCTCAAGCCAACACGGTAACCACTCTGCTAGTGAAAAGCGTATGAACAAGGAAGATTGTATAGTTACCTATTGTTCTCATTTCATGTTTGTGTTCACTAAGCCTCAGACGACGACCTATAAAGTGGACTAATTAATCTTTTACCATCACTTCAGTCAAGTACAATTTCTTTCCCTTGTTCAAAATACCAAACAAAATAATTAATTATCAATAATTAATTAACTAATTGGTTATTATTTTAAAAATTGATTCTTGTTTTGTCAGGTAATAAAATTAAAATAATTGTGGAAACCGACAGCTTGATCCAAGATGGGTGTCGGAGAAATACCGTGTACAAACTTTTTACCAGAGAGAATGACATACGGACAGAATGAGTTGATATAAGCTTTGTAAAAAGCTGTGCTGAAGAAGACATTTCAATACGTCTTCACCAATACAATTCTAGAGTCTTTCTTGCGTCGGACTTTCAATTTCTTCAGAGAGAGACATACCATCGTTCTGTTTGCCTGAACATTGCCGCTAAAAAACTTCTTGTTGACCAGAAAGATGATCTTATAGACGATCAAGTTTCAAACATGACATCTGTTACTGTATTTCAGTTCATCACTGCCGAACTATTTGACCGTAGGGCATAGAAACAGATGACCTTACATCATCTACCTTAAAGATCGCAATGTCGGAAAGTGGAACATAGCTTGACAAACTGTGCGCGTTAAGTACAATACTCTTGTGAAAACACTCATGTAAACTAGTGGCTAGATATATTACATATTTCCTTGGATTGTATTTATACATACATCTATCTTTGTCCTAAAGATAAAAGTGCTGCTGTATCTGGACACCCTTAAAAACTGTTGTGTACCAGGCTAACAAAGTTAAATGACGTGTGATCGGGCAATGTCCTAGCCTGGTCTGACCTGGTCCCTAGGTGTCACGTACTTTTGACGACCCGACCGAGATGTCCAGTGGGGGATAAAAAATGTCATTCATCGTCCGTATTTTCCCTCCCCCTTGTCTATTCAGTGTCAAATCGTCCGTGACTTAACTTAATTGAAGCCAGCATCAACACTGTTGTGTTTTTTTTTAATTCCAGGTGGGAGTCCATTAGTATGTTGCTATGTTGGTATGTGTGTGAGTGAAATCGTCCGAATGTCCATTCAGGTGCTAAACCACGTGTCATTACTGGTCAGTAGTAATGACCATTTTAAAAGTAAAGTCCCCTTGAACGAACACCTATCCATTCATAGGATAGTCGATGTTTCATTTTCCTGTGTCCAGGTCAACAGTTAATGAGAATGTTATATTAGTTAGGTTCGGCATACTTGGTATAAAACGGTATAGCCCCTTTACAATTATTTAAATAAAATAATACAGATCACCGATTACTATTATGGGTGTGGTGGAAATTGTCCACTATGTAGTACTACCCTACTGTTCATGACATTTCACATGTAGTGGAAGTGCTGTTGCATGAAATAGTGTTTTAACAGTTTTTAGAAATTGTTTTATCTATGTATATATATATGGGCCATCAGCCCCCTGGATGACGGAAGTGGTCATCATCGAAACACGGTGATAAAGGGATTTTGAACTTCGGAATTTTTAGGATTCTCCAGAGTCCATTCAAAAGTAAAAAGCAGTTGGTCGTTGTGCCACAGCAGACGATGAACTTGACATTATCTTCCCTTTACATTGCAAGTTCTGAAACGGATATTTTCGTTGTTTTTACAAAGCGTATATCTTATATCAACTCACTCTGTCTGTCTGTCTGTCTGTCTGTCTGGTACAAAGTGTGTAGTCGTTATTTCTCCCACACCCAGTCTCAGAACAAGCTGAAATTTCGCACAATTATTTCTTTTATCTAGCAATGCAAGAATAAAATAAAATAAATAATAATAAATTAACCAATTAGTTAATTAACTCTTGGTAGTTCATTATTTTGTTTGGTATCTCGAACAAAGGAAATAAATAAATGGTATAAATTGAATTAGCACCATTTATAATTTGAAGGTTAGCCCTTTAACGTTTGAAGCTAACAATAGATAACTATAAAAACCTTCTATTTTCATAAGCGATTCGCTGGAAGACTGGTTAGTTCATTGGCCTGAGGAGGCTAAAGAGGCCTTATCCCTCGAATTCGAATTCAGGTTGTTCACCTTTTTTATATAATTAGATTTAAAAGGCGATCACCCTTTGTTTCTCCACCTACCCATTTTCAACTGGTAGAGACAAGTGATAGGATCATAGCGTATAGAGACAAGTGATAGGATCATAGCGTACTGAGACAAGTGATAGGATCATAGCGTACTGAGACAAGTGATAGGATCATAGCGTATAGAGACAAGTGATAGGATCATAGCGTATTGAGACAAGTGATAGGATCATAGCGTATTGAGACAAGTGATAGGATCATAGCGTATTGAGAGAAGTGATAGGATCATAGCGTATTGAGAGAAGTGATAGGATCATAGCGTATTGAGAGAAGTGATAGGATCATAGCGTATTGAGAGAAGTGATAGGATCATAGCGTATTGAGAGAAGTGATAGGATCATAGCGTATTGAGAGAAGTGATAGGATCATAGCGTATTGAGACAAGTGATAGGATCATAGCGTATTGAGAGAAGTGATAGGATCATAGCGTATAGAGACAAGTGATAGGATCATAGCGTATTGAGAGAAGTGATAGGATCATAGCGTATAGAGACAAGTGATAGGATCATAGCGTATTGAGAGAAGTGATAGGATCATAGCGTAGAGAGACAAGTGATAGGATCATAGCGTATTGAGAGAAGTGATAGGATCATAGCGTAGAGAGACAAGTGATAGGATCATAGCGTATAGAGACAAGTGATAGGATCATAGCGTATTGAGACAAGGGATAGGATCATAGCGTATAGAGACAAGTGATAGGATCATAGCGTATCGAGACAAGTGATAGGATCATAGCGTATTGAGACAAGTGATAGGATCATAGCGTATTGAGACAAGTGATAGGACCATAGCGTATCGAGACAAGTGATAGGATTATAGCGTATTGAGAGAAGTGATAGGATCATTGTGTATTGAAACAAGTGATAGGATCATAGCGTATAGAGAAAGTGATAGGATCATAGCGTATTGAGAGAAGTGATAGGATCATAGCGTATAGAGACAAGTGATAGGATCATAGCGTATTGAGAAAGCTAAAAGCATGAAATTGAGCTAAACAAAAATAATTTGGTAAAATATTTGTAATCGGCAGATTTATTGTTTTTAGTGTAGACCTATTACAAATTAAAATACATGACTGATCCAAAGTAATTGATACAACTACACTTAATATAAGTTTTTAGTGTAGACCTATTACAAATTAAAATACATGACTGATCCAAAGTAATTGATACAACTACACTTAATATAAGTTTTTCTTTTAAGACTTTTAAAAATGTTTTTATTTTTTTTCCCATACATTGTATACTCCTAAGCTGTGAATGTAAAAGTAAAGTTCCCCTTTTAGACCTTGCGAACTCCTGCTAATCAGTTTCAAACGACATAGAAACGTTAATTAATATGTCATTAATTAATATAATTAATATGTCATTATTAATGTCATTAATTAATATGACATTAATTAATATGTCTTAAATTAATATGTCATTAGTTTTATTTATCTAATCTGTTCATGAATCCAGGAGTACTTGTCTTGTAAATAGTTAGAATATGGGAGGACTCTTTGCTACCCGTTAAAAAAAAACACAAAAAAAATAAACCAAAGCACCATTAATAAGAGCTACCTACACAAGCCTTGACGAGAATGACCAAACAAAGAGATCCGTCTTTGACACCTTCATCCCAGTTTAGTGAGTCAATTTCTGCAAAAGATAACGCATATTTCCATCTCAACCTTGACCTGCCAATCCAATGCAGTCAAATGAATTCACAACAAAATCTGCTCGATGACGTAATAGTTCAGTCACGTGACGTGCAAACGTTAATTAAATAAAAAAAATTGGAAGATAATGACTGGTTGACGGAACGGAACAATTAGTCCGACAGAGACAAAAACAACGTTTTAAAAAGCTGTTGACATTATTATGTTTTTTTATCATTGCAAGAGACCGATAAAGTGACCAGGTGATTGTGAGGTCTCTCACATGGATTGTGTACACGGGTCGATACGGGTTCGAGCTCCTCAGCTGACCCTCCACTGCAGTAGATTAGGCTGGTCAATGACGGTCATGCTGTGCCTCACAAGTCCTGATTAGTGATTTGGGTTAAAAGGGAGACGGGGGGGGGGAACAATGGTGGACACTTGCTGGTCCATAGTGAGCCGTGTATAATTGGCTGCACTACGGGTTTTACATTGATGAAATAAATCTACATTTTTTTTCTTTTCGGTTTTTAATTAATTACATTAGATGTTTCTAAAAGTGAATCCCATTCAATTTAAGAAGAAAACAAAAACTACTTAGGCATAACACATAGTAAAGTAAAGTAAAGTTCCCCTTGTGGTCTATAGGGCAGGTGATGTAAATGCCATCTAGTTCTGAGGGTGAAATGTTGCCAGCACAATGACAAACCGCCTTTACTTTTCCCCAACTAATGTCAGTTACCTATTAGAGCTGGGTGGACTTAGAAGCGCCTAAAAGATCCCGAAATTAAAAATCCCAGTCTTTACCAGGATTCGAAACAGAGACCCCCGGTTCGGAAGCTATGCCTTTACCGCTCAACCACCGCGCCTCCAAGCACAACACATACAAACTGGAAAACCACTATTTTAATGTTCTAAACTAGTTTCAACTACGATAAATTTGCTTTCACATTCAATCATAACAGAAATGCAATTTGTCTTTGTAAGGATTAGTGAAATCATTTTACTTATAACATATAGAAAGAAGGCTTTACAAGTTATGGCATTGAACCATGACCTGGTCATGGTGACACACAGTCACATCTAAAATGTCAAGACATGACAAACAGATCTAATACAATCGTGTTAGGCAAGATGAGTGCCAGACTCTTGTCATTTGAATACCTGGACGCTATCGTCAAGAATAAATATTCCAGGCACTGACCCAGATCTACTGCTAGTTATACTTTTGCTGCAGCATTCTAGAGAATAACAAAACGTAGCAGTTTCTACACAAATCTGTCTTGTACCCCACTCTCAGTTTCTACACAAATCTGTCTTGTACCCCACTCTCAGTTTCTACACAAATCTGCCTTGTACCCCACTCTCAGTTTCTACACAAATCTGTCTTCTACCCCACTCTCAGTTGCTACACAAATCTGTCTTGTACCCCACTCTCAGTTGCTACACAAATCTGTCTTGTACCCCACTCTCAGTTGCTACACAAATCTGTCTTGTACCCCACTCTCAGTTGCTACACAAATCTGTCTTGTACCCCACTCTCAGTTGCTACACAAATCTGTCTTGTACCCCACTCTCAGTTGCTACACAAATCTGTCTTGTACCCCACTCTCAGTTGCTACACAAATCTGTCTTGTACCCCACTCTCAGTTGCTACACAAATCTGTCTTGTACCCCACTCTCAGTTGCTACACAAATCTGTCTTGTACCCCACTCTCAGTTGCTACACAAATCTGTCTTGTACCCCACTCTCAGTTGCTACACAAATCTGTCTTGTACCCCACTCTCAGTTGCTACACAAATCTGTCTTGTACCCCACTCTCAGTTGCTACACAAATCTGTCTTGTACCCCACTCTCAGTTGCTACACAAATCTGTCTTGTACCCCACTCTCAGTTGCTACACAAATCTGTCTTGTACCCCACTCTCAGTTGCTACACAAATCTGTCTTGTACCCCACTCTCAGTTGCTACACAAATCTGTCTTGTACCCCACTCTCAGTTGCTACACAAATCTGTCTTGTACCCCACTCTCAGTTGCTACACAAATCTGTCTTGTACCCCACTCTCAGTTGCTACACAAATCTGTCTTGTACCCCACTCTCAGTTGCTACACAAATCTGTCTTGTACCCCACTCTCAGTTGCTACACAAATCTGTCTTGTACCCCACTCTCAGTTGCTACACAAATCTGTCTTGTACCCCACTCTCAGTTGCTACACAAATCTGTCTTGTACCCCACTCTCAGTTGCTACACAAATCTGTCTTGTACCCCACTCTCAGTTGCTACACAAATCTGTCTTGTACCCCACTCTCAGTTGCTACACTTTGTTCGTACTTTAACTTTGTTTACATTATATTTTTTTTTTTTTTTTACTGATGAATTTTCATATGCCGATACGTACTACATAGACTATTGAGAGGTGTTCCTACAGGCCTTGCTGTCATCCTGGCTACGCCGCTGCTCACTCTCTTGTTATGTAGGACTGTACATTTTAGGGATGAGCAAATATAGAAAGTTTAGGTATTTGATAAAGGTTAAGAAATAATTAAACAAGGCAGCAACTCGAAGTACACAATTAAATTGAAAGGTATTGGTCTCCGTAATGTCTTCCTAATCAATCTGATCAGACGTCAACTCGTGTGATACGCCATGTTGGTACTTCAACAATGATTTACAATGAACAGCAGCCAAGTTAAAGTTCAAAGGTCACTAATTCTTGATGCTGCCTACAAATTCATTGGGATGTTAATGTCTAATAACTTTTTACCTTTTACCTATCCCTTAGTATGTTGGACCGTTGGGGCACCATGCAAGATTTGT
This sequence comes from Biomphalaria sudanica, assembly GCA_036873155.1. Taxonomy (NCBI): domain Eukaryota; kingdom Metazoa; phylum Mollusca; class Gastropoda; family Planorbidae; genus Biomphalaria; species Biomphalaria sudanica. The sequence continues at coordinate 82,186 of JAZGLO010006158.1, forward strand.
CGACCGTCTTTCTCCATTCCTCTCTGTCTTTTGCCTTGGATAGAACCTCTTACAGTGGCGGGCCCGTCCATTCTTTTATGCTGTCTTACCATCGCTTTCTCTGTCTACCTCTTCTTCTTTTTCCTGGTACTGTTCCCCGAAGGAAGGTCTTTGCGAGCCCCGAAGACTTTGTAATATGACCATAGATTTTTAGTTTTGCATTTTTTTCTACAATAGTTAGCAGTTCTAATGACTTAGCGATGTTTATTTAAATGTGTTTAATTACATGCAGTCCCTTTCTAAAAATCTGATATTTGAATTTCATAAATAAATTATAACTATGTTAAAAAATACGTTGCAGATAGAGAAATACTTACTGGACAAATAATGACATTGATATGCACCTCATCTGTGGCATTTCCCGTTTCGGTTGATTATTATATTATCTTTTTGCACTTATTTATGTGAGGTTTATCCTCGACACATATCCACGGTCAAAGGCCAGTTGTAATCAGCAGAGCATGCACCGTTTTCAACCTATTTTGTGCTCCTGGCTGACATCGAGCATGTTGGATGGAAATATTTGACTCGTTTAGTTTGTTTATTTTTATGGCCGAAGTTTAGAGAATGCTGTCCCCTGAAAGGCTCTACATTTCTGTTTGTTTCTAATGAGGCTTACTAGCCTTGTAGCATTCGTTTTAGATGGTCCTCAAACTGTTTTTAGGGTTTGAAGTACTCTCTCTGTTAAACTCTTGCACTCTTACAAAACATTTATATCCAATCAATAATCTTCTGTCTAATATGAACCGAGGTGGACTGGCTTTATGGACATTTGGGCAAAAGCCTGGTGGACATTATGGACCTAATTGCTGCCGCCGAAGGGGACACTTTAAATGACAGTAAGTCCGTTTATAATTTTAGAAAGTCACTTTTCACATTGATGGGTATTCGATTCTTTCGAGAAAAGAATTGATCCGGACACAACCGAAGACGATCTTTCAGCAACTAATTTGTTGATATATACCAGGGGTCTCAAACACGCGACCCGCGAAACTATTTTGTGCGGCCTGCTGACTGGTTGTTACTTTCCACTGCGGCCCACATGCTGATATGAGTTTGAGACCCCTGATGTATACTGTAGACAGAACTTTTCACGTTGTGTTGTTTTACTCTTCTAGTCATTTCAAATCATCTCAAAAACATGTACATCAAGTATTCTATTCAGACAAATTAAGACTGCGTTGTACTGTACATTTTTTTTTAGTACACATTGAGGCTTAATGTAACCTCTGACGATCTGCATGCAGGCTACAATAGGTTACATAAACCAACTCATGCGTGAGTTCAGTGTTGATGGATAGCCTTCATATAAAACAAGCAAGATGTGTCCCGATAGTAAGTAATGCCAGTGCCGATTTGGGTATCCAGTCCGAGTGAGTGCCTATACGTTAGATCCAGTTAGGTCTATTTCTGACTTAAAAATTCTGGTCTTATGGTTTGTTTCCTTTCAGGCTTTACAGACTTGCAACTTAACTATTGTTCTTATGCTATTTCGCGTCGTTCCAACATCTCGGTTTGTTTTCTTGTACTGTGATGAGAATTGGGGGGAGAGAAAACAAAAAGTCAACCTTCAAAGGGAGAGAATTACAAAGTGCAGTGTTAAACCAATACGGTATAAGTTCATTAAGGTAATGGGAGAGGACTGTGAAGGCTACAAGATATATTGTAGTACACTTGATCATTCCAGGGGAGATAAATCACGAGCAAGGACACGTGACCGAACACAGTAGACACAGACAATCCTAGCAGAACACGTTCAAAATGAATTATTACTTAGCTCCCCTTGTTTTAATGATTTTTTGACGAAACTAAAACTACTGCCATATTCTAAATGTCTCTTTCAAATCTTTTCTCTCATCTCTCTTTCTCTCCTTCTCTCTAGCGCACACACACACACACACATGCAATACCGCTCTCCCTCCCCCCCCCCCACACACACTTCCCCAGTGGCTGAAAAGCAACTCAGAGAAGTAAGAATGCCCTACCTGGCGCCGGTACAGTCTCCCCAATTCATCTCACCTGTACACTCACACACACACACACTCTATGCACGCGCGCTCTCACCCAGACCTTGAAAGATAAAACATAAACACACACACAAAAATAATTCAGGACGAACGAATGTGTGAGTTCAATAAGTGACCCGTGTGAGTTGACTAAGTGTGAGTATATTGGGACCAGGTCTCGTGAACAACATGAAAAGAGACGACGAGAAAACAACAAAAGGGAAAAAGTATATCAGTGTTTTTATGTGTTTGCATGTGTGTGTGTGTGTGTTTGTATGTAAGGATCTGAAAATACATGCACTGTAACAAAACAAAATGGTTATAATATTTCAGTGCCGCTGTTTGACGGGGGATCCAGCAATGCAATGAACAAACTCAACTTAGTGAAATTAAAGAGTGGAATCGTACTTAACAGTTTTAGTGTATTAACGCCATTTTTTTTCTAGATTATCTTATAATATCTTATAGAACATCTTGTAGAACATCTTGTAGAACATCTTATAAAACATCTTATAGAACATCTTATCTTATAGAACATCTTATCTTTAGAACATCTTATCTTATAGAACATCTTATAGAACATCTTATAGAATATCTTATAGAACATCTTATAGAACATCTTATAGAACATCTCATAGAACATCTCATAGAACATCTTATAGAACATCTCATAGAAAATCTAATAGAACATCTCATAGAACATCTTATAGAATATTTAATAGAACATCTTATAGAACATCTTATAGAACATCTCATGGAACATCTTATAGAACATCTTATAGAACATCTCATAGAACATCTTATAGAACATCTCATAGAACATCTCATAGAACATCTTATAGAACATCTTATAGAACATCTTATAGAACATCTTATAGAACATCTCATAGAACATCTTATAGAACATCTTATAGAACATCTCATAGAACATCTTATAGAACATCTTATAGAACATCTTATAGAACAACTCATAGAACATCTCATAGAACATCTTATAGAACATCTCATAGAACATCTTATAGAACATCTCATAGAACATCTCATAGAACATCTTATAAAACATCTTATAGAACATCTCATAGAACATCTTATAGAACATCTTATAGAATATAGAACATCTTATAGAACATCTTTTCTTATAGAACATCTCATTGAACATCGTATAGAACATCTTATAGAATCTTATAGAAAATCTTATAGAACATCTTATAGAACATCTCATAGAACACCTTATAGAACATCTCATAGAACATCTTATAGGACATCTCATAGAACATCTTATAGAACATCTCATAGAACATCTTATAGAACATCTTATAAAACATCTTATAGAACATCTCATAGAACATCTCATAGAACATCTTATAGAACATCTCATAGAACATCTTATAGAACATCTCATAGAACATCTTATAGAACATCTTATAGAATCTTATAGAACATCTTATAGAACATCTTATAGAGCATCTCATAGAACATCTTATAGAACATCTCATAGAACATCTTATAGGACATCTCATAGAACATCTTATAGAACATCTCATAGAACATCTTATAGAACATCTTATAGAACATCTCATAGAACATCTTATAGAACATCTTATAGAACATCTTATAGAACAACTCATAGAACATCTCATAGAACATCTTATAGAACATCTTATAGAACATCTCATACAACATCTTATAGAACATCTCATAGAACATCTCATAGAACATCTTATAGAACATCTCATAGAACATCTTATAGAACATCTTATAGAATACAGAACATCTTATAGAACATCTTTTCTTAGAGAACATCTCATTGAACATCGTATAGAACATCTTATAGAATCTTATAGAACATCTTATAGAACATCTCATAAAACATCTCATAGAACATCTCATAGAACATCTTATAGAACATCTCATGGAACATCTTATAGAACATCTCATAGAACATCTTATAGAACATCTTATAGAACATCTTATAGAACATCTTATAGAACATCTCATAGAACATCTTATAGAACATCTTATAGAACATCTCATAGAACATCTTATAGAACATCTTATAGAACATCTTATAGAACAACTCATAGAACATCTCATAGAACATCTTATAGAACATCTCATAGAACATCTTATAGAACATCTCATAGAACATCTCATAGAACATCTTATAAAACATCTTATAGAACATCTCATAGAACATCTTATAGAACATCTTATAGAATATAGAACATCTTATAGAACATCTTTTCTTATAGAACATCTCATTGAACATCGTATAGAACATCTTATAGAATCTTATAGAAAATCTTATAGAACATCTTATAGAACATCTCATAGAACACCTTATAGAACATCTCATAGAACATCTTATAGGACATCTCATAGAACATCTTATAGAACATCTCATAGAACATCTTATAGAACATCTTATAAAACATCTTATAGAACATCTCATAGAACATCTCATAGAACATCTTATAGAACATCTCATAGAACATCTTATAGAACATCTCATAGAACATCTTATGGAACATCTTATAGAATCTTATAGAACATCTTATAGAACATCTTATAGAGCATCTCATAGAACATCTTATAGAACATCTCATAGAACATCTTATAGGACATCTCATAGAACATCTTATAGAACATCTCATAGAACATCTTATAGAACATCTTATAGAACATCTCATAGAACATCTTATAGAACATCTTATAGAACATCTTATAGAACAACTCATAGAACATCTCATAGAACATCTTATAGAACATCTTATAGAACATCTCATAGAACATCTTATAGAACATCTCATAAAACATCTCATAGAACATCTTATAGAACATCTCATAGAACATTTTATAGAACATCTTATAGAATACAGAACATCTTATAGAACATCTTTTCTTATAGAACATCTCATTGAACATCGTATAGAACATCTTATAGAATCTTATAGAACATCTTATAGAACATCTCATAGAACATCTCATAGAACATCTCATAGAACATCTTATAGAACATCTCATAGAACATCTTATAGGACATCTCATAGAACATCTTATAGAACATCTCATAGAACATCTTATAGAACATCTTATAGAACATCTTAAAAAACATCTTATAGAACATCTTATAGAACATCTTATAGAATATCTTATAGAACATCTTATAGGACATCTTATAGAACATCTCATAGAACATCTCATAGAACATCTCATAGAACATCTTATAGAACATCTCATAGAAAATCTAATAGAACATCTCATAGAACATCTTATAGAATATTTAATAGAACATCTTATAGAACATCTTATAGAACATCTCATAGAACATCTTATAGAACATCTTATAGAACATCTCATAGAACATCTTATAGAACATCTTATAGAACATCTTATAGAACATCTTATAGAACATCTCATAGAACATCTTATAGAACATCTTATAGAACATCTTATAGAACAACTCATAGAACATCTCATAGAACATCTTATAGAACATCTTATAGAACATCTCATAGAACATCTTATAGAACATCTCATAGAACATCTCATAAATAATCTTATAGAACATCTCATAGAACATCTTATAGAACATCTCATAGAACATCTTATAGAACATCTTGTAGAATATAGAACATCTTATAGAACATCTTTTCTTATAGAACATCTCATTAAACATCGTATAGAACATCTTATAGAATCTTATAGAACATCTTATAGAACATCTTATAGAACATCTCATAGAACACCTTATAGAACATCTCATAGAAAATCCTATAGGACATCTCATAGAACATCTTATAGAACATCTCATAGAACATCTTATAGAACATCTTATAAAACATCTTATAGAACATCTCATAGAACATCTCATAGAACATCTTATAGAACATCTCATAGAACATCTTATAGAACATCTTATAGAACATCTTATAGAACATCTTATAGAATCTTATAGAACATCTTATAGAACATCTTATAGAGCATCTCATAGAACATCTTATAGAACATCTCATAGAACATCTTATAGGACATCTCATAGAACATCTTATAGAACATCTCATAGAACATCTTATAGAACATCTTATAGAACATCTCATAGAACATCTTATAGAACATCTTATAGAACATCTTATAGAACAACTCATAGAACATCTCATAGAACATCTTATAGAACATCTTATAGAACATCTCATAGAACATCTTATAGAACATCTCATAGAACATCTCATAGAACATCTTATAGAACATCTCATAGAACATCTTATAGAACATCTTATAGAATATAGAACATCTTATAGAACATCTTTTCTTATAGAACATCTCATTGAACATCGTATAGAACATCTTATAGAATCTTATAGAACATCTTATAGAACATCTCATAGAACATCTTATAGAACATCTCATAGAACATCTTATAGGACATCTCATAGAACATCTTATAGAACATCTCATAGAACATCTTATAGAACATCTTATAAAACATCTTATAGAACATCTCATAGAACATCTCATAGAACATCTCATAGAATATCTCATAGAATATCTTATAGAACATCTTATAGAACATCTTATAGAATATCTTATAGAATATCTTATAGAACATCTCATAGAACATCTTATAGAACATCTTATAGAACATCTTATAGAACATCTCATAGAACATCTTATAGAACATCTTATAGAACATCTTATAGAATATTTAATAGAAAATCTTATAGAATATCTTATAGAACATCTTATAGAACATCTTATAGAATATCTTATAGAACATCTTAACTTATAGAACGTCTTGTACAACAAATTTCTCTTATAGAACATCTTACTGACTATTATAAACTCTAACCTGGACAGAGTCTCATTTAGCATTATGCACACGTTCTGACAAATTTTGCACACGTTGTTTCTCCCACTTCCCCCCTTCTCGGAACAAGTTCAAACTTTAAACAATCATTCATTGTCCCTAACAAAACAACAACACAATTAATTAGTTAATTAGTGGTCATAAATTAATTTTGTTTTGATAAAGAAAAGGGAAATGAATCTTACAGTATTGAAATATATGGTTGTAAATATGCACTTTTGTTTTGTTATATAAGCTTTCCATTTTTTTACAAGTATTTTAAAAATATTTTTATTTGTTTACAATTATAAATGAGCCACTACTTTTGTAGCTGTGATAAAACGTATCAATCACCGACGCATCTCTTTTAATGTTGTTTCAATTAAGGAAATCTCTCATTCTCTTTCCAAAAACGAAAAATCATTCATGGAACTTTCTCTGGCAACTAAACTTGTAAGATTTCTCATTATAGACTTTACTAAACATTTATTTAAAAAAAACTATCTTCATTCCCTGGGCTGATTATCTATCATGCGACTACACTGTCTTAGTAAACTCACGCCTCAGACCAGGCCCCCCTTCAGACCAGGTGTGTATTTAGAAAGACTATACCTGAAGTAGTTAGTGTCTTAGAGGGTGACATGGTTTTGATGCTGCGGCTGGTGTCTTGGGTTTAGGTGATCAACAAACACCACTGACAAGTTGTTGATGTAGACTTGCTGTTAGATCCGACTCTGGTCTCTGGCGTCCACTGTATTTCTGGTGTTTACGTTGTGGAGGGCACACCTTTTTTTTTCCTCTCGATCTACATATAAATTGTGTTGAATGTTTACCCAGGGGCGGTGTATTGAAACATGAAAACTAGTCACGTGGAAGTAATTTAGAACCTTATTTCAGTGAATACATTAAAAGTCTCTATTCCTTTGTTCAACAAAATCTTATAAGCGAAGAAAGAAGAACAATAAAACAAAAGCAATAAAATGTACACAATATTTTTACAACTAAACAAAGTTTATCAAAGGGGAAGAACTCATTACTTAAAGCCACGTCCCTCAATAATGTAGGATTAATTTTCCCTTTTCAATATGAATTGAAGTAATTAATTACCCCTTATTAATTAATTAATTGTTACTTTTCGGATTGATTCCTGTTTTGTTAGGTACAGTGAATATGTACAGCGAATAGTTTCACATTGATCACAGAACGGGAAGTGGGAGAAATAAATTGTACGCACATTGTACTTTTAGTCATACGTCCATAGTATAGAAACACATTTCTTATTTTCGATCACCACTTATCAGATCCTCAATGTCCCAAGCCCTCCCCTAGGGGCACGAGTAGCTCAGGAAGAGGGACGGTGAGTTGAAATTACGTAAGATCTTACGAAAAAAAATGTATTTAAATTAAAATCCCTCCGCCTCTAATTTGTTTGAGTTATTAAATGTAATTTTTTTTTGGCGAAAACATTTGACTGTTCTTATGCAAATATGAGAGATGGAAATGTCATTTCTGGGGCATTCTTATCTTATTATAACACAGATGTATTATATATATGACTTTAATGTATTGATATTGATGACTTTGATGTTGTGGTCTTATTGTTAATTATGGTTGATTTGAGAGTGTAAAAGGTTTTATTGTCAAAGTAACTCATTAACTATTTTTTTATAAACATTGAAACACAATGGAAGTAAGTGAAACACAATGGAAGTAAGTGAAACACAATGGAAGTAAGTGAAACACAATGGAAGTAAGTGAAACACAATGGAAGTAAGTGAAACACAATGGAAGTAAGTGAAACACAATGGAAGTAAGTGAAACACAATGGAAGTAAGTGAAACACAATGGAAGTAAGTGAAACACAATGGAAGTAAGTGAAACACAATGGAAGTAAGTGAAACACAATGGAAGTAAGTGAAACACAATGGAAGTAAGTGAAACACAATGGAAGTAAGTGAAACACAATGGAAGTAAGTGAAACACAATGGAAGTAAGTGAAACACAATGGAAGTAAGTGAAACACAATGGAAGTAAGTGAAACACAATGGAAGTAAGTGAAACACAATTGAAGTAAGTGAAACACAATGGAAGTAAGTGAAACACAATTGAAGTAAGTGAAACACAATGGAAGTAAGTGAAACACAATGGAAGTAAGTGAAACACAATGGAAGTAAGTGAAACACAATGGAAGTAAGTGAAACACAATGGAAGTAAGTGAAACACAATTGAAGTAAGTGAAACACAATTGAAGTAAGTGAAACACAATGGAAGTAAGTGAAACACAATTGAAGTAAGTGAAACACAATGGAAGTAAGTGAAACACAATGGAAGTAAGTGAAACACAATGGAAGTAAGTGAAACACAATGGAAGTAAGTGAAACACAATGGAAGTAAGTGAAACACAATGGAAGTAAGTGAAACACAATTGAAGTAAGTGAAACACAATGGAAGTAAGTGAAACACAATGGAAGTAAGTGAAACACAATGGAAGTAAGTGAAACACAATGGAAGTAAGTGAAACACAATGGAAGTAGGTGAAACACAATGGAAGTAAGTGAAACACAATGGAAGTAAGTGAAACACAATGGAAGTAAGTGAAACACAATGGAAGTAAGTGAAACACAATGGAAGTAAGTGAAACACAATGGAAGTAAGTGAAACACAATGGAAGTAAGTGAAACACAATGGAAGTAAGTGAAACACGTCTAAAGTCTTGGCACAGGCACAATTCTGATTCTGGTGTGGATGTATAGTTATCATATTTTGTTTGGTGTAATGCACAGCACAAATTGTAAGAGAAATTTCCTTATGGGTGGGTAATAAAGATTATTATTATTATTATTATTATTATTATCTGGTCAGTTAATTGTGAAGAGAGCTAAATTGTTAAACTATTTGATAGTGACAATAATTTTTTTTAAAGTCTAGTCTATATTTCTTTAGTAGGACTACGTTGGTACAGCCGGAGGACCTAATGCAGCCCGTGATTCGTAGCAATCATTGAAACATTTGTCTACGGTGCACAATGGAGCAGAAGAATAGAGACTTCACTGCATTTCTTTGTGGAAATTAATCATCATCCTCAAACTTCGTGCGAGCAAGGGGCGATACGGGCCCGGGGGCCGTTGGACGTTTCAGAAATGTATAGGAACCCTCAAACAAAAAACCATTGAACACCTTTGGGCCCTAATACATTGTACCTTGTCTCTCTCTTGAGCAGATGTGAAGTACTCGTCTTCCTGCTAATGAATATACTGAAAGAAATGTCTTCCCCTACCCCCTTCCCCCTTCCCTAGTACCACATTGACGGACACGCGTACAGACAACACAAATGTAATAACTAGCATCTAAATATCCTATTTTGACACTTCACCTAATGTCAGAAAATACTTTTTTTAAATTTTGTTTCTTTCATTTTCTCCCAAATTTGTGACATGTTTTGTTTTCATTAACTGCCGCGTGCGTCTTCCATTTTGTGTCTTGCATTTCTTCGTGTATTTCGTTGAGATGACGACATTCACCAGGAGGAAAATTTTAGCACGAAATGTGTCGACATCCTAGGTGAGGAAGGGGGGGGGGATGTCACTTGGATGTTTTGATGTCGATGAAGGAGTGAAGGAACTCTCATGATGAGTTCTTGTTTGCTGAAGCTTTGCCTCCTCGTGAGCGCCTCGCTTGTTTTCGTGTATCGTGTCTAGACATTGGCTGACCTATATTCCACATCTTCCTTTTCCTACGCATTCAGACCTTGAGAGCGGCAGACGTGAAGGCAGACGTAAAGGGGAGACAAAACTTAGTTTAACATAAACACTGAAACGTAATTCATTAATCATTAAATGTTTTCCCCCCTTATTTTGGCAGGTAACAAATTTTCTTAATTAAACCTTATGGCAATTTTTTTATTTAGAACTTTAAGGGAAATTAAAACTATCGAATGCCGCCAAAATTGTTTCTTAAATAGGTTTAATGGTTGTAGGTTGAGAGGTTTGATGACGATGAAGGCAGTGCATGGAGAGAGGAGATAGAGAAAGAGAGAAAGAGAGAGAGAGAGACAATGTGGTACAAAAAAAAATGGTTTTGTTAAAGACAGATATAGTGAAGAAGAATGATGTAGAGAGAGAGAGAGAGAAAGAGAGAGAGATGCAACTCAGACAAGGAAGGAGAGAGAGAAAGAGAGAGAGAGAGATACAATAAAACAGTAAAACGAATGAATGAACGCTCAAGAGTTGTGTGCGTGTTTTAGAGTGTGGTTATTCCAATAAACTCGTACATACCAGATGTTGGAACTCTAGATTTTGTTAATTTTAAATTCTAGTTTGTCCCTACTGAATTAATTAAAACAAATGTACTCTGCTCGATTTTAACATTATTAGTTTATAGAAATGAAGCTATGCAAGATTAATACAAAGTGGCCAATACATTTAGTCAAGTGAATACTGAAACAAAAAATTCCGGTTAAAAATGAGCTTGTCATCTCCGAGATTCTTAACTGAAGACTTAAATCATAGGCCCTCCATCATTCCTCAATTCTTGGTTTTGAAAGGGAGGACACTAACAGCTGAATAAAACTCCAATGTCTAGAGTAGAAACACGTGAAAGTAAACTATGTTGAAACAAGGAACCATCCAATACGTTCGTAAGTTGACTTAAAGCAGAAGTCACCAACTTGGAGGCATCAGGGAGAAACTATCAATTTCATTCAGCTACCCTTTCTACCTCTTTGAGTTTCCGCCTATGTAAACAGTGCACCCAAATATTTCATTTCATCAGATATCACTCAGCCCTTTTTTTTTAAACCACAATCTCATCAAACCCCCCCCCCCCATCCTCCTTTTCGATACTACCAATAAATATGTTATGTCCATTGTTTTTTCTCAGCCATCAAAGCTGCACTTTACGTGAGTTCAGAGGTTTAGATAACTCTCTCTCTCTCTTTTTTTTTTTACTAATCTTTGTCACACAGGTCGAAAGCATGTGGCAGCTATTACATGAGGAAGGATGGCTGAATCACTGGCTGAATCACTGGCTGTTCCGGATGAGATGGAGAGAACTAAATCGTTATCCTTCAAGGTGTGACGACCACCCAGATCTGCGCTAGAAGCCCTCCTCACAGCCCCAATCACATGTGCAAGCTGGGTCAAAAGAAACGTTAAATAATCTGTCACCTTCCCCACTGTCTCTTTCAGGACAGCAGAGTGGAACTCTTCAATGAGTAAGATGAACACAAATAAGAAGGATCATCCTTTTCTGACGTCCATTTAAAAATTAAAACTGGAAAATGTTTGGAGCAGGATAAAGAAAGACGAGACCTCAGAGGGGATACAAACATAAAAAACCTATTAAATGTTGATAGTTTGATAGCAACCGGGCCCTTTAGCCGTTGACATGTATGGCAATTTATTTACCAAGCTTATATCAACTCACTCTGTCTGATACAACTAATAGGACTAATTCAAGATTTTTCAAAAGGTTTAGAAACTCTGCTACATTTATTTCATTTCATCTCAAGTTAAATTTACCTATATTGTAATAAACGTTGGATACATCAGCTGCATGGGGCAGGGGGAACTGATGCGTGGGTGACATCGTTCCGACCACAGCTAATGTCCAGACATTCATCTAATTTCCATGAGATGATGTATAGGCGCTTCGCGACTGAAGGAGGCCAGTATATTTAGTATTGTTCACAAAGAGGTTATTTCAAGATTTACAAGTTAAAATGTAATACGCCTACAGCGGTTTAGTTGTCTCCCAGCAGTTTGGTGCTACAAGTCAACGGCCGTAAACAACAGTCATATAAACGAAATTTCGTTGTCCCTCACTTACTATTTTTGTTTATTTGTTTGTTTGTTTAGTTGTTTACTTGATTGAAAGTGACATCAGAATGAAACATCGTCCATGAGCTCTGGCCATTTCCCCAATTTTTTTTACATTGCACTATACCACTATCTCAGTTAACGTTGGCCAGGGGTGACCACATGAGGACCACATCGTTGGTCAGGGGTGACCACACGAGGACCACAACGTTGGTCAGGGGATGACCTCATGAGATCACGATATTGTTGCATATTTCCTTGCTGCTGAGTTTTGCACAGAAATAGACATGGTTTTGATGTCGTAGTAGTCTTGAAGAGACAAGGGACTTGTTCTAATTGGAGCATATTCCTTTACGGAGATTGAAAGATCCTTGTCACTATTGTCAGCTTTATGAATCGTACTGCAAGAGACTAGATATTGTTCTCAGAACGTTGCAGTATATAACGCGGGAAAAAATATCATTAACAGAAATGCAATATTATTGCCTGAGGTCTTGAAAGGCAATGGATGCTTCACCCCATGAGCGTAGCCAGAGAGGGGGGGGGGGTTGGGGGTTCAACCCCCCCAATGAAATCCCCCCCACACGGGGGGGGGGAGACGGACTTTAGTGACTGATTTTTTGCTTTGATTTTGTTTATTTTAGGTAAGATTTTAATACTAAACCATCTATTGCCCCAGCGCAGCCAAGAGGGTTTTGAGTTTAAAACCCCCTAACGGGGGGGGGGGGAAGACGGACTTTAGTGACTGATTTTTTGCTTTGATTTTGCTTATTTTAGGTGAGATTTTAATACTAAACCATCAATTGCCCCAGCGCAGCCAAGAGGGTTTTGAGTTTAAAACCATTACCAGGGGGTTTTGAGTTTAAAACCCTCTACTAGGGGTTTTTGCAGTTAAATCCCCCTCTTCTATAAAACAAAACAAAAAAAATGCAAACGACAATCCCCAAATTCCAAGAGCACAGTTAAGGAAGAATTGATTTTAAAACCCCCTCCAAAATTTACGATAAACCCCATCTTCAATATGAAAAAAGCAAATTATGCACTCAAAATGTTATGAGCGTAGCTAAATGGGTTTTGATATGTACACACACACACATACATAAATACAAATATGTTTTTTTCGCAAGGGGGGGGGCGGGAAAATCCCCCCCCCACCCCGAAAAAAAAATCCTGGCTACGCCCATGCTTCACCCTACTGGTCTCGGTAAACCTAACCTTGGCAGGCGGTAGAAATATACAGTGAATGCGATTTATACAGACGTTACTTCAACAAATGAGGATAATTAGACGCCCTACGCGTCATGCATCTAGTAAAGCTTATCCAATGACTTTAATTCTGCCAAGTCATTTGTTTTCCTGGCTAGTTCAGATACTCCATTCCATGCTCTAATAGCACTAGGGAAGAAGGAGAGTTTGTACAAATGTTGACATGTGTTTGCAATGTGTTCACAACATGCTAGAGGTTTGTTGTATGTTAACTCATACAGTGTATAAGCCATTAAATACGGACATTGTTGTTGAAAGTCTTGTGATATGTATACATTTATAATAAACTTTTCAAACTAGCTTAATTAATAATTACTCAAATATTTTATACGAATTTTATTGTAAAAAGAAAAGTTCTCCTTTAGACCTTGCGATCTATAGGGCAGTTGATGTAAAGGTCGTCTGTGTCTGTGGCCTACGGTTAACGAGGGTGTCATGTGGCCAGCACAACGACCAACCGCCTTTACTTTCCCCCAAACTAATGTCAGTCTATTGTAAACCATAATATTATTTTCCCTAGCTTTAAATTGGACTCTACCAAAATACAACTGCGCCAGTTGAATGCCACATATTTTAGCATGTCGTCTTTATTGGTTTGTTCACGACTTGCACGTAGCAATAAGCTATCCCCTCGAAAAGAGTACCGACGGTACATGTGTATGGATAGGGTGGGGTCGGTCTTATACAGACGCATATGATCGATTGGGCGACTAGAGTTTCAGAATTCATTATTTCCCGCAGACGTAACAAATGAATGGTCTCAAAACCTGTGGCTAGTCTGTTATTTCTTTATAGTTATTCTTCGAGTGATTTATTTTTTTTTAGCTTTGAGAGTTATGTGTGATGTAACGCTTACATTAAATAAATGGAATTATTATCAAGATAGATCGCGGTTATATATAGAGAGCATTGGACATTGTGACCATCAAATCACCGAAATCCATTTCTGTCTTCATTTCCATCTTTCTTTCCTTTTTTCTTCCTTTCTTTCTTCCTATCTTCCTCTTGTTCAGTCAACTACGCCAAAAGTCAAGACATTCTCCAGAAAGCTGAATTCCTTCCTATTTTCCTACAAGCCTATTCTGAACTATTCCAAGAGTTTCACTTTGTCCGTCGCGCTCTTTGATCTCTACAAATATTTATTCTTTCCAAACATTCCCGAGAAGATGAGAAAGATGACTACATATAGTGGACAGGAAATGCTTGCACGTGCGCAGGCATATTTTAGGGAAACAAAAACAGACTATCTCGTCTGCACTTCGACAACTAATTATCGCACAGGAAGCGCTAGATGGCGGGCGGTGAGCTAGGTGGCGGGCGGATGGCGCATGGGGGGGGGGGTGATGTAGACGTCGACCTACCAATACAATGTTTAATTCAAAATGGCGAAATTGTGTGTATGACTGTGTGCGTGTTTACTTGTGTGTGATGTGTGTATGTGCGTGTTAATTTGCGCGAGTATATGTTTGTGTTGTATATGGATGTGTGTGATTGTGTTCTGGCATGAGTGAGTGTGGAAGAGTGTGTGTGTGTGTGCCGGTAAGCGTGTGTATATATATTTTTTTATATGTGTAGAATGAATATTCAGTCAATCTATAGATTAATAACAATTATATAGATCTATGGTCCATTGCTTATGTTATAAGATCCGTTGCAAACTGAAATATTTATATGACTAGAATTTGAAGTTTATTGTCACGTGATAAAACGTGGCAAAAACGCCAGTAAAACCAAAAGCTGATTTGTCAAAATATTTTTCTATCACACATGGAAAGCGTGGGGAAGAGCTAAAAATAGCTTATTAAAGCCTAAGGAAGGTTAAAATAAGTGTACAGTTTGAAGTAACAGAAATCCAGATATTCTGAGATCGTTGAATATACAAAAGGCCAAAGAGAATATACATGGTCTTTAATCAATGTGCTTCATTGCACAACTATTCTTGGTGATTTATTATTGAAACGGATTTTAAAGTGTTCTTTTTCTTCACCGTACCTAGACCAGTTTGAGTTTCATGTTTGTAAAGATTCAATTATTCCATGTTGTACAGTGGCATGTTTGGACAGCAAAGATATTACTTCACTATTTTCCAACATACGCTTGGACAGTGTTACTAGATTGACTACATAAAAGAAGAGTCCTTAGTCACCACACGATACCATCAGGACCGCCGCTACCTATTGTGGAATGCAGTGCACGCAGGCGGCCAAATCATTATTTCCTAGGTTACCTTTTTTTTTATCTTCACATTTTTAGTTTAGACAAAAAATTACTCAAATATTTTAATATTCTATTTAAATTCTAATTATTCCATTATCATTTGAAAACAATTAAAAAAAACAAACAAACTATATTCATACATAAGAAGCTATTTTGGAAACTTTTAATAAGAAAAAATGAAGCGGCGCGCGATGGATTCCTAAGCATAATCATTTCTGACCTTAAATTTTCGCGGGTTGTCTGTAATATTTGTTTCGTATGACGCTTACAGAAGCAGATCAGTCAAAACATTTTTTCCTTCTTAGTACCTACTTACTATACACAAAAGAAAACGCAAGAGACTTGAGCTCATGGGCGTTGCCGGGGGTTGGGGGGTTGGGGGGGGGGTTTCAATGAGCCCAGCAAATGGAAGATTTTGAGGTTATAACCCCTCTTCCAATACAAAGAAAAAGCTAGTCCCTAAATTCCATGAGAGTAGCCAAAAGGTGTTTTGTGGTTAGCCTCTCCCTACCAATAATAAACTAAAGCCAAATATAGAAACCAATTTTTACCAGTCCCTGGGTATCATTAATAAAGTGCAGTGAATTGCAGATTGGACCTTTAACTTTCAATTTTTTTTATAGAAGAGTAGCAGTATAATGCACTTTAGATACCTCAGAATATACATTTGTTCAGTGTCAAATACTTGGAATGAATGCATGGCACCTGCCCGGACCTCGCTGAAGCAGCTCACAGCACTCCCCCAAACTCTCTAACTAGCAAGCACGGGGTTGCCACTGTTTTTCCACTAACTCAAGGAATAACTTTTCTAAGGTACAAAAAAAACGTTCAAAAGAAATAAATGTCAGAATATAATGAGGAGAATGACTAATAAACACACAAAACAAACACACACACACACATGTAAATATAATATATATGGGGGTAGACAAAAAAATCCCCCCACCAAAATCCTCCCCGAAAAAAAAATCCTGGCTACGCCCATGCTCAAGCTATACCCTTAATTTACACTGCAAAATCTAAATACCTTTTGTGCTTTAAGAGACATGCTAAATGTAATTAAAGGAAATCTGTATATATTTAAATACATTCAAACTAATCTTGAATACGATATTTATTAAATATAAGTTACTAGTTTGGAAATTTCTTACCGCAGCATCATTGCTATAATAACTCTAAAATTACGCGTACAATCAAATAATGTACACAAATAATGAACACGTCACACTTTCGTAGTAATTAGCGGAACTCTGGCTTATTTTTAAGAGAGATTAATTCACGAAGAAGCCTACTAGTTAATTATTCCAGTTATTTGGGCCTCGCGGAAAATTATGAGTTTAATGTATGTAATTTGGGATACACCTTAACTGTGGCGTCACGAGGATGGGTGTCACCCGGTGCGGTAAGAACCGTAAGATCAGGGTGTCACCCCCCTTCTCAGTGTTCCACTTAATTTTCCCAATAAATTTTTTTTTTGCACAATAGGCAATACAGTTAGTTGATTGCTGTTACACAACTTTAAAATTAGTGCCGATTCGTTTATATTTTATTTTTTGACACTGACATTTTATCGTTAATTATTACATAGATTAACACCAAAATTTTTTAATTAGAAAGAAATTAAACATCAACTGATCATGCTTTCCTTAGTAAACTTTAAAGAGCTCCTAAAGGAAACTTTTTAATATTATAGTGGTAGTTTCCAGAGGACGACTACTAAAATAAAATGCAACTTTATGAAAAGTATATTGATCGGTACAAAAACTTGAAATGATTTTTTTTTAATTTTAACATTTAAAAGTCTATTATAACCTAGGAAAATTAAAGCTTTGAATTTCCTTTTCAGGATTTCAAATTAGAAAACTTATAATTAATTTTTTTAAACTCAATACCTTTTGCGACTTCGTTTTCATTGGACAGAGTTGCTTGATTTGAAATTCGTTTATCAAAAGTTATTAATAGTTGTTAATTAACTTATGTTTTGAAAAGCTTCTTTCACATGACGCCACGTAGGTATATCACTTAGACATGGAAGGAAACAGTTAAAGGCTTAAATCTAAGTCTGGTAGAGATTCGTTGACGTCCTTCAAAACTTTACTGACTCTAGATGTCTTCTTGTTCACATATCTTGAGGTCTGGCTCAGTATAAAAGAGATTAATGCACTCAACATTAATCTCTTGTTTGCTATTTGAATAGCTAATCTGGCATCTTAAGATTACTTTCCGGATATTTTCTTATTGTTAAAACTTATTTTTCTGTTGCAATAACATGCTCGTTTGATTTGACAAAAGTTATCTCAATAACATTTAGAGTAAATGAAGTGTTCTAGCTTAGCCACCAGCTTAGCCACCACTTTGCCAATAATTGACACTTTAATTTGAAGGTACTCTTGTGTTCAATTTGCCTCAGTACATCTGCCAACAAGAAAGTCAAACAATAAAAGGTCTGCATGTATTCACAGACAGCTGGCAGTTGTCTTTGTGCTGCGCCTCTAGTGTTTGTATTTTCAGAGCGATGGCAAAGATTTTCGCCGTCACACATTCATCAAATTGTTCTTTCATGGGTCTAACAGCAACACGATGGGCACACCAGCGAGTTGTTCATATAAAACTCTATCATTAACTAAAATATCTCATCGATTGGTAAAAGCGGCACATAAAGAAAACGTTTTTGCCAGAAAACCGAAAAAACTTTATGTTAGAAGCATGTTCTGATTAAGAATTTTGACCAAATAGCTTAAATAATTGGTGTAAAAATCCATTTATCTTTCTTTTCTGTCTTCATTAATACTGCCTGCACATCTTCGTGAATTATTGACATTATAGCTGCATTACCATGTCATTGAGCTCATCATATCAATCTCTTTCCAGGCGTTCTATATTATCAGAACTGCTACCATCAGCTTTTGGTCCACTTAAAAAGGAATATTCCACAATATTTTAGTCATTTTAACATTACAATTGCTACTGTTAATCTTACAACTTCAGAGACCTATGTTTGGTGTGGAGTAATACAAGTTACCAGATTACCTTGCAGCATTTGTGTCTCTGATAAGTGTATCCCTTATATATAGTGTATAACAGTTTGCTAAAACATTTATAAACTCTCTGAGCTTTGGTACAAACTTGGAAAGTAACTTTTTTTTTGGCGTCGCTCTCTTGCAATTTTATAAGTTATTATTTCAGCACTGGGTCATATTAGGATAACATTTGCACAGTACCAAGAAAAGTCTCATTCAATTCGCCACCATATACCAACTTTTGCTTTGCTAGAAACAACTCGATAGTAAGCAATCTATAAGTGCAAGATGTTCCTCTGTTTTCCCATCTATACGTCAATCATAGCGATGACTTTCCGTCAATTTTTGAAGCGGAAGTCCGGCTGCCAAAATGTTCCAAATTTGAAAGCCTGAGAAATGTTCTTCTTGAACTATTGATTTGTTCCCCATGAAGAACGTTTTTGTCAACCAGACCTATGCTTTAGGATCTTCCTTCTGTCACATTTTTAAGTTGGTATTTATTTTATAATTTATTTTTTTTAAAGTGCATTTTTCCACTCGGGTGTCACCTCCTATCGGGTGTCACCTCCTATCGGGTGTCACCTCCTATCGGGTGTCACCCGGTGCAGATCGTACCCCCGCACCTTTTTAGCGACGGCACTGCCCCTTAATATAAATATTTGTTAATACAATTGTAGAAACAACCTTTTTCTTTTATCTTTTTGTGCATTTTCTATGGAAATCTCATTTCAATTAAAAACTCATCTCTATTTGTAAGCTTCCCAACCATTAATCGGCTGCATGTCAATTATCAGATTAAACCTACCGGTAGGTTTCCAGCTATCGGCCAAAAGTTAAGCAAGGATACTCTCCTCTTGTCTAATTGCTAGATGAATTACAGTAGAACGTCGTTTATCCGAACGTTTATTATCCGGAGCGTCAAATATCCGGACCAGTTTTTTTTATTTTTATTTTTTTATCAACCACATGTACTGTAATGCACATACATTGTACAGCGAAAAATAAGTGATTATTTTCCACAATAAAGGTAAAATTGCGACATTTGTCACCTATTTTGCTCGTTCTTCACGCACGTGTCCCGCATGTGATGATTTTCAATAATCGTATAGTGTCCGGTTGCATATACTGCATGGATCGCTTCGGTTTTCGGTTATCCGAACAATCGCGTATCCGAACGGTGTCCGGTCCCAATTGAGTCGGATAAACGACGTTCTACTGTACTTGCCCATATCAAGTTTATTTCTTTAAAATAGAAGACGACACAATCCAGAAATAGGATCTGGTCCAAATGTGTTCAGCTTCTTCGTCGGATGTTCTTAAATTAGAACGTTGTTTTTTAACTCTTTCTCTCCTAACCGACGATACCAGCGTTGATTCCACCAGAATGTGGTAAATAATTACGGAGAGAAAGAGTTAAGGGAGGGAAGAATATGGAGTTATGAGATTATTCAACCAAGCATTACACCTGATGAAACAAACGTGATGGGATGCAAGATGAAGGTAATAGCTCGGTAACGCAGAGGGCGCTGGTGGATCAAATCTCATTGTGAAATCTAAAGCAGATTTTTGAGATAATGACAAAAAATGTGTAATTTTATTGACATTTTTTTAGCATGCACCGTCGACGCCCTGCATTTAAGTATATTTACTCAGTTTAGCTAAGTGGTAAGGTTCATAGCCTCTCTAGCGTTTTTGTTGAGTGGTAAGGTTCATAGCCTCTCTAGCGTTTTTGTTGAGTGGTAAGGTTCATAGCCTCTCTAGCGTTTTTGTTGAGTGGTAAGGTTCATAGCCTCTCTACCGTTAAGCTCAAAACTTGGTGAGAAAAGGAATTTTGAAGTTAGGGATTTTCAGGTCAACATTGAGTCCACCTTACTAGGTAACTGACATGAGTTGGGTGCAGGAAGGATGGTTGGTTGCTGTGCTGGTCACATGACACCCTCGTTAACAGTCGGCCATAAAAGCAGATGATCCTTCAATAATCTGCCCCAATAGAATCGTAAGGACTTAAATGGTACTAAATGTAAACCTATCCTTCTAAAGTTATAATTGCACCATATTTGAGGGACACGTTATACGTTAATCTAAACTTACTTATTTGCTCTTATGTTTTTGCCTAAAACATCATACAAACAATTATAATGTGTATATTAACTTTTACAGTTTCCCCTAGCACTTGAGGAATAGGATAAGCATACTATAAATCTGAATAATGTTTACAGTTTTCTTGGTCTTAGTGAATTGCATATTTTTTTTTGTCTGAGCTCATTGATGAGAGAATGGATATTTTATTAACATAGTAGAACAGGGGTTCTCAACCTGTGAATCGCGACCCTTTTGGGGGTCGATTGACCATTTGCCAGGGGTCGCTTAC
This sequence comes from Biomphalaria sudanica, assembly GCA_036873155.1. NCBI lineage: Eukaryota > Metazoa > Mollusca > Gastropoda > Planorbidae > Biomphalaria > Biomphalaria sudanica. The sequence continues at coordinate 103,767 of JAZGLO010006158.1, forward strand.
GACCATCGAAAATATGGATTGTTATTGTCTACTCTTCTATTGCTGTATGTGTGTGTGTGGAGGGGGGGTCGCGGCAGAGTGGGGGATTGTAAAAAGGGGTCGCCAAGCTTAAAAGGTTGAGAACCGCTGTTGTAGAATGTAGATCAATATATTTAGACTTAGACTTAGGTCCTCCCGCGCCGTTCGGCGCATTGGGCGGCAAGGTGTCTCCATAAAGATCTGTCACTGGCAATGTCTGAAGCCTCCTCCCACCTGGTGTCCACTGTTCTGAGGTCCTCCATGAAGGTGTGTCGCCAAGTAATACGAGGACGTCCCTGTTTGCGCTTTCCTCGTTTTGGCTTCCATGTTATCGCAACTCTTGATGTGCGTAATTCATTTTGACGTAGAACATGTCCCGCAAACCTCATGCGACGCTCAGTCACAACCTTACTAAGTGTTCGACTCCCAGTTCGGCATAGGATTTCCTTGTTTGAGACCCGGTCTGTGTAACTGACTCCAAAATCCGTCTCAGCCATCTCTGTTGAGCCACATTTAGTCTTTTCTCAAGTTTGACAGATGACTTCCACGTCTCACATGCATATGTAGCAGTTGGAATGACGATTGTGTTGAGAAGGTGTATTTTTGTCTCGAGTCCAATGGCTTGGCTAGTCCAAATAGGCTGCAGCCTTTGGAAAATGCTCCCTGCCTTTCCTATTCAGCACGCTACATCATGGTAAGCATCTCCATCATTTGTTATGATGCTGCCAAGGTACGTGAACTTGTCCAGCTCTTCAAGCTTTGACTCGCCAAGTCTGACGGGGACACCCTTTGCCTTATATCCAACTCGCATAATTTTAGTCTTATCCAAGTTCATGTGGAGGCCAATTTTGGGTGCCTCTCTGTCTAGGCTCTCCGTCATTTCTTTAATGCATTTATTTGTAGCCCCGAGTAGTGCAACATCATCAGCAAAGTCCAAGTCCGTCAATCGGAGCTGTTCATGCCATGGAATACCAAATTCAGTCTGGTTCATTGCTCTCCTCATTATGTAGTCGATAGCTAGGAGGAAAAGGAAGGGAGATAAGATGGACCCCTGTCTCACACCTGTCTCGATTGTAAAAATCTCTGTTGTTCTCTCTTCTGTTTTAATGCAGCAACTAGACTGACTGTAAAGGTGTCGTAGGATCTGGACGAATTTTTCTGGGATACTGTATTCTCTAACTATTTTCCATAGTGATTCTCGGTGGACACTATCAAACGCTTTTTGAAGTCCACGAAACTGATCGTTAGCCGTTGTTGGTACTCAAGACTTTGTTCTATGATATTTTCGTTCTACGAGATCAATATATAAAACAAGAAAATAAAAAGAATAGATCACTTCGTGACTACACTGCTCAGGTGAGTCTCACTTTTCACCTAATCCCTGCCTTTACAAAATGTGCATTAAAAAACCTATTTATGATAAAGCACTGGTAGATCTCTAATGAGGTCAGGGCCAGGGAGTACTGTTTTGCCTCGGGATGCACCCAGTCTGCTTAATTAACTTACAGAATGACATGTCGAGGTGACGTATGCCAATTAAATGTTTCAGAACCACTGGGATGCTCCATGCACTCAACTCTCCTTTCTGGAGATGTTTTCTGTTAGACTTTAATATGCCAACTTAGATTTAATTGACAGAAACGTTCAGAGAATTGATGAAAGTTAAAAGTTTAGAGTTGGCAATTTCAAGATTTTCTTTCTTTTTTTTTAATCAAACATGTTTTTGTTTTATACTGTTTTGGTTTCCTCCTTGCAAGGACTTTCATATCTTTATGAATTAAACCAGCCACTGTCAGGAAGTAAGACCAAAATAAAGATGACGATAAGTAACTTAAGGAGACACCAGGCACAAGGTTTCCACACTCAGACTAGAAAGATAGCAGAAAACAGTTAATCGGAAAGAACGAACTGGTCAGCAGATCACTTAATAGGGCCTAAAAAAAACACAGGCTTAATAGAGCCATTTGTAAAAAAACAAAACCATATAGACTAAATGGAGCCAATAGTAGGCCCCCTAAACATATATATATATATATATAAATGCAGTGCTTTTTTGTAAAAAAAAATAGATGCCGGTACTCAGTGATGTATTGTCTAACTTTTAACTACTAATAAATTAATAATAAACGTTACAATACTAGAAAAGTAATATTTTTTTTCCTTATATTGAAAAAGGTGTCGGTGCACAGTATCTATGTATATGTATATTATCTAGATCGAATTGTATAACTGTAGTATAACACGAAGCTTATATTAAATGAAATTTAATTGTATTAATTAGTTTGGATCAGTCATGCCATTAAGTTTGTTATACATCTAGAGTAACAAGAATACATCTGTGTGTGTGTTTAGAAATATTTTCTTTTTTTACTTGTGTATTTTCTTCCTGCTTTTAGTTCTCTCACTGCGCTGTGATCCTACACGTGTCTAAACCAGTTGGGAAAAGTGTGTATGTGTGTGTGTGTGGGGGGGGAAACGAAAGGGGTATCTGTGTGAAGGTTACTGGGATAGCTTTTTAGATGCATTTTTTAAAAAAAGGTTTTACGACTTGAATTCTAACTAGGGCTCTAGCCTATTCAAGCCAATACACTAACCTCTGTGCCAGCGAAGTGCTTATGAAAAGAGAAAGTTTCATAACTATTTATTGTTAGTTTCAAACTTTTAAGCGATGACCTAATTCTTTATACAAAGTATAAAAGGGACTAATTCAACTTATATCCAAAAAATTTGTCAAGTATAATTTCTTTCCCCTGTTCAATACCAAACAAAATAATTATCAATAATTTATGATTTTTTTGTATTATTTTTTGTTTTGTCAGGTTAAAGAAATTATTGTGCAATTTTTCAGCTTAATTCGATATTGGATTTGGGATAAATAAAGTGTACAAGCTTTTTAACAGACAGACAGACAAGACAGACACAGTGAGTTGATATAAGCTTTGTACAAACTCTAACCCATATAAATACAGAAACACACACTCTAACAAGTAGCTTACCTGTTATAATAACACAATATCAGTGCTATGTTAAACCATTTCCTCCTAGAGATTTTAATAGACCTCATTCACCAATCGTAAACAAACAACATTTAGCCACATGATTCTCTATCTCTTCTAAACAAATTACGTAATACACACAGGCTGTCACGTGATACGTTTTTTCATAGTTTTATCAATATTATCACGTGACTAAATGTTGTTTGTTTACGATTGGTGAATGAGGTCAATTACAAATCCAAATCCAAAATCAAAACCTAATAAAATATTCAGAAAGTCACAGAGGTAAGGCACATTTCTTATTCCATAGAACAAAATTCGTACAAGGACTCCTTCTTACCTAGTACCATTAGAGCAATGTAATGGGTTTCAGCCAGGAAAACCAATGATTTAGCCTAGTTTATGTCAATAATTAAACATGCATGCCTAGATTGACTCATGAAATGCGTGGGACGTAATTATTTTCTCTTTTGAAGTAGGCTAACGTCTGAACTTTATAAGATAAGATAATCAGAACATAGATCTAGCAAATGTAAGCACATAGATCTAGCGAAGTTGAGAAAATAGATATTGTAGATTATTGTACATAGAGCTACCAGAGTTTAGAACAATGATCTAATAAAATTCAGAACATAGATCTGAAGAGATTAGATTATAGATCTAACAAAAGTCAGTAAACCTACATAAATCTTACAGAGTTCAGAATAGAGCTGGTCAGAATTAAACGGAGTGAGTTTTAAATAAACCCAGAGCCACTTGATGCCCAGGCATTCCCCGTACCAATGACGTGGCTAGCGGGTGAATGAGCTTTCCTGTGAGGGAGTGAGTGAACGGTACCGTTACATCATGGCGTGGCTGTGGGCCGTCTGGACAAGAAGGGACCTTATACTGTTCAGAACTGAGGAGAGAAGCTCAAGCGTTGTGGGAATTTGCGGCTTAAGAAAATACTTTTCAGTTTGTATTTAGAATACAGAGATTGTGTCACCTCTTCCATCAGTCATAACCCCCTCTTTATATGTTCTTTGGAAACCTGAACATGTTATATTGGTAAACAACATCAGATTATTAGGTACAACTTTTGACAGCAGTTACCGATTTGTTCAAGTCTTATAGTCTCAATTATCTGAGGAAATAAATAAATATCATTCAAGAATGTTAAACAAATGTATTACTATCTCGTGCCCAAGCTTCAATGTCAATGCAATCGATAATATTAATAAATCTAAAAGCAAGTGAAGTTTCCCTCTCAGACCTTGAGATCTATGGGGCAGATGGTGTAAAGGTCATCTGTTTCTGTGGCCCATGGTTAACGAGGGTGTCATGTGGCCAGCACAAAGACCAACCGCCTTTACTTTTCCCCGACTAATGTCAGGTACTCATTAGAGCCGGGTGGACACAGAGGCGCCCAAAGATACCGAAATTAAACAAATACCAGTCTTCACTAGGATTCGAACCCAGAGCCCCCGGTTCAGAGGCCAAGCGATTTTTCGTTCAGCCACAGCTCCCCCAAGTAGTGTCTTGTGAATAAATAAATAGATTACTTGTATATTTAATATGAAGTCACTTATTAAAGTATATTTAATATGCATATTTCACTTAAATATATATATATTTTTTTTAAGTGGAGGCCCCCTTTAAAGCTGAGGCCTTAAGCAGCAGTACAGTCTTTCACAACTTGCACTGTCTTTCACAACTTGCACTGTCTTGCGTAACTTGCACTGTCTTGCATTTGCAATTTTATGTGCCAAATTTTTAGAGTGAAACTATTTTTGGAGGGAAATAAAGAAAAAAAGAAATTGGGTTTCGATCAATCCACACAACACGTTTTAATGCCACCACACTTTCTTTTCTATTGAAATGAAATAAAATCGCTAGATATAACTATTTTTCAACGCAGCTAGAAACGATTATCCGCTATCATGTAGTTCGCCCGTCTCTGTTTGTATTCACATTTAGACATCAATCATTCATGTCACCAGACATTAGAGTTTCGACAAATTTTTTAAAACTTAACTTCCAATCCCCTATCCCCTATTTTTAGCTCAACTCCTCTAGTTGTTAGCTCATATTTGCATATTCTACAGAAAAGCAAACAAACTTGCAATGCTCACAGAAATAGCGCAACCTTCCGTAAGTTTTGGGTACATTTGGTCTGTAACGTCCACCATCAACAAGCTCCATGCAGCTGTACCAGACATGTTTCTTGTTTCTATTTTCTTATGGTAATCAGACGAATGTGCCTAGTTTGGCAGCATATATGAAAAAAAAAAAAGTTTCGTGGATAGACGAAAGTCGAGTTGTCACCGGGATGTTTACTCAGCTGCGTTGCCAAGCAATTGATGAATGAACGCGCCCCTTCTTCTTTCATTGCATTATCCCACCGGACGAGAAACTGACATTTTTTTTTCTCAATGCAAGTATCGTATCGTTCGTGTGCATCTGACTGTCAGCGAATTGTCCTGTTTCCTTATTTCCCGTCAGCCCTTACTTTTTCTTCTTCCGCTTTTTTTTTCTCTCTCAAGCTTGTGGCCAGGGGCCGTAATTCTAGTTTTATTTACATACAAAAAGAGTCGGTATCAATCAATCAGGCCTTAGATCGATAAGGCCCTCGGCGTGATCAAAATGTCTCAGGGGCGACGGTCTGTCTGGCTAGGGGAGAGAGATTGGAGGTCTTTGGCGGAAGGGGGGCAGTGAATAAGGCAGCTGTTAGACTCGGGACGGAGTGAAATGTTTCTCTAGTGGAACTGTTGGAAAGAAGTGATAACTGTGTAGCTTATTGGCTTCTTTCAATGTCTGCATCTTTACATGTAGCTCTGAGGAGTGACGAGTTGTAGGCATGCATCTGTCAGCACTGACTAGTTATATACATATATTTGTGAGCACTGATAATTAATATACATGTATTTGTGAGCACTGATAAGTTATATACATGTATTTGTGAGCACTGATAATTAATATACATGTATTTGTGAGCACTGATAAGTTATATACATGTATTTGTAAGCACTGATAATTAATATACATGTATGTGTGAGCACAGATAATTGATATACATGTATTTGTGAGCACTGATAATTAATATACATGTATTTGTGAGTACTGATAATTAATATACATGTATTTGTGAGTACTGATAAGTTATATACATGTATTTGTGAGCACTGATAATTAATATACATGTATTTGTGAGTACTGATAAGTTATATACATGTATTTGTGAGTACTGATAAGTTATATACATGTATTTGTGAGCACTGATAATTGATATACATGTATGTGTGAGCACTGATAATTAAAATACATGTATTTGTGAGCACTGATAACTAATATACATGTATTTGTGAGCACTGATAAGTTATATGGATAACGGTTGTGTGAGCAGTGGGACCCGGGGGGACTTTCGAATTCTGACCACCACCCCGCTAGCTACGCCACTGGTTGGTTACTATGATAACTGGAGTAGCATACTTTTTTATATGACACACAAATAGATAATTAAAATACATATAAATGCACACAATGTTTCATTACCATGTACTCTAGCATACTTACATAATACATACATAATACATACATACATACTTATTACACATACATACATACATACATACATACATACATACATACACACATACAAACATACATACATACATGCATACATACATACATACATACCTACATACATACCTACATACATACATACATAAATACATACATACATACATACATACATACATACCTACCTACCTACATACATACATACATAAATACATACATACATAGATATATCGATTGAAACAAATAATGCTATTTTGTTCATCTGGCTACAGAAACTTGAGACGACCGACTCAAACCAGACAATGAGATTGTGATAACGTGAAGACTATTTCTGTCACCAGAGGGCGCTGTCCTCAATAAGTTCAACTGTCTAGAATAGATAATCATTTAGAGCAGGATTGCGGCAGTCGTGCGGGGTTATTTACATTTAGAGCAGGATTGCGGCAGTCGTGCGGGGTTATTTACATTTAGAGCAGGATTGCGGCAGTCGTGCAGTGTAATTTACATTTAGAGCAGGATTGCGGTAGTCTTGCGGGGTTATTTACATTTAGAGCAGGATTGCGGCAGTCGTGCGGGGTTATTTACATTTAGAGCAGGATTGCGGCAGTCGTGCAGTGTAATTTACATTTAGAGCAGGATTGCGGTAGTCTTGCGGGGTTATTTACATTTAGAGCAGGATTGCGGCAGTCTTGCGGGGTTATTTACATTTCGAGCAGGATTGCGGCAGTCGTGCAGTGTTATTTACATTTAGAGCAGGATTGCGGCAGTTGTTCGGGGTTATTTACATTTAGAGCAGGATTGCGGCTGCCGTGCAGTGTTATTTACATTTAGATTAGGATTGCGGCAGCCGTGCAGTGTTATTTACATTTAGAGCAGGATTGCGGCAGCCGTGCAGTGTTGTTTACATTTAGAGCAGGATTGCGGCAGCCGTGCAGTGTTATTTACATTTAGAGCAGGATTGCGGCAGCCGTGCAGTGTTATTTACATTTAGAGCAGGATTGCGGCAGCCGTGCAGTGTTATTTACATTTCGTTGAAAAAGACAAACGAAACGAAACTACTATGTAGCAGCCTATTTCTTGACGAAACTATTTTATTTTATGATCAAACTTTGATTTATTTTCAGACACAGAGGCGGCCCTAGCATTGGTCAAAGCCTTGGCGAATGTCAAATGCGGGGCCCTGAGCCGTAAGGGAAGACTGTATATATTGTACCATGTCATTTTAAGAGTTTAAATGGTACATGGCATCATAGTGTTGCCAGAAACTATTAAGCAACAAGTTTATGAGAACTGGTCTTGTTTTTCGAACCTGACAGTGAAAAGGAAATCTCCTATCGCGGGCTCCCCCTTAGGCGCGGGGCTTGGGGTGGTTGCCCCACTTGCCACCCCTGAGGCTGCTTCTGTTCAGACACATAGGCACAATTATATAAACTAGTTTTCATTATACAATAACAGGGGAAGTATGTCCCATAAACTACCTAATGTAAAATTTTCCAAAAAGATGGCTTTGTTCCTTCAAATGAGTAAGAGTAAATACAATTTTAATAACACCAAATGACATTTCCTTTATTTTATTTTAGTAAAAAACAACGACTAAACAAAACAACAATCAAACAAACATTGAATTGAACTTTCAAGTCTGCAAAAATGGCCATTGTAGGCGCCGTTAGGGCACTACGAAATATAAACATGATATACTAATGTTCGTCTGTACTTTGGTTATGGCAGTGTGAAGGAACACGTTTGATATATATATATATCAATAAACATGAATCCTATTCTTCAGAATAGATCGAGAGACATTCACTTGGTTCGGATAAACATGAGATTATTGTGTGTGTGTTTGGAGGTTGCATGAGGTAATTCATATGTTCTCAGCGAAGCACGAGAGTATCAGCTGGTTTCTACACAGAATCTAAAAAGCATTTAAAAAAAAAATTCATTAACATCTTATTAATTTTCATGCAACGAAACAATATTTGTGATGGCTACTTGCTGTCAACTCTAAGTCTTCATGCAACGAAACAATATTTGTGATGGCTCTACTGGTTGTCAACTCTAAGTCTTCATGCAACGAAACAATATTTGTGATGGCTCTACTGGCTGTCAACTCTAAGTCTTCATGCAACGAAACAATATTTGTGATGGCTACTTGCTGTCAACTCTAAGTCTTCTTTGTAAAGTAAAACAAAAATCCATATTAAACTAAGGTAATGAATGACACAATTATTGATTACTCTCTCTATCACTCTTACTCTCCCTCCCGTTCTATCAACTTCTTATGGGAGTTGCTGTATCTCTAGCCTCCTGAATATAATGTGATGATCCAAGATACTTTGAATTGAATAAAATCATTCGACCAACATTATTACACAACATATAGGTTTACTTCTCGTTCTATTGTATGTTTCAATATCTCCTTATTCCTCAAAATCCAGGCGTTTTTTTTATTTGTTTTTGATCAATCAACTCACGTGACTTCAGCAGAATTGCAAGTGCTTGGTAATTCGTAAAGGTCAAATAACAATGCATTGTCTAATTATCACGTGGCCGTGCTTAAAAAAGTGAAAAGTGAAAACGATCATTTGTTTTATCATTTATTTGACCAACATTTAAACACAGATTCCGAAGGAAACAAACACAATCCTTTATAAGTGTTTGGTTGAAAAGTAAAGTCGATTCTGAAACGATTATTTCGAAATCGAAATTGCTGAAGACTCGGATTTTGAATTCGCCCCTAGTCCACACAACTCTAATAGGTAACAGAAGCGTTGTGGAGGTAAAGTAGGTTGTGCTGACCACATGACATGCTTGTTCATCCGTCGGACATTAAAAAAGTTGAGATTAACATGATCTTTCAGATGGCTCACTGCTGAATGGGGATGAAATCATTGTGTTCTCATGATTTACATTGAAATCTAGACTCATTACAATTGTGTCAGTAGCTACCAAGCTTGAGTTCCTGCCATCAGTACGTCACTTGGTTTGGATAAACATGAATTCAATTCTTCAGAATAGATCGAGAGACATTCAATTGGTTTGGATAAACATGAATTCAATTCTTCAGAATAGATCGAGAGACATTCACTTGGTTTGGATAAACATGAATTCAATTCTTCAGAATAGATCGAGAGACATTCAATTGGTTTGGATAAACATGAATTCAATTCTTCAGAATAGATCGAGAGACATTCACTTGGTTTGGATAAACATGAATTCAATTCTTCAGAATAGATCGAGAGACATTCAATTGGTTTGGATAAACATGAATTCAATTCTTCAGAATAGATCGAGAGACATTCACTTGGTTTGGATAAACATGAATTCAATTCTTCAGAATAGATGAAATTGCAATGACTGCTGTATACGTTTTTTTTTCAACTGAACACTTTCAGACATGTATGACGTCACAACGTACCACGATAATGCCATGTGGAAACATCCAAGCTGACATAAGAACTGTAGTCACTTGATTGTATTACATCCAAGCTGACATAAGAACTGTAGTCACTTGATTGAATTACATCCAAGCTGACATAAGCACTGTAGTCACTTGATTGTATTACATCCAAGCTGACATAAGCACTGAAGTCACTTGATTGTATTACATCCAAGCTGACATAAGAACTGTAGTCACTTGATTGAATTACATCCAAGCTGACATAAGCACTGTAGTCACTTAATTGTATTACATCCAAGCTGACATAAGCACTGTAGTCACTTGATTGAATTACATCCAAGCTGACATAAGCACTGTAGTCACTTGATTGTATTACATCCAAGCTGACATAAGAACTGTAGTCACTTGATTGAATTACATCCAAGCTGACATAAGCACTGTAGTCACTTGATTGTATTACATCCAAGCTGACATAAGCACTGAAGTCACTTGATTGTATTACATCCAAGCTGACATAAGCACTGTAGTCACTTGATTGTATTACATCCAAGCTGACATAAGCACTGTAGTCACTTGATTGTATTACATCCAAGCTGACATAAGCACTGTAGTCACTTGATTGTATTACATCCAAGCTGACATAAGCACTGAAGTCACTTGATTGTATTACATCCAAGCTGACATAAGCACTGTAGTCACTTGAGTGTATTACATCCAAGCTGACATAAGCACTGTAGTCACTTGATTGTATTATCATTAGTAATAGTGTTATCTTTTTTTTTGACTGGACAGACAAACAGAATAAAAAAACAACTAAAACGCAATACATAAGTATTCTTGAAACCAAAGCTTATCTAAGGGGAAATAAACTCTAAGTACCCTCATGTATCTGAAAATTACAGAGTTTAGCTTTTCTGCTTTATAAAACAAAATTAATTTATTACTAAATGCTTAACTAATTAGCTAATTTTTTTCAGTTGATTTGTGTATGTGTTATCGACTATAAATATGCAAAATCTCAACTTGATTTGAGAATGGGAAGTGGTAGAAAAAACGTGTCAAAACGTAATAAGGGGACTAAATTCATATATATATATATATCATCTCTCATTAAGTATAATTTATTCCCCTTATTTTAAAATACCAAAAAATAATTAGTCATCAACAATTAATTAACTAATTGTATTTTTTATTGATTCATGTCTTGTCAGGTTCAATGAATAATGTGCAAAGTTTTAAGTTGATCCGAGAATGGGAAATAGAAGAAATAACAGTGTTCACATTTTTAACCAGACAGACAGACAGACTGAGTGAGTTGGTATAAACTTTGTAATGACTAATACAGTGCAATAGGATACAGTTCATCGTGGGAGATAACTCTCAGGAGTTGAGCTAACACAATTCTTAAGTCCACTACTGGTCATGGGCGCTAAAGACGCAAATCTTTTAGACACAGCGCGGTAAATAGTAGGTCAATCATTGAGATGTCAGTAAAGATTTTTTTTAGATCAGTGAAATGCATTTCTGTGATCTATATCAGAGGTGGGAGACCTTTTTGTATCGAGGGCCGCATATATATATATATATATATATATATATATATATAATATATATATATATATATATTGTAATAACTTAAGTGAGGCAACTCAACGAGACATAGACGTTTATTCACACGACATCACAGGTACACAAAACAACATCTATCTTAGGCACAATCTCTCCATATTGGCTCTTTACTTGGGCGGAAATCGTTCTCCTCTTCTAATGTTGACATCCTTTCCAGTCTAGTTTATCACAGTGCGCACCTTCTAGCTTAGATGGCGGTGCGAATGGCAGATTTATAACAATATATATATATATATATATATATGTATATGTGTGTGTGTTGTGTGTGTGTATATATACATATATAATAAATCTTTATTACATTCTGACTCTTCATTCTTTTGGAAGACATTTATTATACCCTAGAATAGGTTCTTCCTGGAGTTAGTGGAAAATTTGTAGACTTCCCGCCCCGCCGCAAAGCACTATTTCCGGTACTGAAAGCCTAAAAAATGCATATTCTGGGGTATCTACAGTGCATTATTCTGCTATTAAAAAGTTTTTTTTCAAAACTTGTACTATTCTTACTGACTAAGATCCTCCCGCGCCATTCAGCTAATTGGGCGGCAAGCTGTTTCCACAAAAAACTGTCACTGGCAATGTCTGAAACCTCTTCCCACCTGCTCTGAGGACCACTATGAACATGTGGCGTGAAGTTGTACTAGGATGTTCCTGTTTTGCGATTTCCTCGTAATGGCCTCCATGTCATTGCAACTCTTCTTATGCGTAATTCATTTTGTCAGAATACATGTCCCGCAAACCTCATGCGACGCTCTGTCACAACCTTACCAAGGGGTCGACTCCCAGTTCGGCATAGCATTTCTTTGTTTCAGACCCGATCTCTATAACTGACTCCTAAAATTCATCTTAGCCATCTTTGTTGAGCCACATTTAGTCTTTTTCAATTTCGGAAGATGACTATTCACTGCACTTTATTAATGGAGCCCAGCCACAGGCAGAAATTTTGTAACCTCTCTTGACTACGCTCTTGGAATTAGGTGACTGTAGTTTGCTATAGATTTTATATCGAAAAGGGAAGTTTTATCGTCATAATCATCTGTTGTGAATTGAAGTAACTGAGTGTATTGAAGAAGTAACTGAGTGTATTAAAGTAACTGAGTATATTGAAGTAACTAAGTATATTGAAGTAACTGAGTGTATTGAAGTAACTGAGTGTATTGAAGAAGTAACTGAGTGTATTAAAGTAACTGAGTATATTGAAGTAACTAAGTATATTGAAGTAACTGAGTGTATTGAAGCAACTGAGTGTATTGAAGTAACTGAGTGTATTGAAGTAACTGAGTGTATTGAAGTAGAGCCAATAAGAATAATCTTCGTTTACCTGAACATAGAGACAGTTTTAATACTTTATAGACATAGGGATTATTTTTATTAGATTAGCATATTTGTATGTATATATTGTGGGCGCACCTGATTTCTGTTGGTGTCTGTTGGCCGCATAAAACATTCCGGCGGGCCGCATGTGTTCAGCGGGTCGTAGTGTGCCCACCCCTGATCTAGAGCTAAGGGAGACGATTTTCAACATTTGCAGATCTTTTAACAAGTAAAATCGTTGCAGGTTCAGGATGAGAACAAATCTGTCCGAGCTATTTAGCGCATGTCTTTTAATTATTTCTAAATATTTCAGTGTGACTCTTGCACTATTTCGAGGTAGCCCAATAGTTGATGTATATGTCATTTGAATTGATCTAAGCTATCTTTAATCTCAACCACGAAATCTATTCTAAGACTAGAAATATTAAAATATAACTGATGTAAATGTAAGTAGTAGTAGTAATACGGCAATAAGACAATGTTTCAAAATAAAAAAAATATTAATGTGTATATTATAAGACATTCAATTACAACAATACCTAAAAAAAACCTTCTTTATATCACATTTACAACCTATAGGATACAGTTTTTTTTAATTAATCGAACGGGCTTCTTCAGTGGAAAGATAATCAAACTAAAACTGGCTGCAAGTTAATAGAGCAGCGGTTTTCAACCATTTTACTATTCCCCACCATGCGGTGACCCCCCAACCGTAAATATTCTAAAGTAACAGCGCTTTCGATAATGTTATAAAAATCGTAATCCATAGTTCTGTTGGTCTTAGGCGACCCCTGCACAATCGTCTTTCAACCCCCAAGGGGGTCGCGACCCACAGGTTGAGAACCCCTGTAATAGAGTGTCGTGGGTTCGGTCCCGTTATGGTGCGAGTTTTCTTTTTTATTATTGTTCATGATTTACTATTTTAGTTCAACCTTGAATAACAGCAAAGACAAATCTCATTTTAGTAGCAGTTTGAATGCTTAGTTCTACAAGTATATTAGTACATTTCTACAACACAATTCCTGCTTTTGTCTCCAGCTCTCTCTCTCTCCAAATTCTAACTCGTAGTGTTCTACAAGCTATAAGTATTATACAATCAAGTCTTTAAATACATTTTTTTGGTTCAGCCGTACCTTTTTCCATGCAACAGTTCAATTCAATAGGGACAGCTACAAAACACATCAATCCTTAACCACGCAGACATTCCTTGTCTCACAGTCACCCACCCATATCATAGTATAACGACAACTATGCCTGCCTGAACTACATTGAACTTTCTAAGTGATACTAAATCAAATTTATATTTTCTACGACAACAGATTTGAGAATATCTCCAGTTGACATGGACACTTGCGCTTCTCATTTTTCTAGCCCCCGACAGGTCCACAAACTTGCAATTTTTTGTTTGTAATGACAATATTATCCGACCCGATTTGATCTGAACATAAAGTGCATTTTGTCCTACTATATAGTTTCAATTACTTTTTCGTTTTCACACAACATTCCCATCCCTTGCAATCTGTGTCAATAAGAACCTAAGCATTTGAGTAAAGAACAGGGCCGGCCCTACAGATTTCTGGCCCCTATGCGAAACGGATTGCGCGGTAGGAATAAAGATAATGAGTGAAAATTAAGATTTTTTGTTAAAAACTAAATTCGACATTGCATTTTATTCATTTACTAAGTGCAAAATCACGGTAAAATTAACTTTACAGAAGATGGTAGTTTTCCAATAAAAAGCCGATAAACATTAAAGTCTGTCTTTTAGATTTACTATCGACTTGCAAAACATCGCTTTTTATTTTTATAACAGATAGAGATAGATTTAGATCTATATTTATATGCCATTGACTATTACAGTCAATTAAGTACTGGAACTGGTTGTTGTTGTTGTTTTTTAATTCGCCCTATTATTTTGACTACATGAAAGCTGACAATGTCGTTTTTTGTTTAATCGCGAGTAGGATTGGCATTGCCCATGTTGAATGACACCCACAAATATCAAATTTGTCTATTTTTCAGGATATTTTATGAGTTTTCAGGATATTTTAATGATTTCAGGAGATTTCCAGGAGCTACTAGAAAATCAGGAGGCCGCTGAAATCCTGTTATAAGTTAAATAGGTGTAATTTAATAATTTACAACTAGAGTTAGCGTGGGGCCTATGAAAGTGCGAGGCCCCACTGCGGTTGCAGTGCCTTAAGACCAGCCCTGGTAAAGAATGCTTCAACATTGATAACATCTATCCATTTATTGACTAGTTTCTAATTAGCAAAATAAATGAAACGCAGAGTCAGTAGAGTCCTAAAATGTATGTCATGAACTAAACAACAATTGTGTCTATCTAGGACTGAGAACTTAATTGATAAGTTACAACGCCCCTGCATACACGTCCTGCAAAAGTAGTTGAGGTAGGTAGAAGTTGTAGAAGAAGAGGAACCAGAATAATTGTGCCCATAATTCAAAACTCGAAACACCATCTTCAGAGTGACACCGGACAAAAAATGTATGTCGGATTTAGTTACCCGGGTCCGTCTGATATGTCTGTGTCACAGTGACCTACCATAGCGACAAAATAAACTGTTTCCAGGAATCGTATTAAGTTAAAGCTGTAGCCTGAACACGACCATAAAGTAAAAAAACAAAAAACACAGTTTGAAATGTAGAGAACTTTACAAGTCTCTTGAGAATAGAGAGATGGAAAACTTGGAAGTGACATTTGAGTTCAAGGCAAGGGAAATGTAAGGGAAATGTAATTGTACATTAGAGAACGAGAGAGATAGAGGGAGAGTTGGAGAGAGAGGGAGAGTAGGAGAGAGATAGAGGGAGAGTAGGAGAGAGATAGAGGGAGAGTAGGAGAGAGATAGAGGGAGAGTTGGAGAGAGATAGAGGGAGAGTAGGAGAGAGATAGA
Source organism: Biomphalaria sudanica (assembly GCA_036873155.1). NCBI lineage: Eukaryota > Metazoa > Mollusca > Gastropoda > Planorbidae > Biomphalaria > Biomphalaria sudanica. Next base: position 119,594 of record JAZGLO010006158.1, read on the forward strand.
GGGAGAGTAGGAGAGAGATAGAGGGAGAGTAGGAGAGAGATAGAGGGAGAGTAGGAGAGAGATAGAGGGAGAGTAGGAGAGAGATAGAGGGAGAGTTGGAGAGAGATAGAGGGAGAGTTGGAGAGAGATAGAGGGAGAGTAGAAGAGAGATAGAGGGAGAGTTGGAGAGAGATAGAGGGAGAGTAGGAGAGAGATAGAGGGAGAGTAGGAGAGAGATAGAGAGAGAGTTAGAGGGGGAAGTGAGAGACGGCTGGAAGAGAGAGGTCTGTTCAAAATGGTTGAAATGTAGGACATAGCAGAACGCCAAAAAAGAAAAGAAAAATTATCGGATCTGAAACTAAGACACGAAGGGAGAGAGAGAGAGAGAGAGAGAGAGAGAGAGAGAGAGAGAACAGTGCAAGTTTCGAATCTATAAATTGTGGTCAAATAAATGGCCTCTTTTATAAAGAAAACATGTACAATCATCTAGAAATCTGAAACATTCAAGGGGCTCTCCAATTAAAATTTCATAAAAAAAATATATGTATTGAAGTAGTGCCCAAGTTCGTATGGTAGGTATCGATTTGTGCTATTTACTGTGTTAATAAAAGGTTGACAAAAATCTCTCAAACTTGAAGCGGGTCCCTACAACAACTAGGGCGTTTATTCGTTGTCTAGGAAATTATTCGTAGTCCAGCTTACTGGCACTGTCCAGTGGCGGTACCAGCCCGGCCTTTAACGTGACCTGGACATCCCTGTGGATGCTGACCGCCGGAAAGAAGACCCCATGCATATTGTCGAAAGCCACGGGTCCTTGAGGGACGTCATCCACAAAGTAGCTCAGGGTGTGCTGGTTAAGGTCTAAGAGGACGCCGACGGTACTGCCGCTCCGGATACCCCCTTCCGTCCGGTTGGTGTGCTCGTCCATGTGCAGGAACCAGCTCCGATGTTCATCAATGTACATGCTCCAGCCCTTGTCGTCTTTACCTGAGGATGGAAGACAAACAAAAAACGGATGGTTAGAATCACTAGCCACTAGGTTATACACAGAATAACTGCTGCCAAGCCAATCAGACTCGAGAATTTCTTCAGATATACTTGTGGGTAGTCGTCTGAATCGAAACCTATATTAATGTGTAAATTTGAATATTTACAAAAAAAGGGGGGGGGGGATATTTTGTCAGGGTCATCCACGGAAAAATAAGGGAGACAATCTAGCAAATTTCTTTTCATGTTCATCTACAGTTAACCAAGGAAGACAATCTAGCAAAAAAAAACAAAAAACGCAGCAATTCTAGTGGTTGGGGGGAGAAGTTATAAACTGAATACTTAAGTCCCCCACAAGACATTGCGGTTCATGTGACATGAAGTCAAATTCTTTTGTGTTCTAGACCACTAATAAGAACCTGATCGAATTCTTTTCTTTAATTGAGCTGCAGACCTCAAATGACGAACTAGCGAAATATAAAACAATACATAACAAAACGTATCTGGGGGAAGAACTTCACATTTACAACTATATACCTCAATAATGTAGAAGTTATTTCCCTTTTTCGATATAAACAAAATAATTAAATGCCAATAACTAATTGACAAATGGGACAATTTTTAAATGTATTCATGTTTGTTAGTTACAATAAATAAATGTGAAAAGTTGATCCGATAATGGGTGTGGGAGAAATAAAGTGTACAATTATCTAAGGGGGAAAAACACATATTTAGCCATATCGCCTAATACTGAAGGATTAATGTCCCTTGTTTGTATCAAACAAAATAATTAATTATCAGCAATTAATTGCTGAATTTTTTTGTTTATTGATGTATGTTTTGTTAGGTACAATAAATAATTATGTAAAGTTTGATCCGAGGAGGGGTGTAGAAGAAATAAAGTGTTCACAATTTTTACCAGACAGACAAACAGACAGACAGACATAGTGATCTAATATAAGCTTTGTAATAAATACTATTTTTCTTCACCAGGTTTCAAAATCAATTTAAAAGTATTTTTTACGCAGTAATCATGTGTACATTTTTTTGACTTCAAGTAAAGAACTAACCTTATAGTACATTGCATTGTTATAGTCTTGCGATATTTGTGACGAAAGAATTGAACAGATTCCTTTGTTCTTACTCTGGCTCAACTTAAGTCACAAGGAATAAAGTCCGTAAGGAATAATCACGAGTTAAAATGCGAAGACAGGCACTTTAAGAAACTCAATCAATCAATCAATCAATCAATTAATCAGTATTTATATATGTAAATCCCATTACTGCATCACATCAAATACATTCAAGTCAAATTCGAGATATTATGAATCAAACAAACAAATTGAACGAATCAAAATGAAACTCATCATAAGGTTCCTGGTCAAATCTATCACGTGACTGGTATATTCTCAATATCTAGAGATGCATGATGTGACGTAACCATCTAAATATTTTCCTTCTTTTATTTTTTTTTAAACCTCACAAGTGAATGACGTCATTCTTTTTGCAATTCTTTTATGTAAAGATGGTTCATGTTTAGGTCAACCACGCAATGCTTACTTGACCTGCATCATACATCTAGCAGAAGTAATCTAGTTCTAGACGTATCTCTTCCTTTGAAAACTGTCGGTCATTGCACCCACCAAACGATAGCCTCGTAAACCCAGACAAAAGAAATAAACATGAAGGACGAATAGACAAAACCATTTTTCATTTTTATTCCCAACTTTTTGTTTCGTGTGTTCAGTGTCAAGGACAACATTTAATCCTATTCCTAAAGTATCACAAAACGTTTCAATCCTTTTTGCCGCTTCCGTCTTCACACTTTTTTATTGTCTCCGGCTACAATAAAATAATGAAGCTACTTCACGGAACAAATCAATATTTCACAATGTCCACTAATCTGGATTAGAGACAAATGTGAATAGACCGAGAAGAAAAGGGTAGACGTGATGGAAGACAACTGAAGACAGCCGTGAAAAATCTTGAGAATTTGCTCAAGACGGATTTAGAGACAAATTGGAAGTAGACTGTCACTAGTTCAAACTCAAGTTTGCCATTTCTGATCAATAGATACACACACACACAAAAAAGGAATTGTTGAATTTGTTTTAGCGAAGAAAGAGTCCTAGACTAAGAAAAAGTCCTAGACTAAGAAAGAGTCCTAGACTAAGAAAAAGTCCTAGACTAAGAAAGAGTCCTAGACTAAAGTAGAAAGAAAATTCTTCGAACCTTAGAAATTGATTTTTTAAATTTAATTATCAACTATATATTATCAACTAATCTCGCAATAGTTTTTTTTTTTATCGAAAGGGTGTTTTCAATTAGTTGTAAAGAAAGCAGGCTAGATGCCAGCGCTGTTGAGGCATGAGTTCAATTAGCACGAAAACTGATATAATCTGGTCATATAAATAATAACGTTAAGGTAAGTTCAAGTTGTAAAATATCCGTTCGTTGGCTGGGTGAGATCTTACTGTCGTATGAAACATTTCAGAATGTTTCAGTCAATGACTCTCATTTCATTTACACACAATTTCCGTCAAATTTATTGACATTATTGACTGTCTTAATTCAAGTAGAAAATGTTCACGTGGTCTCTTGAAGAGTAAATACTAAGGCCTGGCTTCGACCCCGGAAGATTATGTAGGATTGCAGTAGTTCACGTGACTACATGCAGTCCTAGCTGTGATCTACATATTTTGCCACATCCACCGCAGATTTAACTGTTGTCTGACGGTGGTCGGTTTAGTTTCTTTTCACCGTATATCCTGTCCTCAGCGGTAGATATCGTTTTAGTCTCCAGTGTGTATCCCGCGGCCTTGGCTACCAAGGTGCTCTCTACTATGCCAATTAAACCACCTGGGGTCTAATATTTGAAAGACCGTATCAGAGACCCGTTTAGTAAGAAGTCCTGCTGAGATAACTCCCTTAGAGCACTGGAAAGAAATCGGACAGTGAGTCTTTAGGTCACCTTGTCCCCGTACAAAGACAGACCCATTGGCGAGGACCAGTTTTCTCTTCTCTCTCTCTCTCTCTTTCTTGAGAAAGTCCTTGTCGCGATCGTCCTTCATGCAAAACGCGACATTCATACAGAATGTGGCTTATTATCTCATCGTCCTCGATGAAGTGGCGACACCGTGTGACGTAGTGTTCTAGAAACCGTCCGAACTAAACACCAATGGGACAGTGACCGACTTGGAACTGGGCTAGCACGGCCTGCTTCGCTCTATTAAGTTACCAGCAAGCATCCTTTCGGCCCGGTTTAACTCATCTGCCTCCAAAGTTCCTTATCCGAAGCGTCCCAGTCTTTCAAGACCAGCTTGCAGCATAAATATTAAGCCTCATATTTACGACAATCATGTTCCGGAAGTTGGATCGCAAGCCATCAGCTGACTAGTTTTGTAGCAATGGTCAGCAATAGTCAAAAGGTCCTGAGAGTCATGTGACTTGACCATAGCACCTAGGTTTACGTTTTGTAGCAATGGTCAGCAATAGTCAAAAGGTCCTGAGAGTCATGTGACTTGACCATAGCACCTAGGTTTACGTTTTGTAGCAATGGTCAGCAATAGTCAGAAGGTCCTGACAATCATGTGACTTGACCATAGCACCTAGGTTTACGTTTTGTAGCAATGGTCAGCAATAGTCAGAAGGTCCTGACAATCATGTGACTTGACCATAGCACCTAGGTTTACGTTTTGTAGCAATGGTCAGCAATAGTCAGAAGGTCCTGACAATCATGTGACTTGACCATAGCACCTAGGTTTACGTTTTGTAGCAATGGTCAGCAATAGTCAGAAGGTCCTGAGAGTCATGTGATCTAAACATATTCCCTAGTTTACGTTTTGTAGCAATGGTAAACAATGGTCAGAAGCTATGAAAGTCATTGCATTGACCATTGCACCTAATAAAAGCATAGGTCAATACTGGTCAAAAGGATCGTTCTAATGAGCCGACCAACAACTTTTATCTTTTAAAACTTTTAAAACATCATTTTAATTTTTAAACCGTTTGTGTGTGTGTGTATTCTAGACTCTTGTAACAGAAGAGAACAAAAGAACAATTTTGTAAACCAGATGTTCAGATGTTTAAAAATACTGCAAAGCCTAAACAAATACCGTTTAATGACCCCTGTCGAGCCCTATTTAAAAGTAAATTGAAGTATAATGTAAGCCCCTTACTAATCCTATCTGACCACAACTTTTGATGTCACACAGAGGGCTTACGAGGTCAGCGTGCCTAAACAAACACACCCAGGCACAAATACACACACAATCCTGATAGTTCCGAGTGATAGAGACACCTTATCAGACACACAGTCAAACAAGCTCTAATCAAATGACAATCAAACAGAACAATGGACGCAAAAAAAAAAAAAAAAAAAAAAATTAAAAACCAAGCCATCTGTTCAATAAAAACCCTAAACCATAAAAAAAAAAACCAGATACACAGAAATAATATATATATAGTATGAAAATAGTTAAATGTTGGAATGTTGTTGTTTTTTTCAGAAAAAAAAATAAAATAATGATAACAAATCGATGTGAATAATGCACCTAGTTTGAGACAGATGTTTTGGAAGTAGTTTGTTGTGTTAGTTACAGTGAAACACATATACTTTCCAGTTTCCAAGCTTTTAAAAAAATATATTAATCTATCTTTTTATCTCATTATTCATAGCAATTAAAATTGTATAACAAAAAAAAAAAAAAAAAAAAAAGCAAACGCCAACAAATAGCCTAAAAAATGAGCTTGTGAATGAAGTTTCAAAACAGACAAGGCGCCACATCGAAACATTTGAATGACTAAAGTATCCACTAATTGAAATCCAATACAATTTTCCCGCCAACGTATTTACGTATTTGTTCTAGGAGGAATTGAGTAAAACGGTTGGAGTGGAAAAGTTTGGCTAGGGGAAACAAAGAGTGAAGAAGTGATGAAATTAATAATTTACAAGAGAAAAAAGGAAAGAGGAAATAAAATAATTGAAAAGATAAAATAAGAGAAGTTAATGAAGACAAAAGAAAATATAATGCAAGAGAATGAAGATAAGAAAAGTTGAGAGAATACACGAGAATGAAGATAAGGAAAGATGAAATAATACAAGAGAATGAAGATAAGAAAAGTTGAGAGAACACAAGAGAATGCCACCATGAAAAAGGAAAGAAAGAAAAGAAAGAGTCCAGCTTTTATCCACTTGAAAGATGTCACCGTCAGATGTCAGACGCGTTCATACAGCACGAGAGGGGGGGGGGAAGGCAATCGCTGGACTTCATTCAAGTGTCCACTGCTTTCCTTGAAACGTGTGTCCAGTTTGATGAGTGGTGGGGAGAGGTGGACAGTTTGATGTCAGCATAGGAAGTGGAGGAGTGAGGGTGGGAGAAAAGACATCTTGAGTTCACTGACGGGTCACTTTTATGACAACTGGGGGGACATAATTGGCGGTCAGTTCAAGATTTGCGGTGCAAGGAAGAATTCAGAGGAAGGATATGAACATGAACTCCCTCTCCCTACCACATTGCTATTGACTAGCTCTATATCATCCCCTCCCTCCTTTGATTCACACATTCAGGGACGTTCTTAGGAAGGCGCCCAGCACCTTTCATCGTCCCTCCTCAATCATGGCTTTTAATAAACGTTTCATTAATGCTCTCCCTCTCTTCTTCCGGTTGTCCAGCTGGACGGTTGGGCTATTGAAAGGCTGGACAGTTATGGTGGCTTAGGTCAATCTAGTGCCGGACAGGGAAAGTAGCCTGCGTCAATAGCGGGAGAAATGATGTTAAATTATATAAACATGGCTCGGGAATTCCCCGCACAAAGATACAAGGTCAAGGAACAAAGACAACTGGCTTCAAATGTGAGCGACATAAGGTTGAGCCCAAAAAGAAATGGATTTATCTTTAGTGGTTTTCAATAGTGCCAGTAAAACCATGGGCAACAAACAAACTTCCACAGAGACACCTAGTCCAGACATTTTTAAAGAAAGCTGAAAACTTTAAAACATTTAGCAAGAAAAGAAAAATTCTTTAAAAAAAACAAACAAATCTCTTATTACGCGTAGCTGTATCAGTTAGTTTGGGTCAGTCATGTAATTAAATTTGTGGTAGACTTAGACTAAAAATGATAAATCTGTGCGATTAAAAATATTTTTTTTTACCACTTGTTTTTGTTAAGCGCAATTTCAGGCTTTGAGCTTTCTAAACAGGCTTATCCTATCACTTGTTTGGACCAATTGGGACAAGAGGAGGGGAAGGGTTATCTGTGTGAATGTTACAGTGATCGCTTTTTAAATGAATTTATAAAAAGTTGAAAGACCTCAAGCCTCTTCAAGCCGCTACATTATAGTTTTATTTCAGCTCAAAACGTTAAAGAGACGACCTACAAGTATATGCTATTAAATACTAAGACTAAGACTAAGACTAAGACTAATACTAAGACTAAGACTAATACTAAGACTAATACTAAGACTAAGACTAATACTAAGACTAAGACTAATACTAAGACATACTTAGACTAAGACTAAGACTAATACTAAGACTAAGACTAATACTAAGACTAAGACTAATACTAAGACTAATACTAAGACTAATACTAAGACTAAGACTAATACTAATACTAAGACTAATACTAAGACTAATACTAATACTAAGACTAAGACTAAGACTAAGACTAATACTAAGACTAATACTAAGACTAAGACTAAGACTAATACTAAGACTAATACTAAGACTAAGACTAAGACTAAAACTAAGACTAAGACTAAGACTAATACTTAGACTAAGACTAAGACTAAGAATGCTTTTTTTTGATCCATATGGAAATTTTGGTTGTGATTACAAGGACAAACAACACAATAGAAACATACACACAAATAGCACACACACAACATAAAGAGTTCATTCAGCGATTACACACAGGTATCTTGGTGCATTTCATGTTCCCTGATCAATGAGTGGCGGTGATAGAATCTGACCGAGTGAGGTACGAACGAGTTTTTGTACCGCTCCGTTCTTGTTTTGATTGACAGTAGTCGCCCACGTAGCGACAACTTGACATAGTTATGATGGAGCGGGTGGCTGTTGTCTTCCAAGATTCTTCCGAATTTTCTCAGACATTTTTGTCCATAAAGTTTATTTAAATATGGTAATGTTGTGCGCGTGATCTTTGATGCCCTTTTTATAATGTTTTCTAGGCGGCGCAACAGTTTACATAATAGCTTCAAGAACAAATGACAAGTCCAAGATATGAATACATTTCACAATGCTACTTAATACTAATTTTCTCCTTTTAACAAACTGGAGCACCATACATCCTGTCTCTCTGAGGACCAAGTAACAAATGCCCTTCTACCTCGTAGTTTTAGTACTGACAGAGATCTTTATCCCCGTGCAAATGGCATGCCTATGCTATGTAATTACAAATCACCTCATGTCACAGTGAGTTTCAAACGAGGCTGTGACAAGCCCATTTGATTTAAATTAGACTATTTTATAAGTTATTTTGTTCCAGGATTGAATCATTTGTTCTAAAAAAATATTAAATAGAAAGGTTTCATTCTTTGTGAGTATTGTTTCATTAAAAAAACTTTTACTAATATCGACAAAGATTTAACACAGTCTAACCACGTGTCTAGCCACGTGTCTTCAAACAAAGTCTTACCATGTGCTTTACCAAATGTCTTAAAACTATTCTGTATGTGAAACAAGCCACTAGATCTACTCGATCTGTCTTTTCCATGATACAAAGACACGAAACACAATACTTGATGTTCTTGTTCTGACTGAGTTCCACTTTTACCACTCGCTTTAAACAAGATCTTTTAGTAAGTGACTCAATCGTTTCCTTTTGTTGGCTGACTTTTCCAAATAGTTTGCCATGACCATTTTGATCTTTTTGGTTTGCTCATAGCTTGCCGCATTGATGTTCACATCTAACAAAAGGCTGCAGCAGTTCAGATTTCGATTACATCTTGAATTCAGACATTAAATAAGATGACCGCATGACCACATCATTAACTCCTGTTACCCCTAGCCCGTTAGAGACAAACGACTGGACATAACTTTGTTGTGTTTGGGCGGTCCGGCTAGGCCACAACAACTGACCACGCTGTCCGAGGGAATGTGTAATTAAAGAATCGAATCCTCCACGTTTATAAATCAATGGTTCTTTTGATGTGAAAGAAACGAACCCATGCACAAGTGGACGCAGTGGTCAGTTTGGCGGGTTTTAATTAGCTGCTACAGATTGCTTTAGAGAAGTCAGTGCTAACATGGGCGTAGCCGTGGACAAAGGGGCTTGTTTTGGGAACTGGGAGAGAGGTATCTCCAATCTTCACGGATCGTAAACTACTTGACATGCCCAAGAAGACTGACCACGGCGTTCTTTTTTTTTTATATTCTCCTAATTAACTAATTTGGAGTCGATGACTGACCGCCTCGGGGGTTCTGGCGATCCAATACCGCGGGGGATCACTTATCACACGGCGGCCGCGGGTACAGGAAGCAAGGCAACACAGAGTTGTCGTCCAAGGCAAACAAGTTCAAAGTGGACAATGGTCAATTTTGGTATTCTCCAATTTCATGTCCGGCACGAGTGTCCAGAATAACATCCGTACGTAGTCTGATTGTTGTGTTTAGTGCTGAAACTCACGGGGTTACAAGGACGTCTTTCAGAAAGCATGTTGATGAGCGTATGTTTAGCTGCTGCGCTCAAAGTAACGAGTTGAAATTCAGATGATATTGCCAAACTTGATGGCCTCTATCTGAATAGCTTACATTGATTCAGGGCAAGTAAAAGGTTTTTGATCGTTTGTGCTGGCCACCGGGCAGTGTCTTACACCAATGGCCATAGAAACATGACCCATGGACCATAAAGTGCAATGATGAATGTAGTTTTTCTGTGGGTGTGTTTTTATCTGGGATATGGGTGTAATGACATTTCTGTGGGTGTCTCTTTATGTCTTTATGTGGCATATCTGTGATGACTTTTCAGCGGATGTGTCTTTATGTGGAATGTGTTTGATGACATTTCTGCGGATGTGTCTTTATGTGGAATGTGTGTGATGACATTTCTGCGGATGTGTCTTTATGTGGAATGTGTGTGATGACATTTCTGCGGCTGTGTCTTTATGTGGAATGTGTGTGATGACTTTTCTGCGGCTGTGTCTTTATGTGGAATGTGTGTGATGACTTTTCTGCGGCTGTGTCTTAATGTGGAATGTGTGTGATGACTTTTCTGCGGATGTGTCTTTATGTGGAATGTGTGTGATGACATTTCTGCGGATGTGTTTTTATGTAGAATGTGTTTGATGACATTTCTATCAATACGGATGCTACAATAAATTTAACATTCTTTTCCCCACACAAATTTACAAATAATTTTGCGTAAGCTTTTTATCATGTTTGTCATTTCAAAGATGTTTGATTTCCCGTTGAAGATTTTAATTATAGAACAGATAATTGCAACTTTTACCCACCGGCTACCTCCGGCGTTTCATTGAGATACACTGAAAATAGCTCAATTGTGAAAAAAAAAACAAGGTTCATGTTGCTTGTGTTTGTATCAATTAGTTTGGATGGGTCATATAATTAAACTTGTAATAGATCTGGACTTACAATAATGGATCTGCGCGATTACAAATATTTGTACCAATTGATTTTTTTTTAAAGCGCAATTTCATGCTTTTGGCTTTCTCAATAAGTTATGACTCTAATCACTTTCTCAATAAGTTATGATTCTAATCACTTTCTCAATAAGTTATGATTCTAATCACTTGTCTGGACCAGTTGAGAAAGGGTGGGTGTGTGTGTGGGTAGGTGCAACTGTGATGGTTCTTTAGATGCATTTCTTTAAAAACTTGAAACACCTGAATTCGAACTCGGGGACTCCTCAAGCCTCTTTAGCATGCCGACCACTGTGCCAGCGAATTGCTTATAAAATAGTAGGTTTTATAGTTATCTTTTGTTAGCTTCAAAATTTTAAAATGTGACCTACAAAATGTAAAGGGAGCTAATTCAACTTATACCATCACAGAAGTCAAGTTCAATTTCCTTCTCTTGTTATATACCTAACAAATTAATTAATTTCCAATAATTAATGAACTAACTGGCTAATTGTTTTTATTGATTCTTGATCCGAGATAGGATGTGGGAGAATAACGTGTACAAACTCTTTACCAGACAGACAGACAGACAGACTGAGTGAGCTGCAGTTTCATTTAACTTTTAGACCATGCACGCTAAGAAGTTGTTCCCCTAATTACAATGTGAACCTCCATTAGAGTGCTAACGTTACGGTGACACTTGCAATAACTGCTCCCTGTGTGGCAATAGTTATCAAACTGATAGAGTAGGCTTTAGAGTTATGACAATTTTATAAAGAGCTATCCTGGACTACGAAAACATTTTGAGTCCTGCTCTACTGGCCTACCATAGTCCTTTTAACATTCTTTTATTTTCAATATACAACAGTGATGCCCAACCTAATTCAATCTGCGGGCCATTTTACACTGTTTTTATTTCGTTATTCTTCCTCAATTCCTGGTCTTGTTTTTACTAGTCGCCCGTTATTGTCTCTAAGTCAAAACTTTCACCTTTCTATGAAAAAAAAACAACTAATTCCTAATCGTGCCATAATAATAACAATAACAATAACAATAGATAGATAGATAGATAGATAGATAGATAGATAGATAGATAGATAGATAGATACATAGATAGATAGATAGATAGATAGATAGATAGATAGATAGATAGATAGATAGATAGATAGATACCTTATTATTGAGCGTGCATTTATCTTGAAAAACATTTCTAATGAAAGAAAATCACCTTTTCTCCGCTACTTGTGTTTGGAATGTCATGACGGAACAAGACAGATGTCAATTTTTAATCTTGTTTAATTATATAAACAAACTTTTCTATCTATTTGTAATCATCCTTCTCACCTGTCTCTTTTTTTCTCACTCTCTCTTTCAATTTCTATATCTCTCTTTCTCTCTTTGTCTCTAAATCTTTCTCTGGTGATAAAAAAAAGTTCAACAGATGGCGACTACGTAGTATTGTAATCACAAAATCTTTTTTTTAGCTACGTATCGATACCACATCGCGAGGCTATAAATAACTGATGGTGAAGTTTCGTTAGACATACATAGGCAAGTGCTAGCAAGTCTTACCCACGACACCTTCTTAATAGTAGTAAGACACATCTGCGCTAATCGATTACTGCCATCTTGTCGGTACCGCTACGTCTGCCCGAGGTTGAAAGGTGGGAGTGAAAAAAAAAAAAAAAAAAGAATTGCGTTAAGTTTAGATTGGCGGCGTAGGGTGCCCTCGTGGCGCCACTGTAAGTAGGGGGAGTGAAAGTAGGCTACATCGATCATTGTAGTGTACACTTGTGTACTATTTATTATTGGCTGTACACATTACTACCGCCAATGTTTCCAAACTGATTGAAGTTCGTAAAGAAAACAGAAAGAAAGGACATTTTGAATAGCCATCATTTTTTTTTCTTTTTAATCACTCATTCTAATAGGTATTTTAAACTAAACTATGTTTTTTTTTCTTACTAATACTTCTATAAAACATGATGCTGTCATGGTTTTCAATGGACATTGTGACTTAAAAAAAAAAGGAAACCAAAATTAAAACAATTTTCTCTTTGTCGGAATGTTTCTTGAACGAGTTCGATAAATGTGGCTTTCAAAGGGAGACATGGGATAGGACAGGAAATGGTTCTGAGAGCTCTAAGAAATAAGAGAGAGAGAGAGAGAGAGAAGAGAGGAAAGCGAGAGAGAATTAAGAGGAGATTACTTAGAGAAAGGAGAGGTGGAGAAAGATAGTAGAGAGAAAAATAGAAAGAGAAAGAGAGAATTGAAAAAAAAAAGAAGTAGAAATAATTAGAAGAAAGATATAGATAGATAGATAGATAGATAGATAGATAGACAGACAGACAGATAGATAGATAGATAGACAGACAGACAGATAGATAGATAGATAGATAGATAGATAGATAGACAGATAGATAGATAGATAGACAGATAGATAGATAGATAGATAGACAGATAGATAGATAGATAGATAGATAGATAGACAGATAGATAGATAGATAGATAGATAGACAGACAGACAGACAGATAGATAGATAGATAGATAGATAGACAGACAGATAGATAGATAGATAGATAGATAGAGAAAGAGATTTATAGATAGATAGATAGATAGATAGAGAAAGAGATATATATATAGATAGATAGATAGATAGATAGATAGATAGATAGATAGATAGATAGATAGATAGAGAAAGAGATAGATAGATAGATAGATAGATAGATAGATAGATAGATAGATAGAGAAAGAGATAGATAGATAGATAGATAGATAGATAAAGAGGTAGATAGATAGATAGATAGATACAGAGAGAGAGAAAGAGATAGATAGATAGATAGATAAATAGATAGATAGATAGAGAGATAGATAGATAGATAGATAGATAGAGAGATAGAGAGATAGATAGATAGATAGAGAAAGAGATAGAGAGAGAGAGATAGATAAATAGATAGATAGATAGACAGAAAAGAGTTCCTATTCTTGTCACAGTCCAACCACACTTCACAGAATCAACCGGAATCGGAAGAAGCGACTGTGGGAAAAGGGGGGGGGGGGAAGGGACTGTTTTTACTTTGGGTGGGGTGAGTGGGGGGGCGCTCTCTTAAAACAACACACTCCCCGAGTACAGATGGTGTTTCTCGACAACACCGCCGAGGGCCAGTTCAAACCTTCGAGTGTCGTAATTTTGTTAGAAATCAAAGTTTGGTAGGGGGGGGGCGTGCACTGGCTAAACTTGAGAATTACTTTAAAAGATATGAGTGCATTTATATGTAACCATTAAGTTAGTGAAGGCAGGGGGGAGAAGGTATGGTTGTCAATATGTCATTGGTCACGGGGGGAGAAGGCAGGATTGTCAATATGTCATATGGCAGGGGGGAGAAGGCACGGTTGTCAATATGTCATTGGTCACGGGGGGGGGGGGGGAGAAGGCAGGATTGTCAATATGTCATATAAGTATAAGTATGTATAAAATTTCTTATAAAATGAAGTAAGGCAGATAACCTATCTTAATCTAGGAGTCGTTCTAGAGATTGCTGAGTGATAAAGCGATTGGCTTGGGAACCGTGGGTTCTAGTGTTCGAATCCGATTCGGATCTTAAGTACGCCCCTGTGTCCACCGAATTCTAAACTGACCTACGTTGGGGAAGTATTGGCGGTTAGTCGTTGTGCTGGCCACATGCTACCCTCATGAATTGTTAGCCCTAGAAACAGATGAGCATTACATAATCAGCCCCCTCCCTTTTCCCACACTGTTATGTCTGAAAGGGGGGGGGGATACTTCTTTGCTTTTGCTTAACTTACTAATGAACCAGTGTCATCGCTAGAATAGTCATATGAATCCTAATAAATCATGTATGTAAACGTTTGCCGTCTTTGTAAAAGCCATAGTGCGCCCATTCTATACCACCACCAAGATATTAAATAAGCTAGTGCTTCTGTCAGTAGGAATTGGTAATTCTAGCATCTTCCTGTTTTATGACCGTGTGGAAAGGTTGGGAGGATAGAGTGGTGTCATTTGTATGTAGAACAAAGTTCAGAAATGGACAACAAACAAACTATTGAGCGAATGTCTTTTAAAAAGCATCAGAAATACAATTTAAATAAAATTTAATTTTAAAAACAGAAACTTAAAAACAAAATGTTCACAAGCTGTGAAGAAATATATAATTAAAGAGGAGCAACTCTAAATGAAAATACATTTTTGAGCAGACGTAAAAGAAAAAAAAGGAAGTGAAATAAATTAATTGATTAAAATGAAAGAAAACTGGAAGAGAAAAGGAAAGATCACAAGAAAGAACCGAAAACAAAACAAAACAAAAATTATAAATAAAATAAAACAAGGTTACAAAAGACAGTTTGTGTGGAAACACAAACTCAAAATCGGCCCCCGAAGTGGTCCACCCAGGCAGGCTTCAATATTTTCAGAAAGAAAATCGGAATGAAATTATATCAAAGACAAATGAGAGATAAGAATGGATAAAGAAGGTTAACAGATCTTGTGTAGTGCCCCAACGGTCCAGCAGATCAAAGGATAGGTGAAAGTAAATGTAAAGTTAGATGTGAACCTGGCCTAACTAGTTCCCCTTTCTGTTTTTGTGGCCTACGGTTAACGAGGGTGTCATGTAGCCAGCACAACGACCAACCGCCTTTACTTTTCCCCAACTAATGTCAGGTACCCATTAGAGCTGAGTGGACTCAGAGGCGCCCATAGATTCCAAAGTTGAAAATCTGTCTTAACCAGGATTTGAACGCGGGACCCCCGGTTCGGATGCCAAGCGCTTTACCGCTAAGCCACAGCGCCTCCCCTGGCCTAACTGATGTCTTATAATCGATCTTTAAAGGATCCAAAAAAAACACAAAAACTACGCAATTAAATAATGGCTCAGGAAAATGAAGTTTAAAAGATTACTATTTGTTTTAAATTAGGTCTAACTTATAATGCATACTAATAAGCTTTTTCACTTTAAAAAACTGCCTGCATAACTGATTTTAAAAAATTAGATTTTTCGCTTTCAGAAAAAAAAAAGTAGCCGTTGCATCAGAACTTTGAATGGTCTAAAATATTGTGATGTCGGATTTTCAATATCTTTTCTAGTTTACGAGATCTAAATGGGACAGACGGACAGACATTTCGCACAAAACTAATAGCGTCTTTTCCCCTTTCGGGGGCCGCTAAAAAATGCGAATTTTAAATAATTTCCCTGCCATTCGTTACTTCTCCGTGTGTTCAGATTTCTAATTGTTGTAATCCCGAGGGTAAACTGGGAGTCCAACTTTCAGCATCGGCCCGTCGGGCATGAAGACCTTTAGTTTGCTCACCAACTTTTCTTGAAGTAACACGATTAGTCACTGCTGATGAATGGAAGGGTCGTAATTGTCCGAGAGAAGGAACCCGAGAGGCTGAGTCCTCAGAGTGTTCACATAGCAGAGTCGTGAAAGAGGAAAAAAAAATAAAGAAAGAGAGAGAGAGAGAATGATAAGATGGAGATATACAAAAAAGAGTGCTATATTTTAAAATATATCAAGCGGATGGAAATTGGTGGAGAGAGAGAGAGAAAGAGAGAGAGAGAGAGAGAGAGAGAGAGAGATTTATCTTATGCGTCATTGTTGTGAATTGGGCTAGGGTTAGTGGTGAAGGTTATGACAGTCTGAGAATGCTGTATAATTTGTTAGTCCTGTTATCAAATCAACAATAATAAAGCTGACCATTCAGGAGAAGATAACATTGATGACTCCCTGCCCGCCCCTTATTCCCATTATGACCTTTTAAACCCAAAAACTTCCACGAGGAAAAAAAAAAGATTGACTGAGTATTGTCATTGAAGCAGTCTTTCTGTAAATTTAAAAAAAAAAAAAAAAAGAGAATTCAAATTTGTTCTGAAAGTCTTCCGATATGACCAAAATGAGTTAAAGCCTTGAGTTCTGTGTTGACAGTTCTGTGTTGACAGTTCTGTGTTGACAGTTCTGTGTTGACAGTTCTGTCTTTTCATGACTACGTTTTAGTTTTAGAATAAAGTGTTCGAAATTGTAATTTTTTTTTTTTCACGTCAATAAATTATTCAAATAGACACATCAAAACAACCATTGTATATCAAGCAAGACTGTTAAAAAAAGGGGCCATCATTCATGATTTCCTCTAGAACAATCCTCTCAATCTCTGAAGGATACACTATATATTTATCACTGAACGCAACACAATTTTACTTGCAAATTTCATGGGCAGTTTCACTGGCTTGCACCAGAAACAACTGGCTCGCACCAGAAACAACTGGCTTGCACCAGAAACAACTGGCTTGCACCAGAAACAACTGGCTTGCACCAGAAACAACTGGCTCTGATGCGAAAGTAGCCATCATGATTTCATTAATATGCACAATACATTTTCAGCTTGACGTTAGTCTCTGTTGGTACGTCTGTTTTTGGTAAGTTTATGTTTTATGTCTGTTGGTGAGTTTATGTTGTTGAGACTATGTTGGTATGCCTATGTTGTTGAGACTATGTTGGTATGCCTATGTTGACGAGACTTTGTTGATGGGTCTATGTTGTTTAAAGTATACAGTAAGTCTATGTTGTGAGTCATTGCTGGTAAATCTATGTTAGTAAGTGTATGTTGTGAGTCTATGCTGGTAAGTCTATGTTGGTAAGTCCATGTTGTGAGTCTATTTTTCGAGTCTATGTTGTGAGTCTATGCTGGTAAGTCTATGCTGGTAAGTCCATGTTGGTAAGTTTATGTTGTGAGTCTATGCTGGTAGGGCTATGTTGGTAAGTATATGTTGTGAGTCTTTTTTTCGTGTCAATGTTTTGAGTCTTTGATGCGAGCCATAAAGTGAAGAGGGTTGTGTGTGTGTGTGTGGGGGGGGGGTCAAGCTCGAAAAGAAACATAGGGCCTATTAAATATCTAATCGAGTAGCCGAAGAAAAGTCAAAATGTACCCTCTTCCTCTGTTCAAAAGAGAC
Organism: Biomphalaria sudanica; assembly: GCA_036873155.1. Taxonomy (NCBI): domain Eukaryota; kingdom Metazoa; phylum Mollusca; class Gastropoda; family Planorbidae; genus Biomphalaria; species Biomphalaria sudanica. The sequence continues at coordinate 137,121 of JAZGLO010006158.1, forward strand.
GATGGATCAGCTCATAGAAATTGGATGAAAGTATTGACAAGTCTGTGTGTTTTGTGTTTTGATAGGCGAAACCAAGTGTTATCCTTGAGCAGTTTATTTGACTAGTTTATCTGGTATATCGCTTTGAAAATGTTCTCTCTCTTAAATCTCTTGCAGCGTTTTATCATGAGCTCTAAGGGAGATAAGTCGATACAATTTAGTTTTATTGGAGCAGATGATGGACAGTGGGGCTTGTTTGATTGTGAAACTCTGAAAGAAAAACGACAACTTTTTGTTTATAGGGCCAGGGTTCAGATCTCAGACGCTATCAAAAGATTGGATTATTTTCCCGACCTATCAGGTAGGACCACCCACAGTGTTTTGAGAAACTCAGATGTCACTAATTCCTCCCCCTCCCTCTTTTATGTTGATTATTCTAACGCCCCATCCCCCACCTTGCGCGTGACATCTGTACGCACGTGAAAGTATGTGATTGTATTTTTAAGTGTATGTGTGTGTGTGTGAATTATTGAGTCGTAAAAGCAAAAAATCCAAATGTTTCTTTTTTTTAAGTCAACCCTCTGTTTGACTTTATTTACCCTGGATACCGCACCTCTAACTCATCCTCTTCTTCTCTCTCTCTCTCTCTCTCTCTCCTACATACATCATACATACATCATACATACTCAATACATACTCAATACATAGTATTACATACATACATACATAATGGCAATGTCTTCGATTCCGAAGATTAAGGATGAGAGAAAACCCAGTTGTGACCTACATATTTTCCCGTATCTCGTGCAGACAAAGCCTTTGTCCAATAGTGTCTATACAAAAAAGGGACATTTTGCCCCACCGTTTTGGCGCCAACCGTTTTGGCGCTAAATACTATTGACAAATATATTGTATATCTATTTAATTGTGTCTTTCAAAAGATTGATATGTGTTCATAGGTTAAAATAAATCATTTCAAAATATAACATTTATTTACATTCCAAAAGTGCACTTCAAAAACTTGCAAACATATCTCCATACTTGACAGATAAGTTTTAAAGGTTTAGAAGTTGGAATATCTCTTTCTTTTTATCATTAACAAAGATGACTAAATGACTAAAGGAATTGGTGTTACAGCATTATAGAAAAGAAAGCAATGTGGAGAAATGTGAGCGCAATCTGCATTGTAAGGGCGCCTAAAGAAAAACGTTAGAATGTGAGTCACGTAGCATAAAAAAAGCTGTTGCATTAAGTCTGTTTTTAGATTTCTGCAGCGTCTGCAGCGCAAGGTCATGGTTTCACGGAATAGAAGCGTGCAAGCATGGGCGCCCGCAGGATTTTTTGCAGGGGGGTGCAAGTTGCCACCTATGGTTCAAAGTCGTAACCTTTTTATTACAGAGAATATTAAAGAAAAGAACTGGTGCCCCCTCGTCCTCATACCTATGCGATATTACTGTCACGAGTCGAGTCTGTGACCTATTTCGACCAGTTTCTAGAAGCTCGAGTTCAAACCAGTGCAAGTGTCTAGCGTAAACAAGTTAATTTTAGATATTCAATCGAAGAAAGAGGTCAAGGAAAAAAAATAGCACACGTCAGCTTCTAGAAGGTCAAAGTTACTAAAATAATTATCGGAGAAGGTCCCAGGATTCTGAAACGTACGATCAAAGAAAGTATAAATTAGGGGAAAGTCAGTCAGACGGGGTCCTCGCATAGTAGTAGTTCTTGTAGAGCGTTGGTCCTCGCTCAGTCCTCGATTAGTAATAAGTTTTATGATATTAGCGGGTCCATTAGTTAAAGTTTTATCAGTTGAAGTTGCAGTTGAAGTTATACTAAGTGAAGTTATACTAAGTGAAGTTTCATGTATCATTTAAGTTTTATTTATGAAGTATCAAGTCAAGTTGTTATTGAATTAAGAAGTTAATTTGATGTGATAGTTGAAGAAGTTATTAAAGAAGTTTGAAGAAAATACAAAGAGATGTTTCTTTCTTCATTTCATATGAATTCGTCAACTTATTAATACAATCCTTCGGCCAATCGTCAATTACGTAAATATTTCATGAAATAAAAACAAACTAACATGTGAATAAACTATTGACTGTACACGTTGGTAAGTTTATCCGTATGGCCCATGCATCCCAACGGTCGATCAAACAAAAAATACAAACGCTGCCAAAACTGATATTCTTCTGTACGTTGCAGCTCTTGCATTGCTGTAAGCTGTAGATAAAACAAGTTGAACTGGGCATTAGTATTACTTGAAAAGTCAGACGTTCAGGAAGAAACAAACGAATCAAGACACGGAATGTAAAGTCACGTGTTCTGGAATAATACTAAAATCCAAACATGTGGTTTTTGCTCGGTTCGTCTGTCGACTGCAAATTCTCGCTGCACCAACTCAACACCAAGTTTGTCTGCCAATAGTGTTGCCTTATTCAGGATGCCATCCCTGAAGTGTTCCTCAGCATGGCCATTTATGTGACTGCTGATGTGTTATTGAGCGGCTAATTATTCTAAGCTGCACAGGCTGCAACATCAAGGAAATTGGTTCAAGAACAGGTGAATAATGGTCGACAATTAAAAGACAAATCAGAAACACATGAGAAGCAGCACTGATTACACAGTTGCAGTTTGTCTGGTTTCACTTACAACCGTTATTTTAAAATACGCCAAACAGTCAAAGATCTTCTCAAAGTTGTGACATAAAGCGAGAATGAATTCGTATTTCTCAGTCCATCGTGTCTCACACAAAAGAGGTAAATTTAGCACCAGCGCTCTCGTTTGGGACTGTTACGGAAGAAATAGACAATCTTACGCATTTCTTATATCTGAAGCGCTATTCAGGTCAATGATAGCAAGTTTAAGTCTGTGGGATGCGCAACGGACAAGGTCTGCTTTAGGATATTTTTCACGAATCCTAGCCTGAACACAGTTTTGAATGCTAGCCATCAAGGGGGCAGCCATCGTAGCATTGGCCGAGTAGTTTGTTCATGTCTAGGCTGTACTTAATGTATTTGCTGACAATGACGTTAGATACAGGAAGTGCGTCTCTATTAACAACAGGGACAAAACCAACGAATTCTTCTCGAATACAATCGCCATCAACAAATCCAAGGCTCAAACACATCAATACAGTGCCAGAGATATCTCCAGTTTCATTAACGAAATACAAAGAAAACTCAGTTAATTCATGCGGCTGCTGCTGGTATATTTTGGTTTCTTGCTGCTGCCAGTGCTCCGCCGATACAAATCAACATTTTGACGGCATGGGAAGAACTTTCTTATATCTTTTCTATCGTAAATAACGGTTGAACGTGTTTCACCTGCTATTTGATCAAGCGCTAACATTGTCCGCAACCCCGCAAGACGTGAATACATTTACCAAGATGGCTGCACTCTTCAATCTTGTTCAAAGAAACTTTCCCGTATATCACATCGAAAGACAACTGGCAAGGATTTGTCCTCCAAGACAAAAAAAAAAAAAAAAACTTTTTATCATATTCTAGGCATTTACTAAATATAATGATAACTATAATTGTGTGCAAATGAAAACTAGCGTGCTATTGAATATTGAATTGTAAGCAAATAATAAAGCGCACATGGTCGGACATGAACTAAGATCAGCCTATTCCAGATTATTACAATAATAGCTTATCCTGACTAACTTTATCTCAGTGGAGGCATTACATGTTAAGTTGCTTCCTAGCAGAAGTTACTGGCTAAAATTTGACTACTCAGAATTCAGAGGGGTGAACATACATGGTCAGCCATCGATTCCCGATAAGCCTAGGCTAATCTACTACAGCTGTACTTAGTAGTGGAAGCACTACTTGGTCATAGTTGTTTCTTACATTTTAATTGATCTAATGGTGCACACAAATAACTAGAATTTGGCTGCTCAGAATCCAGGGGTGTGCAAGTCCACCACCTTGCACCCCCCTACTGCCGCACACGCGTGCAAGTCTATTATTAATGCATTCATTGGCTGAATAGTTGCATCACGGCTGCAAGTTAATTCCAGATCATATAAGGAGCGAGTTTGTTTGTTTCCAAATATAGAAAGAGTTTGATGATATAAAGTATTTAAACAGATTTTTAAGTCAGTTTGAGCTTGAACGGCGACAATACATTTGTTTTAATTAAATTGTATTGTACAGTATGTGTATTATTGAAGTGATACCTAGTTCCAGAATGAAAGCTTTGTATTTATTGCTGAAGAATCTTCGTTGTTTGAATTTATAGTTTACATCTAAATCTCCGGCATAAGAATATTGTTTGAGTGTTCAGTAATTGTATAAAAGAAGAAATCTATTCTAAATTGCAACATCAGATCAACATAATCTCACCGTAACATCAAGACATCATTCCATCTAGCACTCAAATACAAATATCGTTACAATTTGAACACTGGAAAATTTGGAGAGGCTTAGAAATAAATAGCAATGTCAAGGGCGTTGAAATGAAAAATCATTGTTATTAATTAAATAACTAACAGCGTATCAGTTGATCTTCGAATCCATCCTGTTTACTGCCCTTAGTTATCTATTAAGTTTGAAACATGTTTTGAGCAATGAGACGTTTACTGATCGAACACTTTCTTCATAGTGATATTATTGTGTCTTACAAGTTGTTGTTGTTTTTAAAAGGTCATAGCAACACTTCCTATATTGTGTACACTGGATACAACTTCAATTTTAGATGAAAACCCTTTGTTACTCAGTGTCACACTAAACAGACGATAGAAGTTCATAGAACAACCAACTGGATCTGGGAATGTCTCAGAAGTCAGAAGACTTGTCATGGGAACTTTCGTTTTAATTACAGAACTAAAACTAGTTCAAGTTTTTAAAAAGCTTATAGAAACTCACTCTGTCTGTCTGATAAAAAGTTTATACACGTTATTTTTTCGACACTCAATTTCGGATCAAGCTGAAATTTTGAGCAATTATTTTGTTTTACCTGATAATACAAGAATCAATAAAAAAAAATGTGAAGTAACTATTGGTAAATAATTATATTGTTTGGTATCTTAAACAATTGAAAGAATGTGTACTTTAGTGGTGGTATAAGCTGAATTAGTCTCTTTTATAGGTCTCCGCTTTAAATTTAAACAAACAATACATAACTATACAATCTTCTATTTGCATTATCTCCTCACTAGCAGAGTGGTTAGTATGTCAGCTTGAAGAGGCTTGAGCCATGAGTTCGAATTCAGGTCATTCATTGTTATAAAATATAAATGCTTTAAATAACCGATTACGATCAATATCACCCAGATATCCCTTTCTTTCTCTATGATAGGATCATAGCGTAGTGAGAAAGTGATAGGATCATAGCGTAGTGAGAAAGTGATAGGATCATAGCGTAGTGAGAAAGTGATAGGATCATAGCGTAGTGAGAAAGTGATAGGATCATAGCGTAGTGAGAAAGTGATAGGATCATAGCGTAGTGAGAAAGTGATAGGATCATAGCGTAGTGAGAAAGTGATAGGATCATAGCGTAGTGAGAAAGTGATAGGATCATAGCGTAGTGAGAAAGTAATAGGATCATAGCGTAGTGAGAAAGTGATAGGATCATAGCGTAGTGAGAAAGTGATAGGATCATAGCGTAGTGAGAAAGTGATAGGATCATAGCGTAGTGAGAAAGTGATAGGATCATAGCGTAGTGAGAAAGTGATAGGATCATAGCGTAGTGAGAAAGTGATAGGATCATAGCGTAGTGAGACAAGTGATAGGATCATAGCGTAGTGAGAAAGTGATAGGATCATAGCGTAGTGAGAAAGTGATAGGATCATAGCGTAGTGAGAAAGTGATAGGATCATAGCGTAGTGAGAAAGTGATAGGATCATAGCGTAGTGAGACAAGTGATAGGATCATAGCGTAGTGAGAAAGTGATAGGATCATAGCGTAGTGAGACAAGTGATAGGATCATAGCGTAGTGAGAAAGTGATAGGATCATAGAGTAGTGAGAAAGTGATAGGATCATAGCGTAGTGAGACAAGTGATAGGATCATAGCGTAGTGAGAAAGTGATAGGATCATAGCGTAGTGAGACAAGTGATAGGATCATAGCGTAGTGAGAAAGTGATAGGATCATAGCGTAGTGAGACAAGTGATAGGATCATAGCGTAGTGAGAAAGTGATAGGATCATAGAGTAGTGAGAAAGTGATAGGATCATAGCGTAGTGAGACAAGTGATAGGATCATAGCGTAGTGAGAAAGTGATAGGATCATAGCGTAGTGAGAAAGTAATAGGATCATAGCGTAGTGAGAAAGTGATAGGATCATAGCGTATTGAGACAAGTGATAGGATCATAGCGTACAGAGACAAGTGATAGGATCATAGCGTAGTGAGAAAGTGATAGGATCATAGCGTAGTGAGACAAGTGATAGGATCATAGCGTATTGAGACAAGTGATAGGATCATAGCGTAGTGAGAAAGTGATAGGATCATAGCGTATTGAGAAAGTGATAGGATCATAGCGTATTGAGACAAGTGATAGGATCATAGCGTAGTGAGACAAGTGATAGGATCATAGCGTATTGAGACAAGTGATAGGATCATAGCGTAGTGAGACAAGTGATAGGATCATAGCGTAGTGAGAAATCTAAAAGCATGAAATTGGGCTAAACAAAAACAATGTTAAAAATATTTCTAATCGCACAGATTTATTGTTGTTGGTCTAGATCAGGGGTGGGCAAATTACGGTCCACGGGCCACATGCGCCCCGCCAGAGTGTTTTAAGCGGCCCGCGAACACCTACAGAATTCAGGTGTGCCCACAGATTAAACAGATAATACAGGGGAAAAAATTAAATAATTTTAAATATCTTCTTATCTCTTATGATGTAGAGGCTGAAGAAACATTGTCTCTGCATGTCATTCTAAAAAGTTTAAAGCAAATGAAGATTATGCTTGTTTGCAATATTTTCATCCATTTAGTCAAAGACATCAACTCAGGCCAGTATTTAATCAATGGAAATGAAGAACTGTGTTGAAAGTGTTGAGTTGGCTTGGAACAAGATGGCAAGTGTAACAACTGATGGAGCCCGTGCTTTGGCTGAGTAAAACAGTTTTTTTTTAAATATAAGTTAAAGAACAATATCCCAACTATAAACTCGGCACGGGAAAGTTTGCACAAAACTGCATTGAATATGAAACACTTTATTGACCCAATTATCTCAGCGATCAAACTTATCAGAGCTAGGGGTCTTAACCACAAGCAGTTCCGAGAAGTTTTTGAAGATGAGGAAACAAAACATTCCGATGTTCGGTACCACAGCAGTGTCCGCTGGCTTAGCATTTGCAAGGTATTGACAAGAATATGGGATCTCAAGGAAGACATTGTCATGCTCTTTGAGGGATATTGACTTTGACTTGGTTACTACTATTTCTAAAGAAGCGTCAAGAGAGACTTCGTGTTTTTAGTTACAGATATTAGAAAGAGTTGCTTGCCCATGATATGTATTTTTCCAAACAAAACTTTTCCATTTCTCCAGGCAAGCAAGTGAAAACAGGGTTAATCATTTTCCTTTGCTGAAAGGTTTCTAGTAAAATGGTTGAAAAGTACAAGATTGCATCAAGATCTTGGTACCAGTTTTAAACATCCTCACTTCACCATTTAGTACAGAAGCTGATTCAGCTCCAGACGAAATACCTCTAAGCTAATACTGACCTTCCACGGGAATTTTATGGGTGCCAGAAGCTGTATTTCTACACTTTAAAAAAACTTAAAGCTACATTTTTACATTATTTGGGTCTACATAAATCGTGAACTTTTTTTTATTTTGAAAACAAACAAGTGTAAGAACAACTCGATGCTGACAGACTGTAATTTGACAGCAATAATAAGGATAACAACTAGTTAGCTAGCTTCACCACAGTTCTGGAACATTATGCACGAGTGTAAAATGAAATAAAGTACAACAATACAACCAGATTGTTGTGATGAATTGTTGTGATGTAAAAAGGCAATTACACATTTTTTTTAAATACTCGTAAAATTAGTTTTAGAAATCGCTAAATCTTGTTGTAATTCCTCAATTGGTAGTGTAAAAAAAAAAAAGATGTACATGTTTAAGACACCATCCTTATATATTTTCTAAGTTGTAAATATATATTATATAATTGCGGCCCCGAATTTCTATTTTTTTTTAATGCGGCCCTAGAAAGAAAAAAGGTTTCCCACCCCTGGACTCTAGATCAATTACAAACTTAATGAATAACTTTACACGAAGGATTCAAACTAACGGATACAATGACACTTCGTAAAAGCATAGTTTTTTTTTTTTAAAAAGTATTTTGAGTTTTCAGCTTTCCTTAGTTCTAGTCTTCTTGTTTCTGTACTTCTGCCAAATAATCCTAAGATGAAGGTCAACCTGTTGGTATGTTTCCGGTCCATCCTTTGATCAATTATCTCTAAAATATTTGAGACATAACAAAAAAATTAAAATGCGCTAAGGGTTCGATTTTGGAAAAGTTTAATGAATAGCCAAACAGTTTAGTTTGTGTTTAGTTACGTGATGGAGTAGATTTTGTTTTTAAAAAAGTTCCCTGTGACATTGGACATGTCAGGTGAGATTGGGTTGGCGTGGAGGCATCTGGGAAATTTCTTTCAAATAAAATCTTCGAGTAGCGTCCTTGACATTTTGGATTTTCCAGGAATACATGAATACAAAAAAAAAATTAAATAAATAAACTGAATAGAAGAAAAGTTATCCAGATGCAAGTCAATGGTTGTGGTGCTCTGCGAACTTAGCATCTTATTCCCTTTGTTAGCAGACTTCTTTCTTTGCAATGATCAGTTTTATATCACCAATAGGTTATTGACATACAGTATTGAATTTATCTTTTTAGGATACCAGGCACCATATAGTCAAATTAAAGGCTCCATTAGAATGAATGCATAAGTAAAATCAATTTGCGTGTCAGGCATGTCACGCATGTCCTGTGAAATATTCAGTGCTTTTGTAAGAAATTTAATTTTTAAAAAATTAAATCTTTTTAATCTATAACGTCAAAAGTCACATGACTTTTTTTGTTTCTTAATCTCTTCAAATGTATCTTTCATATTGTCACAGTCTCAGGTTGACATTGCCTGGTTGAATGTTCACGTCATGTTAAGAGGTTCAAAGACACGTGGAATTCCTGATGTAGAAAACAGGAAGTAGAATGAATAAAGTTGACTTTTAGTTCAGTCAAGTCAGTCAAGTGTTATCCTCTGAACGAGGCAGTCACGTCTTTAGTAGTAGCTTTTTAGTCGAGTTGTAACTCTGAGTTTGATAGTAACTTTTGGGCAGTTGATGCCAGGTTCTTTTTGAGACATGTATTATTATTCTGGATTATTCTGTGCAGTGTTACCCGCTGAGATGCGGACGTGATTTGTAATATACTCTGGAGAGTTTAACGTATTTGGATATTTTTGATACCGCTGTTATGCGGATAGGATTTTCTTGACTTGTAGCACCAAGGGCTGACTGGGTATCAAAATCGGCCCGGGCATTACCACATAAACCGGCCCGCAAATGGCATGTCATATATTTTCGGTGTGGGGGGGATTTTTAACCCAATCCGCAATTTATATATATATATATATATATTAGTGTGTGTGTGTATATGTAATTAATCTTCATTACATTCTGATCTTTCATTCGTCCAAACGTTTTTCTACCCTAGAATACTCTCTTCCTATAATTAGTAGAACACACCGCCAAAGGGCAGCTAGGAAGTCCGGGAGAGCGCTGTGAGCTCCACCCTAGTGGAGTCGGGGCGAAGTCCCGGAACCAAGCATTTTTTCCGTTATTTTAAACTTTAAAAATGCATATTCTGAGGTATCTACAGTGCAATTAGCCTGCTACTCTTCCGCTAAAAAAATTCAAAAACCAAATCTGCTATTTAATGGAGTCCAGTGACTGGTAGAAAAAAAAACGTAAAATGCTTTATTGGAGGGGGGAAGGGAAACCACAAAACCCCTTTTGGCTACGCTCATGGAATTTGTTGACTGTAGTTTGCTTAAGTTGGCTGCACTGGGGCAGTAAGTAAAGTTTCCCTTTCAGACAATGAGGTCTGAGGCAAGGGATGGTTTGAAGACCCTCCCCTCCCGGCTCCGCCCATTTGTATTATAGGTTTAAACCTAATTCTCTACATATATATAAAGTTTGATAACGCATCGAAAACTGGATGTATGCATTCGTAGGATTACATAATGTATTCTATGTATACATGTATGTAGTCTGAAAGCTATAAACAATACAATAGCAACCTAATGAGTTTGAAGCTTTTTGGTATTACTTATAGATTACAGACGTTTCTTTCAAAAATATAATCATAATGTCTTACGCATTTCATGTGTCAAAATCTAGTTATGTATGTTGATCTTTGACTTAAAATATGCTAAATCATTGGTTTTCCTGGCTGACTCAGGCAACCCATTCCATTAAAAGATAAGAGAAAGCAGAAAGGTTAGAGACGCACTTACTTAATGTGAAAAGCTCTTGCTTACTCCTAGTACATTCTCAAAAACGCGATTTGTATATGAATATACCATGGCCCATTATTTAAAATATAAATATCTTTTCATTAAATATCGGTTGTGACAGAGCTATATAAATTATTGTAATTATTGTAATAATTTTCATCATTAATGACTTCAAACTAAGCCGCTCGATCGATTAACCCACTCTTTAGTGGACGATGTCTTATCTGAAAGCCAATGTGGTTTCAGAGCCGGTAGAGGTACATCTGACATGATATTTGTTCTGCGACAATTACAAGAAAAATGCAAAAAACCTATACGCTGCCTTTGTGGACCTCACCAAGGCTTTCGACACGGTCAGTCGCGTGGATTTTGGCCAGGCTGGGATGCCCATCTACGTTCCTATCCATTCACAAGCAGCTTCACGTTGGACAAAGAGACCAGATCAGGCACAATGGTGCCCTTTCTGATCACTTCCCAATAGAAAATGGCGTAAAGCAGGTCTGTGTACTTGCTCCTTCTCTATTCGCTATCTTCTTTGGCGTAATGCTGGGTCAAATGAGGCAGTGATTGCACGAAGGCATCTATATCCGGTTTCGTTCTGACGGCAATGTGTTCAATCTTCGACGTCTACTATCCCACACAAAAACAAAGGATGTCATAACGGAGCTTCTCTATGCCGATGATTGCGCCCTGCTAGCTCACAATGATCATGACCTCCAGAACGCGGTAAACGAATTGGCATACTCTGCCGCCTCTTTCGGTCTATCTATAAGCCTCGGGAAAACAGAAGTCATGTTCCAGAAGTCACCCAATGAAACATACTTAGCCCCAAGGATTACCGTAAACGGACAGCCCCTTAATGTGGTAGACCACTTCACATATCTAGGTAGTATAGTGTCAAATGACGCCTCACTTTCAAGGGAAGTTGATAACCGTCTGGCCAGGGCCAGTAGCGCTTTTGGACGCCTTCAGGCGAGAGTTTGGCGGAACAGATCGCTCCGAATGCCTACATAAATCAGTATCTACCAGGCGGTGGTTCTCTCAACCCTTCTGTATGGCTCCGAGACATGGACACTATACAGGAAACATCTAAGACTTCTTTAGCGCTTCCACCCAAGATGCTTGCGCTCCATCATGGACATACGATGGCAAGACCGCAATACAAATAGCGAACGCCGGTATGGACAATATAGAGGGACCTCTTTTGGTCCGACAGTTACGCTGGGCAGGGCACGTATCCCATATGGATGCCAAAGGCATTCTTTTTTGGTGAGCTAAAAGGTGGTCGATGTAACAGAGGCGCCCCACGGAAACGCTTCAAAGACCAGCTTAGGCGTCAACTTTCCTTGGCTGACAGAAGAGAGCACCTGGTTGCATGCGGCCTCAGAACTAGCCAGCTGGAGCTCACTCACGAAGGCCGCGGGATACACATTTGAGACCAAAAGAAAGTCTGCTGCCGAGGACAAACGCAGACGGCGAAAAGAAAATATAAATCGATCACCAGGGACAATGGTTATGTTAGCCCTGGGTGTGGCAACATATGTAGGTCTCAGCTGGGGCTGCGCAGCAACGGGAAATATTGCATTCCTCACTAATCTTCGGACTCGAAGACTAGCCTTATTATCATTACTAAGCATAAGTTTGCCATTAATTATAATAGTATAAAATTGATTTACATCTAGATTTATTTTTTAATTAAATATTTTTTTTGTAAGCCCTAAGTGTAGTATTTTTAGATCTATGTTATTAAAAATAAACAAAAAGAAACTTACTTTTTCTTTTCAAATCGCAGAAAGTAGAGCATTATACCCATATTGAGCTGTGAATAAGTTGAGTGGTTTGCAATTTCGCGGCTGTGTGTATGTGTTCAAGCTCATTTCTATTAAGTATTGTTATAGAGCTCATTGTCGCGCCTCTTTGCTGCGTTATATCAATGTTTTATAACTTAACCTCTCTCATCCCTCTTTTTGGTTAAATTTCATTGGAACAATTAAAAGACGGGGGATGGAAGGAGCAAAAAAATGGGAGTGCCATCAAAGGCCCATGCCGACCAGCAACATGATGAGGCCAAACACAACCTCGAAGACATCAAAGCAGTCCATGCCTCTCGTGCATAGCAGAAAGTGCGGTCTAACGTTTTGCAAATGATAATACGTACAGTGTATAGTGTATTTTTTAAATGTATTTTTTCTTGATATTCTTGTTGAATTTCAAACTAAATTAATTGTAATAAGAATTAAAAAAAAACAACATGTTCGGGCCTTTGTGTCTTGCTGCTGTCAATTTTTTTAAGTTGTCTGCATTGAATTTTTTTTTTTCTTTGGTCGCGACCAGACCGGCCCATTTGGTACCAGCCCACCGGGCATTTGCCCGTTTGCCCATATAGCCAGCCCGCCCCTGTGTAGCACTAACAAGGAGTGCAGTATTATTTTTTATTGTTGTCAAATAAACTTTGTATTTGTCTGCTGAAACGGACTTAAGTCAATTTGTGATATATATGTTTGTCACGTGCCAAGAGTACTCCAGGAAGCACGAACCCAGTATTCCACGACATTCGCATTCTTCAACATTACACCATTTAACCTTTTTACACATATACTCAGGGCCGGCTTTAGACCGATTTAACATATTAAGTGTAGGCCTATCGTACGACTGACGTAATTTAAATTAACCCACTTGCACCTAGTACATTTGAGTTGCTTCCTATGCATGTTGTATAACAAATGTTGTATAACAAATGTTGGTATAACAAATGTTGGTATAATGATCTAATTAATAGTAATAGTTGCTATTGTAAAAGAAAATTAGATGTGGGGGCCTCGCAAGAATCCATTAAATTGGATCCCGCAACTTGTAGGACTGGCCCTGCATATAGTGTCTTTCCATACAAAATAATGCAATAAATATTTGAAAAAACAACAATAATCTTGGATCACTTCATCAGAGCAGCTTTTGAACAAAATTAGAGATTGCGAGCCCTTTATGTTCAGTTCAACATGTAGAAAATATCTGCCATCACTGAGTGAAAGTTTACCATTTTATGTGTGTTTCACTTCGTGCCAGGCACACATTTAAAGGTGTAAATGGCGAAGGTTTTAAAGGCAATGTCAGCGTTGGAAAGAATGTTAGAGACTGACTTTATCAATCTAAGTCCATACTTCTAGAATGTTCACAAGAGTTGTTGATGCTGACCTTTCTACAGTTCATACTTCTAGAATGTTCACAAGAGTTGTCGATGCTGACTTTTCTACAGCCCATACTAGTAGGGTGTAGTGGCAAAAACTTTAAAGCGGCGATGCCTACCGACGACCAGGTCGGACCAGCGGACCATATCCGGCCATTCACACGTTACAATTCGGTGAAAAGAGCGTAATGAAGCTGCAAAGGCTTGGGTTCATTAGAGTGGAATTTATTTTACTGATTTACTTTTTGGCGATGTTACGGACCGTAACATGCAAGTTAGAAATTTATATAGCCCTTAAGCCGTGGTCAGGCATCACTGTTTAAAGCATTATTGGCTTAACGCCTTACCTATGCGAATTAGGAATGACTGCCTGTTCGTGTGGTATAGACAGGGCCGGTCTTAGGCCACTGCAACCTATGCGGTCGCAGTGGGCCCCGCGCTTTCATAGGCCCCGCGCTAATTCAAGGTGTAATTATTAAATTGCAAAAAAATACACGAAAAACTCATGGAAATCTCCTGAATTTATTAAAATCTCCTGAAAACTCTTAAAAACCTCCAGAAAAATATACAAAATTGTCATTAGTGGGTGTCATTCATTGCGGAAAACGCCAATCCTATGCGCGATAAAAGAAAAAAAAAGCATTGTCAGCTTTCATGTAATAAAATGTAATAATCGGGCAAATTTTACCCTAATCGGAAATTCCAATACTTTATTTAGTTTTATAGTCACTGGCATTTAAATATGTCATTGATTACAAGGTTCGTAAAGTACAGATCGCAATTTTTAACTTAGTAAAGAATGAATAAAATTCAAAGTCGAGTTTTTTTCGTATACAAAATCTTAATTTTCGCTTATTATCCTTATTTCCACACAATTTAGCCCCGCGCAATCAGTTTCGCATAGGGCCCCGCAAACGCTAGGACCGGCCCTGGGTATAGATGATCCCGGGTTAAGCCCTGCTGCCATCTCCCGCTATCCGGCGGAAGATTTGGGCCTGGATGCAAAAAATCTCCAACTCTGAAAAATATCTAAAGCATTTGAAACCAGCCAACGTTGCACAGTTGTGTCGTGTCTACACACTTACATAGGGTCTTACAACGAGGACAATGAGTTGAAGTGTAACAAGTATGTTCTCTCTCTTAATTCTGTTCTAGTAGTGTGCTGTCTGTAACTTAGTTCTAAGGAGTGAAGAACGTTTTAGGCTAGGATAAAAGTTTTTCTTTGTAATATGTTGGGCTTCAGTTTTCTGGGTTTCATTGTTATAATTCTGCTTTTGAGATTTTGTTTTCAAATTTAAATTGTGTCATTTCATTTTTCCTGAGAAGTTTTTCATCGATAACTTTGTAACTAAAGCGAGAAATAAAACATCAAAATTTGGTTTCAATTATTCTTTGTTTCACGACTCACTAAAAATGTATTTCTATTTTTAATCTTTCCCTACATGTTCTACAACAATCTCTTAAAAAACAACTGACGTGTTTGATTTGTAGTGTTTACAAACTAGAAGATTAATCTTAAGGTTGTCAAGAGGCACCAACAGCTCCCTCTTGCGACATACCACTGGGCAATTCTGTCCATCTAACAGTTAAACTAGCCCTAAACCTTCATCCTTTGAGGAACAATACATAAACAGATTGTTCCAGAGGGCGCTGTGTTTACCAAATATTTCAGCGCCACTTGCCATCTTTGATTGTAATGTTGTCTTTACGTTGTGATGCTATCTGTCTGTCTGTCTGTTTGTGCACATGCTGTACAAGGAGATATGAAAGAGAGTCTGACACACTTCAGGGGCGGGGTGATAAATATGCGTAGCAGTTACGTTTCCTTACTGAAATAAGGGAGCGGGGCGAGGGGTCTGACAGGAAATGGAATGATAGAAGAAAGGTAGAAATAAAAAAAAGGTTTTTAACAAGAAAAAAAACATAAAAATTAGAACATGACAGAAAGATAGATAGAGAGAAATAGTGTGTGTGTCTGATTCAGAGAAAGATGAGAGGGTTAAAACGCAGCATAGTGAATCAAATAAGAAATAAACTAGAGCAGTATTTCACAAACTGTGTTCCGCTTAACCTTAGTGTTCCGCGAGCCCTAAATAGGCGTTCCGCGAACTACTGGAATAACTAGTAGGCCACCATGTGAATAATCTCTCTAACAAAAATAATCAAAGTGTTCGTTACATACTCAGAATGTGCCAAGTGTTCCGTTAAGGAAAAAGATTTGGAACCATTGAACTAGAGTAAAAAATATTTAAAGGCATTTTACTTATTATTATTATCAATATTATTAATACTTATATATTTATAACAATTATTATTGAGATATTTGAGAAACAAAGCAAAAGAAACATGAGAGCAATAAAAACAAAAGAAATAATTGGAAGATTTGAATAAAATACGAACGAAAAGGAAATGGATAGAGAGAAAGTGTGAAACAGCAACAACAACAAAAGAGAAGAAGAAGGACGCGACAAAAACGAGTAAAAAGAAATGACACAAAGCCTTTGAGAAATAAGAGATTCTAGCAATTAAACTAGAGAGAGAGAGAGAGAGAGAGAGAGAGAGAAAGAGAGAGAGAGAGAATAAGAGATATTTTGTCTCAAAGTTTGAACGAACATTGCCTTCTGAAGTTGCCAGTTTGAGTTTGAGACTTCCTTTCGTTACCTTTTTTTTCTTTTTTTAAAGAATTTTTAAAAACTCAAGTTCTCCTGAACGAATCTTGCAAATCTGAGTTGTATATGAATGTCAGTCGTTGATGGGGCGCCGGGGGAAGACGTAGGGGGAGGAGGTGAGGGAAGAGGAGGTAAGGGAAGAGGAGGGCGAGGTGATAAGAAAATGACAGACGTGATGCTGCTGTCAGGTAGAAAATAAAGTGACAGTGACAGTGTCTGCGCGTAGCATGTCACATGACACTCAAGCTGACAACAGGCAATCAATAGGAAATTAAACTCTCTGACATGCACAGACACGAACAGTTCTCTAAAAAAATTGTTCATTAATTAATTTGATGTTATGCCGTTCTTTCTTTCCTTTCATTTTTTTAATCTTCTTTCTCACTATCTTTTTCTTTCATTCATAACAAAAAGTTGTTTAAAATTTTCTTTCAGTAATAGAGAGCAGATTGAACAGTGAACAGATGGAACAGTGAACAGATGGAACAGTGAACAGATAGAACAGTGAAAAGATGGAACAGTGAACAGATGGAACAGTGAACAGATGGAACAGTGAACAGGTGGAACAGTGAACAAATGGAACAGTAAACAGGTGGAACAGTGAACAGATAGAACAGTGAACAGATGGAACAGTGAACAGGTGGAATAGTGAACAGGTGGAACAGTGAACAGATGGAACAGTGAACAGAAGAAACAGTGAACAGATAGAACAGTGAACAGATGGAACAGTGAACAGATAAAACAGATGGAACAGTAAACAGATGGAACAATGAACAGATGGAACAGTGAACAGATGGAACAGTGAACAGATGGAACAATGAACATATGGAACAGTGAACAGATGGAACAGTGAACAGATGGAACAGTGAACAGATGGAACAGTGAACAGATGGAACAATGAACAGATGGAACAATGAACAGATGGAACAATGAACAGATGGAACAATAAACAGATGGAACAGTGAACAGATGGAACAGTGAACAGATAAAGAGAGAAAAAGAAGGAAAGAAATAAAGCGAGAGAGACAGACAGACAGACAGAGAGGGCGCATAAACATAGAATTATCACACAAATTAGTACATCACCAAACTATATAAACTAACAAATTAAATCTAAATAAATTAATTAATCTTAATTCATTGACAGCTTTAATTAATGATGGAAAGCAAAAAGAAATTATCACTGACCTAACATACTTGTGTCACAAACCCTAGCATGAAGGAATCACTGACCTAACATACTTATGTCACTAACCCTAGCATGAAGGAATCACTGACCTAACATACTTTTGTCACTAACCCTAGCATGAAGGAATCACTGACCTAACATACTTGTGTCACTAACCCTAGCATGTTGGAATCACGGATGTGTCTCTAACACACTTAGTCACTAACCCTTACATGAAGGAATCACTTGTGTCACTAATATATTTGTGTCACTAACCCTAGCATGAAGGAATCACTGACCTAACATACTTGTGTCACAAACCCTAGCATGAAGGAATCACTGACCTAACATACTTATGTCACTAACCCTAGCATGAAGGAATCACTGACCTAACATACTTGCGTCACTAACCCTAGCATGAAGGAATCACTGACCTAACATACTTGTGTCACTAACCCTAGCATGAAAGAAACACTGACCTTACATACTTGTGTCACTAACCCTAGCATGAAGGAATCACTGACCTAACATACTTGTGTCACTAACCCTAGCATGTTGGAATCACGGATGTGTCTCTAACACACTTAGTCACTAACCCTTACATGAAGGAATCACTTGTGTCACTAATATATTTGTGTCACTAACCCTAGCATGTTGGAATCACTGACCTAACATACTTGTGTCACTAACCCTCGCATGAAGGAATCACTGACCTAACATACTTGTGTCACAAACCCTAGCATGTTGGAATCACTGACCTAACATACTTGTGTCACTAACTCTAGCATGTTGGAATCACTGACCTAACATACTTGTGTCACTAACCTAGCATTTTAGAATCACTGGCTTAACATATCAGAATCGCTGACTTACACACTGGTATTACTGACTTGATGTACAGGTATTACTAGTCTAACATCCTGGTATTACTGACCTAACACACTGTTATTACTGACCTAACATAATGGTATTACTAGCCTAAAATATTGGTTTTACTGTCCAAACATACTAAAATCACTAGTCTAACATGACTGGAATCACTAACCATTTGCTATCGCTGACCTCACGTAACTGGTATCTACTGACCTAGCATACAGATATTACATATGTAACATACTGGAATCACTAGTCTAACGTAATGGAATCACTGGTCTAAAATACTGGTGACGCTGGCCTAGCTTAATGGTTTCACTGACCTAGCATACTGCTTCGGTCCACATCAAAGCGACAAACCCCAACCGACGGGTCCGTGTCGTTGTCGTAGCGGTCAAACGTCAACTCCCAGTAGTGAACCCCTTTGCTGAAGCCGACGGTGGCGATGGCGACCCGATGGTCGAAAGTGCTGCAGGTGATGGTCATCTGTCCGTTGGACACAACCACATCCTGGTGAGTAGCAGACGTGTCGAATGTAAATCTGGCCACTGAAACAAAGAAAACAAAAAAGTTAGAAAGTTGAAAAGAAAATTGTGTTTTATATGTATAAACAACGAGAAACATTTTGCATATCTAAAAATAACAGTTATATTCTAACAAAACAGAGCCAAGACATGTATACATAATTATGGACCTTTTCAGTTGAAGATTCTGGTTCTTGACTATTGGAGTAGCCAATTTCAGAAAGGGTATAAATACAAGGGAAGACATTAAACGGGGTCAGTCCAAAATTTTTTAAGCTTTAGGTTAAGTCTACTTTTGTGACTCTATTATTAAAATGAAATTAAATTGCGTTTGTATAGCGTATGTTCCAAAAATATCTGCCATTCACGAAGCTAATGCTAACAGTGTTCCTAGCCATATTGACTGTATACAACTAGAAATGGTCGTAACAGTCTAATAATAATAATAATGATAATAAAAATAATACTATAATAATAATGTTATCTGAGACATATTTGTACTAGATTCTTTTAATATTCTTTCTAGATCGATAATGTAAAAAAAAGAGACGGTGGTCGTTCGGGATTGTGTGGTGGATTCGGTCTTCACCCAAAACTTGTGATCTTCAGTTCAAACGTTTTCAATAAATCAAATTCTCCAGAGTCGGAAATGGTAAAGTTATTTTCTCTTTCCCCATGAAACGCCAGGCAGTCTCTAAAGTGCCTGAATGTCCCACGTCTGCTGGTAAATAGATAAAACGTACAAAATTATGATTTCTCTTTGTTTCCTTCTTTGTCTACATCGAAACCAAAACGTCTACAATGGCGACCACGATGCGCTGACATTAATAATAGCAGACGAGATATCAACTGCAGACGACGTGCACACAATCTGGAGGATTTCAAGGGAAGATAACTGTGCAAATGCAGAGGCAAATAATTTTTTTTCTTAAAGTAGGCACTTATGACACCTGTCATTCTGAACTAAACCGCTTTTTCTCTGTTCTGGTCAGTACCTGGCATTTATGTCAAGGTCAAAGTGAGCCAGGCTTTCAGCGAGTTAGTCTCACGCCTTCATTGCGTTGTCTCACTGTACAAAGTGGTGATAGTTGATTACATTTGTTTAATTGGTGTAGTAAGGATGTGAACTCTGGACCTGTACTATTGGGTTCAGGTGAATTGTTGGGGAGAACTGAATTGTTTTGAAGAGAAACTAGGCGAGACAGTCTAACGACGAGAAGAAGAAACTGGAGATGAGGAACGAGTCTATATATATATATATATATATATATATATATAGAGAGAGAGAGAGAGAGAGAGAACGAGACATTTTTATCCATCCTTAATATAAATGTTTTTTTTTATTCCTAGTGTCCCCTCATACTCTTATAGTTCAACAGATGATTAAAAAACAAAAAGGAACGTGAAGCGTCAAACAGTTAGACCAACAAATTGTGTGTAAGTCAAATTGATCGATTCGAGTCAATCAGCTGCACCTTTGAATCAAGCGGATAAAGCTAGTTGAATCTCACCAAACAACAAAACTTGTAGTGTTAGTAGTTTTCAGTTGCAGTAGTTCTGGAGCGAGCCGTTGACAGCTGTTCCATCTTACGGACATCTCTAGATTCTCCCGCCAATTTCGTCTGAACGGTTTCTGGAGATTATTATTTGGTGTCATCCTTCTTCATCTCCTGCTTGCAGGCACTCATCACTAAACACAAAAACTATTATTCGTCCATCCATTCTCTCTGTCTATCCATCCATCTCCCAATCTCTCTCTCATCTTTCTATTTTTAGACATACCCTCTCCCCTGCCCCCCTCCTGCGTACGTTTCACAGCTTAACTGGCCTTGTGACAAGGATAATTAGACGGACCAATTACTTGCTGGCATCAGTCATTCACCCCCATCTCACCAACCTTCTCAGCACCCTCCCACCATGCTTTGCCTTCGCACGCCCAATCGACCAATTTAAATATGGCGCCCTATGTGTTTAAATTTCGACCAGCCTCTTAGTTCCTTTTTTTTTTCTTTCTTTCTTTCTTTTCTGTCCTTAAGACAAGGAGCCGGAACCATCATGCCCTGCTGAGCTATTTCAAAGAACTAATATTGAATACACTGGACCGTGGTCACGTGTTTGAAAATTAAAAAGTGATGTCTATTTCTTCTCCCCCCCCCCCCAATCTTTTTCCCATTTCAATTATTATACCGTACTCAATCAATTTTTTATATTTCTTTCCATGTTTCTTTGTCCATCAGTTGCAAGTTGTATATCCTCTATGTGCATCGATTCTCTAACAACCATTCAATAGAAACACGTGACATGTAGACAGCAACAGGATGAATTTCTATTTTAGAACATCTGACAGGACGTATCGATACTGATAATAGAGATGAAGAAAACAAAATCAACGACTTATTGACTTGCTACAAAGCTTAGACCAAGTGAAT
The DNA here is from genome assembly GCA_036873155.1 of Biomphalaria sudanica. Lineage (NCBI taxonomy): Eukaryota > Metazoa > Mollusca > Gastropoda > Planorbidae > Biomphalaria > Biomphalaria sudanica. The sequence goes on from JAZGLO010006158.1 coordinate 158,419, forward strand.
ACCAAACCTCTCTGTCTGTCTGTCTGGTCCAAAGTGTGTACACGTTTTATTTCTCCCACTCCCATTCCTCGGATCCATTTGAAACTTTGATTCATTGGCATAGACAAGACAGGAAGCAATCACAAAAATTAACACAATTTCTCTATTAATTACTGGTAATTTATTTTGTAAGATACCAACAAGAGAAATTAATCCTTCAGTATTCACAGACACGGCTAAATATGTAGGGTTTCGTCCACATACATAATTATTTTTCCCATCCCCATTCTCGGATCACGTTTAAAATTATAAAAAATTATTAATTGTGCCTACAAAAAAAAATGAATCAATTAATACATCTAACCCATTAGTCAATTACTTATTTTTAATTAAATATTTAGTTTAATATTGAATAAGAGAAATAACATTGTATTTGTAAGTGCGGAATTATTTCTCTTCGCTAAGCTTTTTTTTTTTTTAAAAGGATTTTTTGTTGTTGTTCTATCTTGCTTGTTCAGCTACATTAGCGTTGTTGAACTCTGCGACCAACTGAACTACAAATGATCCAAAACGTGGTTGGTTCGCAGTAGATCTAAAGGTCCACCTTTCGCAGTGTCGCCGCGTAGAACGTTTAAATCCTTAGCACCATCTGTAAATGAAAAGCACTATCCTGGATAGGTCAGGGATGCGTGCCTTTAAGCCCATTTACTTTTACCCCTTATTTCTTTGTGGCAGAGATCGTTGCTACCTTGATGTACATAGCTTAGTCAACATTAATACAATTCCAATAAAAACCTGAAAATGTTTTGCATGGGATGAAATCTGCTGCCTACAGAATAGCGTGCCACCATTGCCATCGTCACATACACACACAGCGAACGCCACTGTAACCTCGGCCTTCGTCGGCTCATTTAAATATGTTATTACCCCAATTTACATTATGAGATGGACCCCCTTCCATCCACGCCTTTTCCAAGGTCAGCATGGCGTCTAATCCACATCCCTGAAATATTCTTCTCCGACTCACTCTCTCTCTCTCTCTCTTTCTCTCTCGTTCTCTCAATGTGCAACGGCCCAGAAGTTTAGAAACTTCCTTTATTTGATGTCCGAACTATGCGCGGTCACAGCCGTGAAACAATGACCAATTAGCCCCCGAGGCCGCAATGCTCGTGGCGGACTGAACCCAATATTGGGGGCGCCGCTGTCCAATTTCTGTGACATGTCTGAGTGTGTGATTACCGGCCTTTGTCTGGACATTGTCAATAGAGTAATCTGCCCCTACTGCTCCTGGTATAGACCCGGGGAGCAAACTAGTCTGGGAATTGAACCAGCTGACTCTGGTTCGTGGTCAGTTGTATACTATTATTTACTTACTGGTGGTCTGTGAACTTTGACAGATGGAGTAGGGTCCAGCTCAATAGAGATAGGGCTACATACTCTATTTAAAAGAAGTAATTAGACCAAACTGTTTTGTCTTTGCTTTAGCTATGTACGAAGTAATTTTGTTTTTATATACCGGTACATATAAGGTCTATAGGACACACCTCTGTTTTGGTGATGTAAATAGGTCTATAGGACACACCTCTGTTTTGGTGATGTAAATAGGTCTATAGGACACACCTCTGTTTTGGTGATGTAAATAGGTCTATAGGACACACCTCTGTTTTGGTGATGTAAATAGGTCTATAGGACACACCTCTGTTTTGGTGATGTAAATAGGTCTATAGGACACACCTCTGTTTTGGTGATGTAAATAGGTCTATAGGACACACCTCTGTTTTGGTGATGTAAATAGGTCTATAGGACACACCTCTGTTTTGGTGATGTAAATAGGTCTATAGGACACACCTCTGTTTTGGTGATGTAAATAGGTCTATAGGACACACCTCTGTTTTGGTGATGTAAATAGGTCTATAGGACACACCTCTGTTTTGGTGATGTAAATAGGTCTATAGGACACACCTCTGTTTTGGTGATGTAAATAGGTCTATAGGACACACCTCTGTTTTGGTGATGTAAATAGGTCTATAGGACACACCTCTGTTTTGGTGATGTAAATAGGTCTATAGGACACACCTCTGTTTTGGTGATGTAAATAGGTCTATAGGACACACCTCTGTTTTGGTGATGTAAATAGGTCTATAGGACACACCTCTGTTTTGGTGATGTAAATAGGTCTATAGGACACACCTCTGTTTTGGTGATGTAAATAGGTCTATAGGACACACCTCTGTTTTGGTGATGTAAATAGGTCTATAGGACACACCTCTGTTTTGGTGATGTAAATAGGTCTATAGGACACACCTCTGTTTTGGTGATGTAAATAGGTCTATAGGACACACCTCTGTTTTGGTGATGTAAATAGGTCTATAGGACACACCTCTGTTTTGGTGATGTAAATAGGTCTATAGGACACACCTCTGTTTTGGTGATGTAAATAGGTCTATAGGACACACCTCTGTTTTGGTGATGTAAATAGGTCTATAGGACACACCTCTGTTTTGGTGATGTAAATAGGTCTATAGGACACACCTCTGTTTTGGTGATGTAAATAGGTCTATAGGACACACCTCTGTTTTGGTGATGTAAATAGGTCTATACATTTTTTTTTTCATGTTTCCTAAACTCTGTTCCACGGAACCCTAATATTCCTCGAGGCCTGAATAGGTGTTCCATAAACTACAGGAATAATTAACTAGAAGGTGTTGTGGTGGTTATATTATTGAGGTATTGGATGTTGTAAATAAAGATCTGTACTTTGAAAATTATTAATAAGTCACACTCAGGCCTTGCGGTTCGCTACCACTCACCACACATACAATACATTAAGAAAATGACTTGCTAAATGCTTGTTCAACTTAAACTACACTTCACAAATCCTCTGTCATCAGTTCCTTATCAAAACACACGTCTTGCCTCAGTCAGAAGAGGGCGTCTCTAAAGCTGCCGTTACTATCCCAGAACTACTTCCGTCCAAAATAATGTGCAATTAAAAGTCGAGTTGCTAAAAGAAAATTCCCGATTAAACTAAACCCCGTCCTAAACCTATAACAAAGGCTACCCGTGAAATAACCTCTCTTAAAACAAATAAGCGAAGTGTTCCGCTAAATACTCAGAATGTGTGAAGTGTTCCGTTAAGGAAAAAGTTTTGGAACCATTGATCTAAGAGTTTGAAATATACTGCATTAGATCAGATCAATATAAAAAACAACATGTTCGATAGCCTTGACAAGGACAGAAAGCTACATGTTCGATAGCCTTGACAAGGACAGAAAGCTACATGTTTGATAGCCTTGACAAGGACAGAAAGCTACATGTTTGATAGCCTTGACAAGGACAGAAAGCTACATGTTTGATAGCCTTGACGAGGACAGAAAGCTACATGTTCGATAGCCTTGACAAGGACAGAAAGCTACATGTTTGATAGCCTTGACAAGGACAGAAAGCTACATGTTTGATAGCCTTGACAAGGACAGAAAGCTACATGTTTGATAGCCTTGACGAGGACAGAAAGCTACATGTTCGATAGCCTTGACAAGGACAGAAAGCTACATGTTTGATAGCCTTGACAAGGACAGAAAGCTACATGTTTGATAGCCTTGACAAGGACATAAAATTGTACTGACCAAACAAAACACAAAACCTGAATGAGCACGATGTTTTCAAACCGCCCCCCAAGCACAATAACATTGCATTATTTCAAAGTTTAGTTTCTAGATATCGTCAAAAGTTCTGCAGAGCTGTATGTCTAGCCGTCAACAGACTCACCGCGAGTTTTGAGTCCTGAATTCCTTCTCTGTTGTACACATTTCTTAATTTTCTAGTTCGCAAGATTAAAAACAAATGTTTCTCGTCAGTGCTCGGGCAAAATCAAAATTTGTAAATTTTCGACAATTTGACTGTTTCCTAGGTTAGAACTTTATTTAGCTGAACTGTAATTCCAACCGCTTAGAGTCTAGACCTCCTCCCAACTTCTATGACCTGTTTATTGTGAATACGTTCTGTCTGCTTTATTTATACTCTCTCCATCCTGCTGGGACTCTTGGAAAGTTAAAAGCAGAACTCAGTTTTAAAAACAGATTAAGATCGGTTAAAGTCTTTGTCTTTAATTACTTCCGTTGTCGTTGTCTTTCTTTTCACGCCCCTGAATCACCTTGCTTCCAGCCCTCTCTCTCTCTCTCTCTCTCTTTCTCCTACTCATTACAACGTACGCTTAAACTATGATGCAGTTTGTCTGATAAGAATTCACTCTCACCAAGACACAACGGAATGTATTTTAACATTGTATAGAGTCAACAAAAAAAAATGTCCAGGTTTGCCTGTTAAAATGTTGAAGTGTAGAGCTCCTGGGTTTTACCGCATGAAAATCTAAAACTTTTTTAAGCCTACACGAGAAAACGGGGAGGATGCTAAGGTTTGACCCTTTTTTTCCCCCAAAAGTCGTGTTTTAACCTTCGAAATACTGTTTCTTAAAAAAAACAAAATTTAAAAAGTTTAAAATAAACAAAAGCTAAGATAGATGAACTCTTGTTGGGGCTAAGACTAGAAGATGCTCTGCTCCTTCATCTGGAATTAAAGCTAAGAAGTAAATATAGCCCAACACACACACACACACACACTTATTTGAATGAAAAGTTCAACAAAGTTAACATGAACACAAAGACCAGGGATTCTCAATTGGATATGACAAAAAGTAATAAATGATAATAATTTATAAAGTGCCGCGAACAAGATTGCTCAATAGTATTGAAAGTTCAAGAGGATTGTCACGTGATATTCTGGATTGTTCCTTTAATAGTTGAAGTATCACCCCCCCTCCCTCTCTCTCTTTTCTCTCTCTTAATGTATGTGTGTATATATATATATATATATATGGAATTATAGCATAGCCTTTAGGCTAGTATAAACAAAAATATGAACGAAAATGAGTATTAATATAAAATAAAAAAATATATATGTATATTCATATTGTGACGATCGCATTTGCCGGGGATTATATTATCAAACTTGATAATTCAATGAAGTGAAGAAAAAATTCTCTGCATTTTCTTTCAAACTTCTTTAATGATACTTCTTCAACTTTCACATAAACTTAACTTCACAATTCAATAACAACTTCACTTAATACTTCATAAATAAAACTTAAAGATATATGAAACTTCACTTAGTATAACATTCATCTTCAACTAATAATATTACTTTTTTTTTCAACTAATAAAACTTTAATTAATGGACCCGCTAATATTACTCTACCAAACTATTACTAAGTGAGGACTTAGCGAGAACCCCGTCTAACTGACTTTCCCCTAATTTATACTTTTTTTGATCGGATGTTCTAGAATCATGGAAACTTCTCAGATAATTATTTTAGTAATTTTGACCTTCTAGAAGCTGACGTGTGCTATTTTTTTCCTTAACCCCTTTCTTTGATTTGATACCTAAAATGAACTTGTTTACGCTGGACAGCACTGGCTTGACCTCGAGCTACTAGAAACTGGTCGAAATAGGTCACAGACTCGACTCGTGACATATATATATATATTCAAGTATATCTTACTCAAGTAATGCTACAAGGTGACTGATTACCTTTAATGTGCAGTTATTTTATCTTTATCTACTTATTTATTTTTCGTCTTTAGAGATCTAGATCATTCTTGCTCAACGCATTGCTTGCCGTTACATGAAGCCGCTGTGAAGTCTCAGGCGAAAGTTTTTACTTCCTAAAAGACACTGGACAGCGCTATTTTGACTTCAGGTCAGCGATTTTGTTGCCATGCACTCCAGAAAACAAAAAAAATAAAATAAAAAGAATTGCAGCATTCAATGTGGCTGGAGAACTTGAGAACTACAGTTATGCTTCTCAACTGAGCCCGGAGACCAGTGGTGACCAATCATTTTCTTGGGGGCATGTAAATTACTGACACGCAACAAGAATAACAGCAAAAAAGAAAATCGTCCAATAAAAGTAAGCCTCTAAGTATTTATTATGCTCTAAAAGCGGAAGTTTCGAGGAACAGCGGCTCGTGAATAGCCGAATTTGACCCGCAGTTCGTAAGTTGAACAACATGAGATGGATGTGACTTGTTTTAAAGAGTCATCCAGAAAGCGAGTCAAAACATAACCATAATAGTGTGTGTGTGTGTGTGTGTTTAGAGGAGGGGGTTGGTATGGGGTACAACGTGTTAACAAATGTGTAATGGTGGACGTTTAAAAATAATTGATTGTGTGTTTGAAGTGTTAAACACATAGGCGGGTACTCTGTCGTCAAAATATTATGTTAAACACATAGGCGGGTACTCTGTCGTCAAAATATTATGTTAAACACATAGGCGGGTACTCTGTCGTCAAAATATTATGTTAAACACATAGGCGGGTACTCTTTAATCAAAATCCTATGTACAAGACAAAAGAAAAAAAAAGATTTAAGAGTCATTACGATAAACAATTCAAAACATTAGTCACAGTATATACACATTAGTTGGCCGAGAATAAGTCATCGCCTCGAAGAGATTACGTTCACACTCCAGGGGCGGAGAAGGAGGAACGTAGCAAACAGGGAGTCCCGCTATGAATAGGTTGCAGCCAAGAGCCAAACACGGCCAATTACTCTGGTTTCAATTTCTTATGCAATGTAAAATTGCTCAGGTTACTTTTTTTTTATTCCACATTTAAAAAAAAAAATTCCCCAGAGTAAAATTGTTTTCTACTTTCTAGAATTTCCAACTCATGGATATGCGGATCTGGGTTGAGATAGACACATAAACTGGGTTCTTAATAGATCCGGCAGCGGGTTTCAATTTTCATATTCTAGCATTAAAAATATATTCTTTGGCAAGGGAAAACAACTCTTTAAACTGGCAGACGACAGCAACATAAAGTAAAGTTTGTATATATATATTAGAAAAAAAAAGTACACATAAAGAAACATTAGCAATTGTGACTCAGATATTAGACCTATATGAATTTTATTTTTCTCTATTTTTACTGTTTTTTTTTAATGGAGTTTGACTGCGCCTACTTCAAGGGGAGGTAATATTTGGTGTTTATTTATTTTTTAAACCTTTGCAGTAAACTCCCTCTAGCATCAAACTGTCTTGCACTACAGCTTACACCGGAGTTACAAATAATTGGTCAGTTTACTCACAGACATATCCCCTTTAATAACCCAAAAGCGCTTGTTATATTTTTTATACATTATATTTTTGAAACAATGTTTCTAAGGGAGGGAGATTTTTTTTCTGTTTTAGGAAGTCGTTTTAATCATTGCTTGAGAACATATATTCCAGTATAGGCAGTCGCCCTTTCGGAACTTGCCATTTGTAGGGCAGATGGTGTAAAGGCCCTCTGTGTCTGTGGCCCAGGGTTAACAATGGTGTCATGTGGCCAGCACAACGACCAACCAACTTCCCCAACTTAGTTGGGTGGACTCAGAGGTATCCTAATATTCAAAATCACAGTTTTCACCAAGGTTCGAAATCGGAACCTCTTGTTTTGGAAGCCAAGCGCTTTACCACTCAGCCACCGCGACTGCTACTATGAAATAAATACACACTTAAAAGACACAAAACAAGACAGACACAGTGAACGACACACGCTCAATAAAGACGCACACACGAGCATTAAAGATACACACGCATATATATGCTATATGCTCCCGCATGAAGGCCACACACAATAAAAGACTCCCATATAATTTTATTATTATCATTATTATCATAATTATTATTATTATTATTATTATTATTATTATTATTATTATTATTTTAGCCGGAAATTTCCCCGGCCTGTGGGCCTTAGTTTGTGTATTACTAATCTAGTGGATTGGATTTAGATGTATGTCAAACTTAGCTAATGTTCCTTTCAACTTTTTTGTCTTTCGCCACCAAAATAAAAGTAGTTTTGCGTAAATGGGTTTACCCGTTAAGCCGATACATTTATATCAAATATAATGGTAGTGAGGTTATGTGTTTACCCGATTTGTTATAAGTTTCTCTAATAGAGAAAAATTTAGATATTAAAACGGGTGTACCCGATTTGTTAAAAAGTTTAGTACTTTAATAGAGATACAATTAGGTACTCTCTGTCTCTTTTTAGGGCCTTGTGTTTGTGATAGGGACATTAAACATACACTACGGTCTGCGCCATGATCTAAGAAACATTTATGCCAAGTTTTATCAAGTATGTTCATTTCTTAAAGTATAAAACTATCTTTGCGAAGAGTAATTCTATCATGTTAGACTTGAATTAGATCTAGGGTTCGAGAGATTTTCCAGTTCTGCCATGCGTAACCTTTGGGTCTTAAATGGAATATAAAGTACTTCATGACGTCTAAATTTGCACTTGTAAGGAGCGACTTTATGTAAAAATGCTTTTGAAACACAAATTTGAAGGTTAATTTTTTTAAATAATGAAATTAAAATATTTGTATTTATATGTGCCAAAGTAAAAAAAAATATATTTGCAAAGTGTAGTTTTTAAAATAAGATCTAGATCCTTTCGGTCTTGTCTCATGTAAACATGGTTATATGACCGAGATCCATGAAACAGTAATACTTTCATAGAGTTGGGCAACTTTTTTTTTTTGAGGGACTTAAGCTTGTTTTAGGGCTACCTTACATACATTGACTTGCTATGTATCGGGTATTGGACTTCCAGTTGGCTTTGATCCAACACCGTCATCAGGGTTTGGGCGCCCTCGCCGCATGCATAGTTTTCATTATGTGTCAAGTTTGACGTTTCTGTAGCAATAGTGGTTTTACAGGGTGGGGTCGCTAGCCCCACGCCAAACCCTCCTCCTTTTTCACCCGGGCTTGGGACCGGCAGATGGCAAGGAAACCGACTCTTATAGGCACGTGGAATGTAAGAACCCTGAATCAATGCGGTAAACTGGCCCAACTTTTAAGAGAGTTTGACTCTTACCGGCTGGACATCCTTGGGATCTGCGAGATGCGGTGGACATCAAGTGGACAAATATCAATGATGGCAAGACAATAATGTATTCAGGACATGATAAGGAGCATATTGGTGGTGTAGGAATCATCATGTCTAAAATAGCAGCTTCAGCGCTTGGAAGCCGGTCAGTGACCGCATCATTACAGCTCGACTCCAAACAAAGCAAATCAAAGTCACCTCCATCCAAGCATATGCCCCTACAGAGGATGCATAAGATACCATCAAAGATAATTTCTATAACCAACTACAAACCACTCTTGATGAAACACCTACTCACGACCTAATTCTACTGATGGGAGACTTTAACGCCAAAATCAATCCCAACCGAACTGGCTTTGAATATGTAATGGGGCCATATGGCTCTGCAGAAAACATCAGTGATAATGGCGAGCGCTTGATTTCTCTATGTGCATTCAACAGCCTTTCAATTGGAAACACATATTTTAAGCACAAACAAATACACAAAAAAAACATGGCGATCACCAAATGGAGAAACCTTCAACGAGATAGATTACATTTGCATCTCCAAACGATGGAGGTCATCTCTGTTAGACGTGCGGACCCGCAGAGGAGCGGATATCGGCTCAGACCACTACCTTGTCAGTGACAAATGTAAGCTCCGATTGAAACGCCAACCAAAACGAGCCACACGACCCCGCCTATTAAATGTAGAGAAGCTTAAAGACGGCAATACTGCAGCAGTGTTCCAATTGAAACTAACGAACCCCTTTGAGGCTCTTGCAGATATATTGACCCTTGAAGAAGAGTGGGCCAACTTTAAAGATACCACTATTGGGTGCGCGGAAGAAGTTATCGGAAGGAGGCGAGGTTCATACAAGGAACGGTGGATACAAGACAGAACATGGAAATTGATAGATGAGAGGAAAGAGGCCAAACGTAGACGAGATCAGAAAAATGAAACACAGGATCGCAGCCTAGCGGAAGAAGCCTATAGGGAAGCAGATCTGAAAGTAAAGAGAAGTTGTCGGCGAGATAAACGGGACTGGATTGAACAGAAGAGACAAAAGGCACAAGCAGCTGCAAGCAGAAATGACACAAAAACCCTCCATCGTATTGTCCGAGATCTCACTGGAGCAAAGAGTGGACATTGGGCACCGATAAAAGACAAGCAAGGCAAAACTTTGTTAACGAAAGAAGAACAGGATGCAAGATGGGTAGAGCACTTTAAAGAGACCCTTAACCAACTGTCGCCAGACCAAACTTACATATTCAAGGACCCCTCTCCAGACAATGATCTCAAGGTCAAGACAGACCCAATAACTGCTAAGGAGGTTACCATGGCCATTGCAGTGTTAAAGAATAACAAAGCACCAGGGCTAGACATGATATCAGCAGAAATGCTAAAATATGAAGGACAGTGCATTGTTAACAGAATGACTGATCTCTTAAATCTCTGTTGGCGAACTTCAAAAGTCCCAGAGGACTGGCAAAAGGGAGTGATTGTAAAGCTTCCAAAAAAGGGCAACTTGGCAGACTGCAACAACTGGAGGGGCATTACTCTCCTCTCTGTCCCGGGCAAAGTTTTCAGCACTGTTTTGTTGAGACGGCTTCAACAGATGAAAGGCTCAGAGAAGAACAAGCAGGTTTCCGAAGAGGCAGATCATGTACAGAGCAGATTTTCGTTCTACGAAATATCATAGAACAAAGTCTTGAGTACCAACAACAGCTAACGATCAGTTTCGTGGACTTCAAAAAAGCGTTTGATAGTGTCCACCGAGAATCACTATGGAAAATTGTTAGAGAATACGGTATCCCAGTCAATCTAGTTGCTGCATTAAAACAGAAGAGGGAACAACAGAGTTGTCTTATCTCCCTTCCTTTTCCTCCTAGCCATCGACTACATAATGAGGAGAGCAATGAACCAGACTGCCTTTGGTATTCCATGGCATGAACAGCTCCGATTGACGGACTTGGACTTTGCTGATGATGTTGCACTACTTGGGGCTACAAATAAATGCATTCAAGAAATGACGTAGAGCCTAGACAGAGAGGCACCCAAAATTGGCCTCCTCATAAACTTGGATAAGACTAAAATTATGCGAGTGGGATATAAGGCAAAGGGTGTCCTCGTCAGACTTGGCGAGTCAAAGCTTGAAGAGCTGGACAAGTTCACGTACCTTGGCAGCATCATAACAAATAATGGAGATGCTTACCATGATGTAGAGTGCCGAATAGGAAAGGCAGGGAGCATTTTCCAAAGGCTGCAGCCTATTTGGACTAGCCAAGCCATTGGACTCGAGACAAAAATACACCTTCTCAACACAATCGTCGTTCCAACTGCTACATATGCATGTGAGACGTGGAAGTCATCTGTCAAAATTGAGAAAAGACTAAATGTGGCTCAACAGATATGGCTGAGACGGATTTTGGGAGTCAGTTACACATATCGGGTCTCAAACAAGGAAATCCTATGCCGAACTGGGAGTCGAACACTTAGTGAGGTTGTGACTGAGCGTCGCATGAGGTTTGCGGGACATGTTCTACGTCAAAATGAATTACGCACACCAAGAGTTGCGATAACATGGAAGCCAAAACAAGGAAAGCGCAAACAGGGACGCCATCGTATTACTTGGCGACACACCTTCATGGAGGACCTCAGAACAGTGGACACCAGGTGGGAGGAGGCTTCAGACATTGCCAGTGACAGATCTTTATGGAGACAGCTTGCCGCCCAATGCGCCGAACGGAGCGGGAAGACCTAAGTCTAAGTAAGTTACATACATTACTGTTCCAGTTAGTACCAAAGGAACATTTAGGCCAAGTTTAAGCAAGATTGATGAAATGGTTTTGATTTCTATTCGGGACATACATACATACATACATACATACATACATACATACATACATACATACATACATACATACATACATACATACATACATATAACATACATACATACATACATGCATGCATACATACATACATACATACATACATACATACATACATACATACATACATACATACATACATACATACATACATATAACATACATACATACATGCATACATACATACATACATACATACATACATACATACATACATACATACATACATACATACATACATACATACATACATACATACATACATACATATATGCAATATGCATACATACATACATGCATACATACATACATACATACATACATACATACATACATACATACATACATACATACATACATACATACATACATACATACATACATACATACATACATACCTACGCCTTACTTATAGATAAGACACACACTTATAAAAGGCACACTTACGTGATTGATACCTTAAAACATAATTATTAAACTCACTCTAATAAACAAAGTGTTGGGGGCGAGAGAAATATTATATCCCCACCCCCTTTTCATCACTCCTTCTTGGTATTACTGCTCAAAGTGAGAAAACAGTGGCGAAGCTAGGGATTTGGGGGTCCGGAGGGCTTGACCTCTTTAGGGGCCCCTGCATTTTGACACTTGATATCATGACATGAGAAAAGGGCGTAAAATGTAATGTAAAAACACATTTCGGACACTCATTTGGACCCCCCCCCCACCCTAGCTACGCCACTGTGAGAAACATTTATCCTGAAAAATCATATATTTCAATGCTGATATTTTGTACATACCAATCTTCACAGGAGGGTGTAGACCGTGTACCCATGACACATGTGTGTGAGCCCAATGACAGGGGGATACGGCTGGGAGTACAATACGCTTCCTTTATTCTAATATCTTCTATTATAATGTGAACATCGGTGCTTGCTCCACAAACGGGTGCCGATGTTGACTGTTCACAAGAGATGGCGGCTACTCATCCTTGACATTAAAAACACACTCACGGGGGTGTTCCGTTTATCACAATCTGCGCTCTTAGTACCTAGATTATGTCTTTGGTTTGGGTGGGTCAGTCAAAAAAGTTCTGTGTTTTTTTGTCGCCTTGGGTTTATTTTTCTTAAGTGAGCAGAATGATATGGACGCACTTTTTTTTACTGAAGCACTGACCCATACTTTACAGATACTAGGAAAAGGGGGTAGGTTTTCTTACTATATAGCACGCTGATAAAAACTAAAAAACACATACACACACAAAAAAAACAAGGATACAGTGCCGCCTTTGATAAAAGTACCAACACGAGAAACAAGGCTAGATATAACAAAATTGTAGTGGTTCAAAAGTACTGGGACTGCTTTCTTTTCAAGCGTGTTTTTTGCTTTTTTGTTTTTGTTTTTCTGACTTCTTCACTTTGGCTGTCCATCTCTTATCTTTAGGCGTCCTCTCTTTCACCAACACCCGCTCACACTCATACACAAACACTCCTACACAAAGTTTGTATTGCCCCCTCCACTCTTCAACTTTCTGACGCCTTACTTTGACTTAAACTATCTAATCATGTTCTTGAATGCCTTGTTCTTTGTCTACACGTTTCTTTTGTCCAACTACAGTCACGTCCTGATCATCCAAACTTCGCTAATCCAAAAGTCGACTTAATCCGAAACCGAAATAGGGATATTTATAGAAACAATAACTAACAAGATTACAAAGACAGTTTGTGTGGAAACACAAACTCAAAATCGGCCCACGAAGTGGTCCACCCAGGCAGGTATCAATATTTTCAGAAAGAACATCAGAATTAAATTCTATTAAAGACAAATGACAGAGAAGAATGGAGAAAAAAAATTGACAGACCTTGTGTGGTGCCCCAGCAGTCCAAAGGATAGGTGAAAGTGAATGTTAAGTTAAATGTGAACCTGGCCTAATTGATTTAATTGTATTGTAAATACTCGTATTCAAATCGTCAAGATATAGATGTCTATTTCCGTAATAAATGGGTAACTGTAGGGTAGGTAGGTAACATGAGAAGTGGTAGTACAGTTAACTAATTAACTGTACTTTTAACTTATATCCAACTTATATGCATACTTAATAGACGTTTTCTCTTTAAAAAAAGTAAACATTATTCTTGGGTAAATATAATAGTTAGTAGGACAGAAGTTACATAACGTGGCAAATTAGCAATACAAATGTAAGAAAAATAATTCTAAAACTATTTGCATAAATGTGTTACAAATATTGTAATTGCTTATCTCCCCTACAAAAGAGCCTCCCGTGTTTGTTACTATTAATAGTGAATAGTTGTAAAAGTGTTATATTTTTTAATGAAAAAAATGCTTACAAAAGTGTTTGAAAAAATTAGATTTTTCGCTTTTAGAAAATAAAAAAGTAGTCGTTGCATCAGAACTTTGAATGGACTAAAATATTAAGATGTCGGATTTTCACTATCTTTTCTAGTTTACGAGATCTAAACGGGACAGACGGACAGACCAACAGACAGGCGCACAGACATTTCGCATAAAACTAAAAGCGCCTTTTCTTCTTTCAGGGGCCGCTAAAGGACGTAAGGACAACCGGCACCCATTCAAACACTGAATGAAGTGGTCGTCTCCTTTCCATTAGGACTAAAACAAAAAAGATTTAAAAACTCCTTCATCCAACTGTCGGTCAGAGTGTTACAAGCTCATCTGTCGTCATCGAGAAGTTCATAGAAGTGACATAAAGCGTTGGTTGTGAGTGTGTGTGTGTTTCGTGTGTGAATGTTGTTCCTTTTTGTATATGTATATGTATATGAACCTCATGCGACGCTCTGTCACAACCTTACTAAGGTTCGACTCCCAGTTCGGCATATGCTTTCTTTGATTTAGACCCGATCTCTATAACTGACTCCTAAAATCAGTCTTAGCCATCTTTGTTGAGCCACATTTAGTGTTTTTCTATTTCGGCAGATGACTATTCACACTTTATTAATGGAGCCCAGCCACTGGTAGAAATTTGTAACCTCTCTTGATTACGCTCTTGGAATTACATGCCTGTATTTTGCTTTAGATTTTATATCGAAAAGGAAAGTTTTATCGTCAAAATCATCTGTTGAGGGATTTTAAAATAAAAAATCTCTGGAGTTTTTTTTTTTTAATTCAAAACCCCATTTAGCTACGGTCATAGAATTTGGTGACTGTAGTTTGCTTTAACATAATATTGAAAAGAGAGGTTTTCAACTCAAAACGCTCTGTAGGGGAATTTTAAACTCAAAACCATCTGAAAGGGTTTAAAATTTTTAAAAAGCCATCTGGAGGAGGGGGATTAAAGTCAAAACCCCTCATTAGCTTAGCTACGCTCAAAGAATTTTAGTGCGTAATTTGCTTCATTTATATTGAAGAGGTATTTTTTAGCATCAAAACCATCTGAAGGGGGGGATTTAAACTCAAACCCCCCTTTGGCTACGCTCATAGCATTTTGAGAGCGTAATTTGCTTTTTTTTTTTAATATTGAAGAGGTATTTTTCAGCTTCAAACCCTACTGGCAGGGGGTTTTAAACTCAAAACCCCTTTGGCTACGCTCATAGATTTTATAGTGTGTAATTTGCTTTTTTTTATATTGAAGAGGTACTTTTTAGTTTCAAACCCCAACTGGAGGGGGTGGGGGTTAAACTCAAAACTCCTTTGGCTACGCTCATAGAATTTTGAGTGTGTAATTTGCTTTTTTTATATTGAGAGGGTTTTTATCGTAATTTTTGGAGGCGGTTTTAAAGTCAAAATCTTCCTTAGCTGTTTTCTTGGAATTTCGGGATTGTAGTTTGCATTTGTTTTTAGTTTTCTGATAGAAGAGGGGGATTTAACTGCAAAACCCCTGGTAGGGGTTTTAAACTCAAAACCCCCTGGTAGAGGGTTTTTAACTCAAAACCCCTTCGGCTATGCTGTGGTAAGTGATGATTTAGTATAAAAAATCTTAGTATATTTAGTATATAAAAATCTCACCTAAAATAAACAAAATGAAAGCAAACAAGGTTACAAAGACAGTTTGTGTGGAAACACAAACTCAAAATCGGCCCCCGAAGTGGTCAACCCAGGCAGGCTTCAATATTTTCAGAAAGAACATCCAAATGAAATTATATCAAAGACAAATGAGAGATAAGAATGGAGAAAGAAGGTTGACAGATCTTGTGTAGTGCCCCAACGGTCCAGCAGATCAAAGGATAGGTGCAAGTGAATGCAAAGTTAGATGTGAATCTGGCCTACCTAGTTCCCCTTTCAGACCTTGTGGTCTATAGGGCAGATGATGTAAAGTTCATGTTTTTGTGGCCTACGGTTAACGAGGGTGTCATATAGCCAGCACAACGACCAACCGCCTTTACTTTTCCCCAACTAATGTCAGGTACCCATTAGAGCTGGGTGGACTCAGAGGCGCCCAAGGATTCTGAAGTTGAAAATCCCAGTCTTCACCAGGATTTGAACCCGGGACCCCCGGTTCGGAAGCCAAGCGTTTTACCGCTCAGCTACCGCGCCTCTCCTGGTCTAACTGAAGTCTTATAATTGATCTAGTTGTTTTGAAAAGGCTCAATCTCTAATTCGAATGCTCAAAAACAAGTGCGGATACGGTTGTATTCCGATTAAAAAAAATGAAAATGAAATTTACAAGATTACTATTCGTTTTAATCTAGGTCTAACTTAATACTAATACTAATTAGCTTTTTCTCTTTAAAAAACTGCTTGCATAACTGATTTTAAAAATTAGATTTTTCGCTTTCAGAAAAAAAAAAGTAGCCGTTGCATCAGAACTTTGAATGGTCTAAAATATTGTGATGTCGGATTTTCAATTTCTTTTCTAGTTTACGAGATCTAAAGGGACGGACGGACAGACATTTTGCACAAAACTAATAGCGTCTTTTCCCCTTTCGGGAGCCGCTAAAAATCAGTCACTGAATTCCGCCCCCCCCCCCCCGTGGAGAGGATTTCATTTCGGGGAGGGGGGTTGAACCCCCCCCCCCCTCGCTACGCTCATGTGTATATATATTTATATATATAGCTATATATATAGCTCCTCCCTCCTTCCTGGTCGAAGATGAGAAACATTTCTCATTTCCTATGGACTGTAAAGTCCAATCTTCGCTTTAATAAGCCGGCCGCATACGTGGCATGTGTGGGTTAGGTCAGTTGCAGATAGGCCTGCTTCTTCTCTCAGCTTTTTGTTGATCCTGCGCTCTTTCACCCTGGCCACTCTTCTTGCTTCAAATCTTGAGACTCCGAGACTCACAGCTTCACGCCATGAGGAGCGATCGAGAGCTAGTGCTTCCCAGCCGTGGATGTCGATATCGCATTCCTTGAAGGAGCTCTTGAGAGTGTCTTTGTAGCGCTTGTATTGGCCTCCTTGGGAGCGCTATCCTGCACACAACTCTCCCTACAGAGGTCGCTTAGGAAGGCGATTGTCTGCCATGCGGACTACATGTGCCGCCCATCGAAATTGGGACCTTTTTACTGTCGCATTGATACTGTGCATGTTGGACAGCTTTAAGGTAAATGTGTCTGGTATGTGGTCGGACCAACGCACCTTATGAATACTCCTTGGTTACACTGGGGTGGTCAACTGTAGTCGAACTAAATCTCCATTTGTTTGGATCAATACAAATTATTTTATCTTATCTATTATAAATTACAGTACGTTTCAAAGATTGTGTAATGAACAAAACAGAACAATGTGATTCGAAGCTATATTGATTATTAAAAAGTCTGTTACAATTTTTTTTTTAATGGAAGAGAGGAACACTTCTCATATGAACCAAAATTACACCAGCGCCTCAGAAACAACATACCCGATGGGTTGAGGCGGAATGCAGTTATTTTATGTAGCGTAGCCTTACATTGTATTTGATAATTATATTTTTTGTAGTAAATTTTGTTTCCTTAATCCAAAATATTCATTAACCCAAAGGGGGATCGGTGCCTATCGTTTCTTACTATCGGGAATTTTTTTTTTAAATTTATATTTTGACTCGCTTGAGATTTTTTTGGAGGGTGTGGACTGTGTTGACGTTTCGTCAGTACTTTTCTCTCGAGATTTTATTGAAAAGTCAGTGTAACTAAGTGCATTGAAATCGCACTAGAATTATTCTTTACGACCAGACTACTGGAGAAGCTCGTAGATGCTAATGACTCAAAGCGTTGCGCGCTGAGGCAGTCCTGGGTTCAATCCAAGTATATTATTTTGTATGCATAGCTATACATTAACATTGTGGTTACGTATTTATCTTTGATTTCATTATGATGAGGGGACTGAAACATCCGAATTTGTCTTACATTGAATCATATTCATTCATGTCTCCTAAACCCAGTCATGTCATATTAATTCGTGTATCTAAACCCAGTCATGTCATATTAATTCATGTATCTAAACCAGTCATGTCATATTAATTCATGTATCTGAACCAGTCATGTCATATTAATTCATGTATCTAAACCAGTAATGTCATATTAATTCATGTATCTAAACCAGTCATGTCATATTAATTCATGTATCTAAACCTGTCATGTCATATTAATTCATGTATCTAAACCAGCAGTGTCATATTAATTCATGTATCTAAACCAGTCATATCATATTAATTCATGTATCTAAACCTGTCATGTCATATTAATTCATGTATCTAAACCAGCAGTGTCATATTAATTCATGTATCTAAACCAGTCATGTCATATTAATTCATGTATCTAGACCTGTCATGTCATATTAATTCATGTATCTAAACCAGCAGTGTCATATTAATTCATGTATCTAAACCAGCAGTGTCATATTAATTCATGTATCTAAACCAGTCATGTCATATTAATTCATGTATCTAGACCTGTCATGTCATATTAATTCATGTATCTAAACCATTCATGTCATATTATTTCATGTATCTAAACCAGCAGTGTCATATTAATTCATGTATCTAAACCATTCATGTCATATTAATTCATGTATCTAAACCAGTCATGTCATATTCATGAAAGAAATAACAATAAAACAAATACAAATAGAAACATAATCTTAGTACAACATTTGACATTATCTACACATTTTTTCATTATTATTATTATTTATTATTATTATTATTATTATTATTATTAATGTTTAATATTATTATTATTACTATTACAGGTATTATTTTTATTATAAAAAAAAAACAAGCTAGAATGACAATTTATGAGTTGCCTTCCTTAAAAGAGTTCATGTTACAGTAATAAGATTAAATTTGATTGGTTATTTTGTTCTTTTGATAAATATAGAACGGAACTAATTTCAGAACACTAAATAATCTTGGAACAATCTGAAACATATTCTTACATCCGCATTGAGAGTGTCCTTTTGGGCACTGGTTGGTCGTGGGCTCGGGCGCAATGAACCCCCCTAGAGCAATGGTTGCCACGACACTGTTTTTACAAAGCCTATATTAACTCACTCTGTCTGTTTGTCAGTCTGTCTGTTAATATGTTTGTACACGTTATTTCTCCCACACCCAATCACGGCTCAAGCTGAAATTTCGCACAATTATCTCTTTTACCTGACAACACAAGAATCGATAAAATGAAATTAACCAATTAGTTACTTAACTATTGGTAATTAATTATTTTGTTTGGTATCTCAAACAAAGGAAATAAATAGTACTTCACTGAAGTGGTGGTATCAGCTGAAATAATCTCTTTTATAGTTCGTCCTCTTAGGCTTAGTGAACACAAACATGAAATAGAAACAATACATAACTATACAATCTTCCATGCTCATACGCACTTCACCAGCAGAGTGGTTACCGTGTTGGCTTGAGAAGTCTCTAACCCACGAGCTCGAATTCAGGTCGTTCACTTTAAAAAAAAAATAAATTTGGAATAACGTTTTGGCTGACTCCTAATTCGGCCGCATGCGTGCACGGCTCAACAGGTAGTGAGGGCTCTGCTTACATCTAGTATTTAGTGATCAACTCGCACATGTCACAACAACTAATCCCTTTTGGCGACTACAGCCATGCGCCATCTTTAGCACGCGCTCACGCGTGGTCATTAATTCTGAATCCTTGACCCTATTAGTAGTTCCAGCCGCCCACACCTCCTCCCATTATTTCATGAAATCATGTGACAAGTTACTGAATGTCTGTTCCTGGGCGTGATAATCCATTGGTCAAGTCAGCTACTGTGGACAGATGCCATTTCTTGCGCGATTTGTATTCGCGTTACGCGTGGGTCAAGCAAGGGCGTTAACTCGCGGACAGATTAAGACCGAAGTTAACCGTCTTTGTACCTCGAATCTCAGTAGTCCTGGATCTAGATCGTTTATAACAGGTGAACCTATTCCCTACCCCCCCCCCCACCCTACTGTCATTCCTCCTCCCCCTTCTCTTTTTTCCAGCCTGTTTTATTTATATAAAGAAATATATTTTGGTTCAGAATTCTGGGTCATGAGGTCAGATACTTTGAGGGAAACAAAGAATGAGGTTTTGTAAACTTAAAACAATCGTATGGTTTATAATAAACTAAAGCCGCCTCGTCTCGGGAAATGTCCGGCCACAGGTAGTTAAGCGGCTCAGTTTAAGGACGATGGATACCTTCAGAGTTTGTGATGAAATGGTAGAGCGCTGGAACGATTTTGAAATTCCGTTGATGTATCTTTCAAGGAGTTATTGGATACTCTTGTGCTTGGGTCTTTCTACCCTCATGGTAAACAAACACGTACACACGAGCGCACATGCACACATCTTCTTTCATACACACCCAAACACACAGACACAAACGTGAGCATTATCTAGTATAGGGAAGCACTGATAGAAATGTTTGTACTTTATACACAAAAATTATCTCCGTCTCTATGTCTCTTTCTCTATTTATATGTATATACAACACATATATATTGTTATTGTTCACACGTACAAACTCTTGTCTGTTAATATTTCTAGGCCTGGAGCTAGATCAACTACAATTTTCTACACTTTGTGTAGATTTATAACTAGTATGGGGAGGGGTGGGAGGCTGGGATAAAAAATTTTTTTTAAAATATATATATCCATCATTTAGTTAGGCAGCGCAGAGAAACCGCTACTACAAAAAGTTTTTGTAGTGATAAAGGAATAATAATTTTGTTTTATTGTTTTTTGTCTTTTTAATGTGTACATGTTTTCTACTTTCCAATGAGTCCTACATGAGCCAATGAATTAAAGTGTAATTAATACTACATAGATAAGAAATGTTAATCAAATACCATATCTCATTACATTCTGTAGAAAGTGTAGAAACATATTAATAAAAGATGGGGGTGACCATATACAAAAAGGATATTAATGATACTAAGTAATAAGAAACATACATTTTTCTTTCAGTTCTTTTGAGACTAATTGATGGAGAGATGAGTTTTCACGGGTAACAAACAAATGTTTCAGTGCATGTGACAATTAATGACGTCATTCTTCTTCAATTTAAATAAAATGTGTTTATGTGCGAAATTTCAGTTCGATAGGATAATAAAAAAGTTGTCAACAGTAAACGGTTCAAACTTTTGGAATATCATGAAAGTGTGGGATAAGGGTTGGAGCATAGGTTGGAGTTTTAAAACAGGATTAATACTTGAAACACAAATAATAATGCATCAAGAGAAGTGGACATTCTATCTATCTATCTATTTATCTATCTATCTATCTATCTATCTATCTATCTATCTCTCTATCTATCTATCTATCTATCTATCTATCTATCTATCTATCTGTCTGTCTGTCTGTCTGTCTGTCTGTCTATTTATCTATCTATCTATCTATCTATCTATCTATCTATCTA
>JAZGLO010006158.1:182500-462500 GCA_036873155.1 Biomphalaria sudanica
TCAAAGTGTAAGAAATAGGTGCATGGCTTATATCAGCTCACTCTGTCTTTTACTCAAAGTGTAAGAAATAGGTGCATGACTTATATCAGCTCACTCTGTCTTTTACTCAAAGTGTAAGAAATAGGTGCATGGCTTATATCAGCTCACTCTGTCTTTTACTCAAAGTGTAAGAAATAGGTGCATGGCTTATATCAGCTCACTCTGTCTTTTACTCAAAGTGTAAGAAATAGGTGCATGACTTATATCAGCTCACTCTGTCTTTTACTCAAAGTGTAAGAAATAGGTGCATGGCTTATATCAGCTCACTCTGTCTTTTACTCAAAGTGTAAGAAATAGGTGCATGACTTATATCAGCTCACTCTGTCTTTTACTCAAAGTGTAAGAAATAGGTGCATGACTTATATCAGCTCACTCTGTCTTTTACTCAAAGTGTAAGAAATAGGTGCATGACTTATATCAGCTCACTCTGTCTTTTACTCAAAGTGTAAGAAATAGGTGCATGGCTTATATCAGCTCACTCTGTCTTTTACTCAAAGTGTAAGAAATAGGTGCATGGCTTTTATCAGCTCACTCTGTCTTTTACTCAAAGTGTAAGAAATAGGTGCATGGCTTATATCAGCTCACTCTGTCTTTTACTCAAAGTGTAAGAAATAGGTGCATGACTTATATCAGCTCACTCTGTCTTTTACTCAAAGTGTAAGAAATAGGTGCATGGCTTATATCAGCTCACTCTGTCTTTTACTCAAAGTGTAAGAAATAGGTGCATGACTTATATCAGCTCACTCTGTCTTTTACTCAAAGTGTAAGAAATAGGTGCATGACTTATATCAGCTCACTCTGTCTTTTACTCAAAGTGTAAGAAATAGGTGCATGGCTTATATCAGCTCACTCTGTCTTTTACTCAAAGTGTAAGAAATAGGTGCATGGCTGTTATCAGCTCACTCTGTCTTTTACTCAAAGTGTTAGAAATAGGTGCATGACTTATATCAGCTCACTCTGTCTTTTACTCAAAGTGTAAGAAATAGGTGCATGGCTTATATCAGCTCACTCTGTCTTTTACTCAAAGTGTAAGAATTAGGTGCATGGCTTATATCAGCTCACTCTGTCTTTTACTCAAAGTGTAAGAAATAGGTGCATGACTTATATCAGCTCACTCTGTCTTTTACTCAAAGTGTAAGAAATAGGTGCATGACTTATATCAGCTCACTCTGTCTTTTACTCAAAGTGTAAGAAATAGGTGCATGACTTATATCAGCTCACTCTGTCTTTTACTCAAAGTGTAAGAAATATATGCATGACTTATATCAGCTCACTCTGTCTTTTACTCAAAGTGTAAGAATAAGGTGCATGGCTTATATCAGCTCACTCTGTCTTTTACTCAAAGTGTAAGAAATAGGTGCATGACTTATATCAGCTCACTCTGTCTTTTACTCAAAGTGTAAGAAATAGGTGCATGACTTATATCAGCTCACTCTGTCTTTTACTCAAAGTGTAAGAAATAGGTGCATGACTTATATCAGCTCACTCTGTCTTTTACTCAAAGTGTAAGAAATAGGTGCATGGCTTATATCAGCTCACTCTGTCTTTTACTCAAAGTGTAAGAAATAGGTGCATGGCTTATATCAGCTCACTCTGTCTTTTACTCAAAGTGTAAGAAATAGGTGCATGACTTATATCAGCTCACTCTGTCTTTTACTCAAAGTGTAAGAAATAGGTGCATGGCTTATATCAGCTCACTCTGTCTTTTACTCAAAGTGTAAGAAATAGGTGCATGACTTATATCAGCTCACTCTGTCTTTTACTCAAAGTGTAAGAAATAGGTGCATGACTTATATCAGCTCACTCTGTCTTTTACTCAAAGTGTAAGAAATAGGTGCATGACTTATATCAGCTCACTCTGTCTTTTACTCAAAGTGTAAGAAATAGGTGCATGGCTTATATCAGCTCACTCTGTCTTTTACTCAAAGTGTAAGAAATAGGTGCATGGCTTATATCAGCTCACTCTGTCTTTTACTCAAAGTGTAAGAAATAGGTGCATGGCTTATATCAGCTCACTCTGTCTTTTACTCAAAGTGTAAGAAATAGGTGCATGACTTATATCAGCTCACTCTGTCTTTTACTCAAAGTGTAAGAAATAGGTGCATGGCCTATATCAGCTCACTCTGTCTTTTACTCAAAGTGTAAGAAATAGGTGCATGACTTATATCAGCTCACTCTGTCTTTTACTCAAAGTGTAAGAAATAGGTGCATGACTTATATCAGCTCACTCTGACTTTTACTTAAACTGTAAGAAATAGGTGCATGGCTTATATCAGCTCACTCTGTCTTTTACTCAAAGTGTAAGAAATAGGTGCATGGCTTATATCAGCTCACTCTGTCTTTTACTCAAAGTGTAAGAAATAGGTGCATGGCTTATATCAGCTCACTCTGTCTTTTACTCAAAGTGTAAGAAATAGGTGCATGACTTATATCAGCTCACTCTGTCTTTTACTCAAAGTGTAAGAAATAGGTGCATGGCTTATATCAGCTCACTCTGTCTTTTACTCAAAGTGTAAGAAATAGGTGCATGACTTATATCAGCTCACTCTGTCTTTTACTCAAAGTGTAAGAAATAGGTGCATGACTTATATCAGCTCACTCTGTCTTTTAGTCAAAGTGTAAGAAATAGGTGCATGACTTATATCAGCTCACTCTGTCTTTTAAGAAATAGGTGCATGGCCTATATCAGCTCACTCTGTCTTTTACTCAAAGTGTAAGAAATAGGTGCATGGCCTATATCAGCTCACTCTGTCTTTTACTCAAAGTGTAAGAAATAGGTGCATGGCCTATATCAGCTCACTCTGGCTGGTAAGGAGCTTGAATTAAGTTATTTCTGCTACACCCATTCTCTGATCAAGCTAAAACGTTGCACAATTGTTCATTAAATCAATACGAAAAATTAACTGGTAATTAATTATTGTCTTTGATATTGTCAATCTCCGTATGGTGTTATTAATTCTTCAGTATTCAGATATATGGCTAAATATTTGGGGTTTGTCACTGTTACGTGCGCATCTTAGTGTCAATGTGAAATGGTGCGATTGCGTGTTGAAAAGGGAAGAGAACCAAAATGGAGG
Organism: Biomphalaria sudanica; assembly: GCA_036873155.1. Lineage (NCBI taxonomy): Eukaryota > Metazoa > Mollusca > Gastropoda > Planorbidae > Biomphalaria > Biomphalaria sudanica. The sequence continues at coordinate 185,617 of JAZGLO010006158.1, forward strand.
ACTATGAACAAGAACGTGTTTTCAGTGGTAATAAAGATGAAACTATTTACAAGACTGTGATTTGTCGTTTTCATGTCTAAAGAGTTTCATCCAATAGGAAGACGTAACAGTCACCTTAGTTAATGGTACACACCCATCCTTGGATCAAGTTGAAACTTTAAACAGTTATTTATTGTAACTATCAAAACATGAATAAATTAAAGAATTAACTAATGAGCCAATACACTATAGCTAATTAATAATTTTGTTTGATATCGGAAAAAAGGAAATAACTTCTACATTAGTGAGAAATATAGTTGTAAAAGTTAAAGTTCTTCCTCTTTTTAAAAAGATTTTTACTTTTATTTTATTGTTTAATATTTTTAATTATTTTTTTTTACATGGAAATTAAAGAAAGAAGAGATTACGTTAACTTGGCTTCTACTGAGGGCTACATTATGATTGTTTTGTTCCCCTGGCCATCAAATCATTAAGAAAGAACAATCTGGTATAAACTTTGTCACATGTAAATTATGAGTGCGTCTGGTTTGAATGTACACTTTGGTTTCTTATAGATATAATGTTTTTTGTTTGGTGTAATGCACAAATTGTAAGACAAATTTCCATACGGACAATAAAGATTATTATTATTAATATTATTATTATTGATGAGACTACTTCATATTTTTATTTAATTCGGACTGAAACAAATGAGAACTATATTAATATATACTTTTATATAAGTTACATGTAAGTGTAAGACACGCAATGCATTGAATGGTAAGAATAGCACTCGGCCTTAACCGGGCATTGATGTGAAGAAGTAAAACTCTGAATCCAATCCTGCTGCATTGCGGCTATACCCAAACTTGAAAATTCTTCGGGAGTCAACCCAAAGGAAAAATCATTGATTCTTAAGCAGTGTGCAACACACAGTGCTACACCCTGACAGAACGCTGTGACGCCGCTGATCCAAAACTGTATTGGCAAGTTGCCGATTCTTTGGATACATCTTTTGCATTTGGAAGGGGGGGCATTGTTCGTCCATAGCTAATGCAATTGAAAGAGGCCATAGATTTGGACTAAACATTGCATTTGAATGCTAAGGCTCTCGCTGCAGTTTACCTTGACGTTGCATTGAAGGTTGAGGCTAATAATCCACAGCTATACCAGGAATTCTATTGGAATCCAAGAATATCACAGAGGGGCTTTCTTCACAGCATTAACAATCTAACAATCAGTGATTCTCCAAAACAAGCCAAGACATGGCCATCAAAATCGAATCTTAATGTAGACTTCTTTGTGCAATGTCTTCTCCAGTTAGCCATTTACACCAAACAAAGTTCAGGGAAGGTGCCTAGCTTATGAAGCAAATAAACATCCGAAGGGATAGGCAGACATTTCTTTGGCCAAAACACATTCACTAGGTAGCCTAATACACATTCACTAGGTAGCCTAATACACATTCACTAGGTAGCCTAATACACATTTAACAATGAACACGTTGGATGGCTGCCTGGTCGATCGTTATGCGATCTGGACTGTCGTTCGGACTTCCATTGAAATTAAAACATTCTACACTTTCTCTTGTACTGCATGCAAAGCCAAAGCTAGATGGAAAAAACCAGGGGCCACGTTTGTTTTCTGTACTAATTCTATTGGATTCCTCTCATAGCAAATATAATAACCACTGGACACGCAACAACGTTGACAACCTCTTGGCAAAATATAGTAATGGGTTAATTCAGGATTTTGTTTAATTAGGATTCCGCCATCTTTACGATAAACACATTGAGCCATAGTATTATCATTTCTTTTTTTTTAATGTATATATATATAAATTTCTCATATCCTATGGACTCGAAGATGACTGTAAAGTCCTATCCTCGCTTTAAAAAGCCGGCCGCATACGTGTCATGGGTAGGTATGGTCAGTTGCGAATAGGCCTGCTTCTTCTCTTAGCTTTTTGTTGGTTCGGCGTTCTTTCGCCCTGGCCACCCTTCTTGCTTAAAATCTCAAGACTCCGAGACTCACAGCTTCACACCATGAGGAGCGATCGAGAGCTAGTACTTCCCAGCCTTGAATGTCGATATCGCATTGCTTGAAGGAGCTCTTGAGAGTGTCTTTGTAGCGCTTGTATTAACCTCCCTGGGAGCGCCTTCCTTTACACAACTCACTGTACAGAAGTCGTTTGGGAAGGCGAGTGTCTGGCATGCGGACTACATGTCCGTCCATCGAAATTATATATATATATATATATATTATATATATATATATTGTAATAACTTAAGTGAGGCAACTCAACGAGACATAGACGTTTATTCACACGACATCACAGGTACACAAAACAACATCTATCTGAGGCACAATCTCTCCATATTGGCTCTTTACTTGGGCGGAAATCGTTCTCCTCTTCTAATGTTGACATCCTTTCCAGTCTAGTTTATCACAGTGCGCACCTTCTAGCTTAGATGGCGGTGCGAATGGCAGAGTTATAACATTGCCCCCTTCTTAGAGCTTTTCGTCCCGAAAAGAAACAGTGCTGTGGAGGTTTGCCGGTTCAGGTGGAGGTCGATCGGTGGGAGCCACAGACGGCAGGGAGCCTGTTGCCCACGAGGCCATCTGCACAGTATTCCGCGGCCGTCGCTTCCTCTTCTTCCAGTTGGCCAGTCTACGCTTGAGACGATGTCGTGGTCGCTGCTTTGACTTCATGACGATAGTCTCTGATGCCAGCCACTTAACACAAATGGAGGTTGTGGCGATCACTGTAGTTTCCAGGGCCGCTGTTTTATGACGCCAAGTCAGCGGACGTTTTCCATGGACGTCTCGTGACACAGTTGTAGGCCCACAGGTAGCCATGGTTTCAAACACGTAGTCTTTCTCAGCCTCATCTGTAAGGTATGCCCATAAAGCACCCTTGTAATGTTCCATAAGCAAATGTTCATCCATCACTGCATCAGGTTCTGTAAGAATTAATTCACCATCGTTCAAGTCACTCTCACTGATGTAGGCAGAATTACACATGTCTGTTAAGTTCAGACCTTGTAGCTGGGTTTCTTGCCATGGGCACTGTCCCCGCAGGACGCCGCATATACAGTTCATGTCAATCGCCTGGATGCAGTTGCTAAGTTTGGAGTTCTCACTTATGCCGCTGCCAAAGTCAAATTCGTTGTTTCTGCCTGGACCATTGTTGGGGCCCGTATTCGCAATTTCACCCGACGACATCTAAGGCAAGGAATCAGAAACGGTCTTGAGGCTTTCATGGTTTGAGTTCTCATCAAAGGTACTGACAGATAAACAGAGGTCTTTAAGGTCCATAGCAGCCAGCTTGGACGCAGATCCAACGTTGTCTTGATCTATCCGGCTCGTTGCAGGTATACCAGGAACAAAAGTTTCAGGCACATAACATACTTCTCTAGTTTCTTCATTTGTTTCTTATCTTCCAATTCTGTATATCCCATTGAGATCGTCGCAGCAATCGCTGTCATGTTTCTCGCCCTGAAAGTCATCCCCGCCAGACTTGCCCACAACACAGTCACAGTCGGCGCTCCAATCCCCAGCGCCTCCATCACCACTGTTTGTGCAGCCACAGTCGTGACCAGGTAACTGCTCCTTCTCTAACGAGTTTATTCATCCTTTGCTTGCAACACAATTTTATCACTTTGGTCTATTTGGCCTTCTACTTGCAACACACTTTCATCTACTTTGTTCCACATCATGCTCCTCATCATATTACAGATCATGTTCAATTGTTCATTAAATGCATTCCTAAAGTCCTGGTACTCGCCAATGACCTCAACAATCCCAGATTCAATTTCAAATTGGTAGGTTTCCGGAATTTCTTCTTCATCAATCAAGGCTTGCCGGAGACGAGCCGTGAGCGTTTCTCTGCTACCGACGAGTTTTAAACCTCGGTACTGAAGCTCTTGTCTTAGCTCTTTAATTGAGAGCTGATGTTATAGCTTCAAACATGTCATTGTAATCAAAGCCTACCTCCTCTCGTTGAGTTGCCTATAATCCCACTTCTGACACCAATTGTAATAACTTAAGTGAGGCAACTCAACGAGACATAGACGTTTATTCACACTACATCACAGGTACACAAAACAACATATATCTTTACTTGGGCGAAAATCGTTCTCCTCTTCTAATGTTGACATCCTTTCCAGTCTAGTTTATCACAGTGCGCACCTTCTAGCTTAGATGGCGGGGCGAATGGCAGAGTTATAACAATATATATATAATCCAAAAACATTATCTGAACACACTTATGTTTTTAATCACATGTGAAAGGTCAACTAAATCTACTCATTCCATGGAGTCCTAGACACTATACAGATTCATATTAAGAAATACTGTTTTGTGCTCAGTACGAGGCAAGATAAAATAGATTCTAAAACACATACATCTCTATAATTTATAACTGCGCGTGTAGAACTAATAATAGGAGACAGGGAGGGGGTGGGTGGGGGGAAACGTGCGCTCTGTGCTTTAGGCTATAATGCTGGATTTTTAAAAATCTGTTTCTTTTTCAGCATTAAATTACTTGGTGTGAACTACCTAGACGTCCTGTGTCCATCTTATCAGTTCCTTTATGAGATATGTGTATACTCTTCCAAGTTACCTTTCGTTCTCTCCAGAGTGACTGAGTTATAGGTCTTGAAACCTTTTTTTTTTCTTCGCCTTTACTCGTCTTTCTTTCCTGCATTGTAAGGACGCTAACTCTTGCGCTACCCTCCGTATACTTAAGTACAGTTACCTTTTTTTTCTCCCCCATAGAATGTAAAAATCTTGATTAGAGCTCGGAGTAGATGTCAGCTTACAAGACAGAAAAACACACCAGAATGTGACAGGGCATGGGGTTGTCACACCTAAATAAACTATTGTCTGTAGAAGTGTAGTGTGAGTACTTGCAGGATGCACCTTTTTTTAGCTCTCACATGAAAGTCTTCACGTGCTGGAGCATCACATGACCTAATGTTTACAATGTAGATGTTTTAGTGCATATAGGTCAGTGCTGATGAGTTGATAGGAAAAGTGTTAGTTATAGTGTAGTCAAAATTACATGTTTAACCTAGGGAGGCAGATCGTTCGCAAAGTATTTGGGCAATGGGGAATAGGCACAGCTATACTATATACTATATCACTAAATAATACTAAATACAATATTATACTTTTTACTCTTTACTTCCTCTTGGGAGAGGTCCTCCATAAGTTGAGAATCGCTGTTGCATACTCTCTTGAGTGTTTCTTAATTTGAAAACAACAACCCTCACACCCTTTTTCTCTCCTCTCCTCTCCTCTCCTCATAGCCTCAGTGAATACTAAACTAAAAATACAAACTAAACAAAATGACCTCTTGAGACTGCACAATTAATGTGAACAAAATGACCTCTTGGGACTGCACAATTAATGTGAACAAAATGACCTCTTGGGACTGCACAAATAATGTGAACAAAATGACCTCTTGAGACTGCACAATTAATGTGAACAAAAAATCCCATTCAAAAATCTATAAATGAACACCCCCCATGGCTCAAAGTTGGCAAGCTATTTCTGTAGTTTGACATATTATATTTGAAATGTCAATTGCTGAATAAGACGGTTGTAATTGACATCGTAGTTAAAAGTGCGAACTCATTCTTTTGAAACTATTTTTGTTGGACAATCTGTTTTGACATGGGTGCTATTTAAAAAAAAAATTACTCTCAATGTGAGAAAATGCATTTTTATATTTTTAACTTCACCTGTTTTTAAAACTGGCATAATAATATCCAGTTTGTTAGGCCAGTTTGGTTTTTAGGCCAAATTGTTTAAACTATCGCAAATTCGGATAGGTTTAGTTTTTATTAGGAAAATGTTATTAAAGGTAAAATTGATAGAACTATCAGGTTTGCATTACATGAATAATAATAGTAATAGTTGTATAATGATATTAAAGCTATTTCTAGTTCAGTATCTTAAAGAAAGTACTGTTTTACATATGCTAACAGACGATTCTGTGCTTCAATGTTTTCGTGAGTCAATGATTTAATGACAGCCAATTTAAAAAGTCTTGCATAATAATACTGTCTATACTGTAAGTGCATGTATTAGTAATGAAAAAAAAAAGTTTTCTCTTCATTCACAAGTATAAGCTTTTATATAAAGTTTTGGTAATTGTAATAAATGGAATATAACAATTTAATTGCAAATTCCTTCATTCTTATGATCTTCAGCAAGCTTGCAATTTCATATTTTGTTTTTTTTAAATGTCCCCATAATATGTGTATTTATATAGACCTCTTTTAAAACACGATTTAATAGCCGGCAACTTTTATGACAATATATACAAGGACCTGTCACTTCTTACAATGTAATACATGATTATCACCGAGTCTCCGGGGCCGCCTACTACCTTATTTGTAACAGAAAACTCTTTTATTAGCATTTTTTTGGGTTGTTTGTTTTTATAATTCAATGTCATATCGCGTTCCGAACACCGATACTACAATAATATAACCATTCCGCGTGACTTAAGCAGACGACATCGTCTCCATGAAGTCAGCCTTCCGCTAATGGCATCCTGTGTAAGTCTGCTCCGATAAAACCAAGCAGTTAAAAGAGAGACTGGATATTCAAACGGACAGCTGGAATGTATGCTCCCGCCAGCACGTAGGTATGTCACGGCTAGCCGGAGAGCAAGTCGACTATGACTTTAATTGCTCCACATTTTCTGGACGCTACACTCTAAGTTGATAAACTTATTACTTGGTTTGAGGGGAGCCAGTAGCGAGATGGGTGTCGCATATTGTGTCTGCTGTTGTCTAGATCGTATTTTTACAGTGTAAAAAAAATGTCTCTAGTCTAGCTTAGATAGGAATGGAGGATTCACTCCCCCCCACCTTTTTTTCATCTCATTATCTCCCCTGCCTTCTGATGGCATTACACTATCAAGACTTAAAAACTATAACAGATTAGTTTGTAGCTGGAATGAACCTTATAAAAGACGACATATCGTTTGATGGTAAAACGAGACGCATAGTCACATAAACGCAACATGCGTCTGGGTATCGTACTTCTAGACAGAGCCTCCCTCCCACAAAGATTCGTTGTAACAAATACATAGCCAGAGGTAGAAGTACATCCACATAATTCTTCCTCTCACGCTCCGAGGACGCTCAATGAAGTGGGGGCGTGAAAAAATTGTACTTATATCAAAATCACTTCATAATGTCATGAACATACATCTCATAATTTTGTCCTGTTTTGACAGAGGTGTGGAAAGAGAAAGATGGAATGATTCTGACGATTTGGGGGTTTTCACTATCAATTGAATAATGCCAAGTTCTTCAATAATGACAACACATTTTTATATTGATCGGTATTTGTACAGAATTTAATGGGAATCATTCCCGTGACTCTCTTTGCTCATTACGTCTTTAGGCGATACGTCGAATCTAGACTAAAAGTAGGCTCCTCTTTCGTTGGCCTGCACGAAAACGCATGGTATGAGCTGGTTGCTTGCGAGCACAACTTGTTATGCTTATGTTTTGCCATCTGTTATCCCCGACATGTTCAATGGACTCGGTTACAGTGGTTTCCAGTGAGGGGATCTTTGTTGTTTCCTAGTGGTCTGACTATGTCCTCCCAATCTTTTTTGTTTCCTAGTTGTCTGACTATGTCCTTCCAATCTTTGTTGTTTCCTAGTGGTCTGACCATGTCCTCCCATTCTTTTTTGTTTCCTAGTGGTCTGACTATGTCCTCCCAATCTTTTTTGTTTCCTAGTGGTCTGACTATGTCCTCCCAATCTTTGTTGTTTCCTAGTGGTCTGACTATGTCCTCCCATTCTTTTTTGTTTCCTAGTGGTCTGACTATGTCCTCCCAATCTTTGTTGTTTCCTAGTGGTCTGACCATGTCCTCCCATTCTTTTTTGTTTCCTAGTGGTCTGACTATGTCCTCCAAATCTTTTTTGTTTCCTAGTGGTCTGACTATGTCCTCCCAATCTTTTTTGTTTCCTAGTGGTCTGACTATGTCCTCCCTAAGGACATTACCCTCCCGTGATCTGCTTTGGGGCTAGGAAAAATTTCAAGGGTTTGTTGGAAGAAGAACAGACAATTGTCCTTTACGTTTGGCACTTAGGACAGTGGGTATATTGATAAGTCAAATATTTACTCTTTCGGTTCTACATGTTTGAAAACAATGAACACATTTTGTTCGCTCTATTCCTATCCTTAGCTCACATTTTCTTCATGTGATGGGGTGGCGGGGGTGGTATGAGAAAGGGATATCTGGGTGAATGCTACCGTAATCGTTATTTAAAAACCTTTATTTTAAAAAGGAGGTGGGGGGGGGAAGACCTGAATTCGAACTCCTGTCTCGAGCCTCCTCAAGCCGACATTCTATCAAATCTGCTAGTGAGATGATGCGTATAAAAATAGAAAATTGTATAGTTATCTGTTTTTTTTGGTTCAAATTTACTTTAAAGCGGCGAGCTATAAATTGGACTGATTCAGCTTATATCACTATGTTCGTCCTGCACAATTTCTTTCCCTTGTTCGAGATACCAATCAAAATAATTAATTACCAATAGTTAGTTAACTAATTTGTTTTTTCTTTATTGATTCTTTTGTTGTCAGGTCAAAGAAAGAACTGAACGAAATTTCAGCTTGATCCGAAACTTGGTGTCGGAAAATAACGTTTTGTTTTTTACGGGACAGACAGACAGACAGAGTGAGATGATATTAGTTTTGCAAAAAATACTATGGCATGTTAACTCATTTAGTAGAGCGTCGCGCTAGTAACGCGAATGCCAAATAAAATCAGAATATTTAAATTACTTTTTTTTTCAGCATAAAATTGGACCTGATTTTAAAAAAAAGCAAGTCCAATAGAAGCAACAAATCATATGAAAAGTCTTTTGAAAAGACAATGAGGACATTGTGTATGAGAGATTCTTTTGCTCTTAATAACTCATGAATGATAAGTTTAAAAAAAAAACCAGAATTTTTCCCCTGACACAATGACCCCCCCCCCCCCCATGGACAAATATCGTGGAAGTCTATCTCTGTCTGTTTAACATTTTACTGAATACATGCTGGAATCGCCAATGAAGTATTATCAAAATAGACCGAATTTCAATTTCAGATGATTCATAGGATTCTATTTTGAACATTATAACGGTGAAACATGAGTTTACTTTTTCACCAATTAGCTAGTAATTCTTTTCTCAGAGATATACATAAACTATCAAATGTCTAGAAAAACAGTTTGATCTGTTTTTGAGATCTGTGTACAGGTTCCCGTTTTGTTTTTTAATTGCAAAAATACTTTTGAAAAAACTCGCTTAAATTGAGTGAAATTGCATCAATTAGTTTGAATCAATCTTAACTGTACACAATGGCGTAAGCTGCTCTCCTGGCCTTGCAAATTTTATGCGTCTGCTATCTTGCATGTTGACACAAGTCCCATTCGTGCTTTGGGGGGGGGGGGGGAGAGCAGAGTTCAATCGCTGCCATATCTTTCATTATAGGAGGGCTTATCTCCCGTAAGCTTAGTACATTTTTCTTTGAAAACAAGACCTATACATTTTGACTAATTGATTCATAAAAGAATGGACGGGGGGCCTACCATTGAAAGAGATCATGCTCAGAGAGGAATGGAGAAAGACGGTCAACAGAAACTTGTGTGGTTCCAAGAGCTGCGGGCTAGTTTGTCTGCAGAGTCACTTGATCTGTATGGGAGCTTGAAGGCACTACGCCTAACAGCAGAGTTTCTCGCCAAGGCTCTACGGGAGGACTGATCCTTCCAGCCTTGCCACCAATTGGAGTTCATCTCAGGTGTGTGGTTCCACAGGGGTCCAAGCCAAGGCTCTACGGGAGGACTGATCCTTCCAGCCTTGCCACCAATTGGAGTTCATCTCAGGTGTGTGGTTCCACAGGGGTCCAAGCCAAGGCTCTACGGGAGGACTGATCCTTCCAGCCTTGCCACCAATTGGAGTTCATCTCAGGTGTGTGGTTCCACAGGGTCCAAGCCAAGGCTCTACGGGAGGACTGATCCTTCCAGCCTTGCCACCAATTGGAGTTCATCTCAGGTGTGTGGTTCCACAGGGGGAAGGGGAAGGTGATTATTTATTAGTGAATCTTTTGTTTGATTCATCTCTTGTCACCCACAATGTGAGAACTTGTGCCAAGATTTCATTGGATCGGAGACAATGAAGTGGGAGAAATAACGTGCAAGATCTTTTGACCAGACAGACTAGAGAGAGAGAGGGAGGGAGAGAGAGAGGGAGGGAGCGAGAGAGAGGGAGAGAGGGAGAGAGAGGGAGGGAGGGAGGGACAGAGAGGGAGGGAGGGAGGGCCCCGGGGGATTTTTAGATTTGGACCCCCCTCTCGCCAACAAGTCTACGCCACTGCTTTATCTATTCATTTCTGTCTGTTGATCTTTATATACTATGCTATATATTTAATATACGGACTTACTTTTGACTACAGTTATTAATCAAGAGAGACCTCCAGTTCTGCTTGAAGACAAAGAAAACAACCAACAAAAAAACTAATTAACCTTGAGATATAAAACTTAATGGAACCATAACACAAAGCAATGAGCTATAGGTACTAAACATATTGTTTTCCATTAACTTTATAGATACACATATAAACCAAGTAATTAGTTGTTTTTTTTACGATCAGGGAACGAAAAGTCTAAAAGATTACTCTTTATCACCTAGCATAGTATGGAAGAAAAGACATCTTAGCATTGGTGTGCATTTTACAACATAGGATTCCATAGACACGTGTAGCCTAGTGTATGATATAACATGCTCGTGTTAACTAAATATAACTATGACAAACACAAGTCACTCATAAAGACACAAAGATAGAGGCACACATCTTATTCCATATGCTAGGACTAATTTGTACAAGTGCTCCGTCTTAGAGAATTGAATGGGTTGCCTGAATCGGCCAGGAAAACCAATGACGCCAAGCGTTTTCTTGCATTCTTTACTTCAAAAACGCATTCTCCTGACATCTACAGTTCATTATTCATCCTATTTTTAAAAAAGGCAGGTCAAATTAAATAAAATACCAAACCAAATAAAGCGTCTGGACCTGATGGTATTCCAGCTAGATTACTCAAAGAACTAAGCAATGAGCTAGCCCCAGTGTTCAAAATACTCTTTCAGGCATCGCTTAACCAGGGCAGAGTACCAAAGGACTGGAAAGAAGCTAATGTCACCCCCCTATTTAAAAAAGGAGAAAAATCTGATCCAGGAAACTACAGACCAGTATCACTTACCAGCATCACATGTAAAATACTAGAACACATAATATGTAGCAATATCATAAACCACTTAGACAAACATAATGTCCTCACCCCATACCAACATGGCTTTAGGAAATATAGATCATGTGAAACACAACTAATAGGACTAATTGATGATTTTTCAAAAGGTTTAGATAATAGTGAACAAATAGATGCTATCTTACTAGATTTTTCCAAGGCTTTTGACAAAGTTCAAAACCATAGTTTGCTTAAAAAATTAAAATATTTCGGCATTAACGGTACACTGCATCAGTGGATTAAAGATTTTCTGATAGGGAGAGAACAAACTGTAATAATAAATGGCTCTAAATCAACACCAATAACACTAAACTCAGGTGTACCTCAAGGAACAGTCTTGGGTCCACTACTATTTTTAATTTACATAAATGATTTACCAAATTGCATTAGTTCAGGAACAAAAGTCAGATTATTTGCAGACGATTGCATAATATATAGAACAATAAAAACAAAACAAGACACAGATATTTTACAAAGAGAATTAGATGAATTACAGAAATGGGAATCAAATTGGAGCATGTCTTTCCACCCAGAAAAATGTCAGTTGTTAAGAGTATCAAAAAAAATAAAACAAATTAATTCCACTTAATTCCAGTAACACAGACTAAAAACTCAAAATACCCAGGTGTTATAATAAATGAAAAACTGTCATGGAATCCACATATTGATGAAACTATAAAAAAATCCAACAAAGCATTAGGGTTTATTAAAAGAAATTTCTATAAATCAAATAAGAACATAAAACTAAAATGTTATTTAACCTTGGTTAGGCCAATAATAGAATATGCATCCACCGTGTGGGACCCCTCAACTCAAGAAAACATTAAGAAACTGGAACAAACACAAAATAGAGCAGTGAGATTCATAACAAATGAATATTCACATTTGACTAGGGTAACACCATTAGTAAAATCACTAAATTTAGAAAGCCTTCAGGACAGAAGACTCAAAAGTAAAGTAGCAATTATACATAAAACACTGAACCATAATCTTCAAATACAAAAACAAAATTTAATAAAATACTCTGAAAGACACAAAAATAAAGGCACATTCCTCGTCCCATATGCTAGGACAAATTTGTACAAATACTCCTTCTTCCCTAGTGCTATTAGAGCATGGAATGGGTTGCCTGAGCTAGCCAGAAAAACCAGTGACTTGGCAGAATTTAAGTCATTGGTTAATATGCATGACTAAATGCATGACGCGTAGGACGTAATCATCTTCTTTTTTGAAGTAACGTCTGTATTATATAAGATAAGATAAGATAAATAAAGTAACATGGGGGCGAGGGTTGATCTTGAAGTGTGACTGACAATCGAGACACAAGTAGCCTAAGTATATCTTTATTAAGCGTATTTAACGTAATATTATCTTCATGTTAAGCGAGACCTCTTGTAGTAGGCCTGTTTTGGTCAGCATAAGACATCAACAGAACGACGCCATCAACAGAACGACGCTCAAAAATATTTAATTTTCAAGAACCATTTGAATAATGTTTTAATTGAAAAATATTCTCATATGAATTTATATGCCCGTACTTCATTGCAAATACAACCGATTTGTTACTTGAAACGATGAGATACCCCATAGATTTGTTACTTGAAACGATAAGATACCCCATAGATTTGTTACTTGAAACTATAAGATACTTCATAGATTTGTTACTTGAAACGATAAGATATCACATAGATTTGTTACTTGAAACGATAAGATATCACATAGATTTGTTACTTGAAACGATAAGATACTTCATAGATTTGTTACTTGAAACGATAAGATACCACATAGATTTGTTACTTGAAACGATAAGATACTTCATAGATTTGTTACTTGAAACGATAAGATATCCCATAGATTTGTTACTTGAAACGATAAGATACCCCATAGATTTGTTACTTGAAACGATAAGATATCACATAGATTTGTTACTTGAAACGATAAGATATCACATAGATTTGTTACTTGAAACGATAAGATACTTCATAGATTTGTTACTTGAAACGATAAGATATCCCATAGATTTGTTACTTGAAACGATAAGATACCCCATAGATTTGTTACTTGAAACGATAAGATACCTCATAGATTTGTTACTTGAAACGATAAGATATCACATAGATTTGTTACTTGAAACGATAAGATACCTCATAGATTTGTTACTTGAAACGATAAGATACCCTATAGATTTGGATTAAGGCTATGAGGATAACAATCGATAAGAAAATTCCAAAAATAATATATATTTTTTTTTAAAAAGCTCATTTGTAAGTGATACATTTTGTTTAATAGTCCTGTTTGTAACTTTGTTTTGTTACAGAACTATAATTTAAATCTCTAAACAAATAATTTCGGAAGTGGGAGGGGAAATTAAGTGGACCAATTAGATTCTACTCTAAATTTTTGCATTTGTAGGATTCAAGTGTAAATAGTGAGTTATAGTCTCAAATTTATTTATATAATAGAAAAATATCAGATTTAGTAAAGGTTGGAAAAAGTCGACTAGGAAATGAATATTTGGGGACAGAACTTATCTCAACTGTTAACTGATGCAAAAAAAAAAAATTAAAATTAAAGTTTAATCAAATTTTAAATAGCTTTTAGTTGTTTGTTGTTTTCGATAGTAACAAGACGGACACACAGACTGACAGACAAAACGCACAAAAATCAGGCTTAAATCCTTGTTAGTTTAGCTAGCCCATTGTGAGGTAATTTAATTTTTCTTCGTTAACGTAATATGAATGAATTATTTAAATGTAATGCTAAAAAAAAAACTCGGTGCACCAATGTCAATGAACCCTCGTCAGATTACTCGTATTAATGAAGACATTTTTTAGTCTAACTAGGCCGTGTGAATTAGTGGATTTGTTCCTTTTACGTCATATGGAATAAGGTCTTTAAATGAAATGCTTAACCAACTCAATATAGTAATGTTTATGAAACCTTGTAATCTGACTCATTGTTAAAAAAGACATAATAGCTAGATTTAGATATAATTTAGATTTTTCAAACTAGATCTAGATTGTTTACACTAGATCTAGACTTTTTACACTAGATCTATATTTTTTTTACACTATATCTAGATTTTTTTTACACCTTATCTAGATTTAAAAAAAAACTAGATCTATATTTATATTCCAATTAAAATCATTGTAGAATCTAGATCTAGAATTTCTAGGTCTAGTTTAGAATAATATAGACTAAATCACTAGATCAAGATATAGAATTAGAGCGTAGATTTTGATTTCGTAACATTTAGATTAATATTGCAATGTTATAATATACTAAAACAAATCCACTATTTTAAAATTTTATGTTGCATTCAGTCTATTGATAGATTATCTAGGCTTTTTTTTTCATAAATCTAATCAAATTTAGATCTAAAGTATTCCAAATTTATATTTTAAATCTAGATCTAGTAGATATAGATCTTAAGAGTGCTAAATCAGAAGTTTAGTTTATGTAGATCTACATCCTCATTCTAGTTCAATTTAAATGAAAATGCCTAGAGCTCTGTTGATAACTGTGCTGAGACATCGATGTACAAGCACGATATGTGTTCTTTTCTTCTTTTTTTTAAAATTACAACTCAATGCTTAAAGATTATCTAAAATCGCTCGTCTGACATATCGGGTAGATGTCATGCCGTAATGTGTTATAATCTCTTCATCAATAATAGGTTAACACCAATGCATGGTCTTGCGGTTAGCGTGCTGGACTGGTTATCTCAACGGTCCCGGGTTCATACCCTGCTCTCGGCAATCCCCGTCGTCCAGCGTGAGGTTTGGATGAGGAAGTAAATTATGTTTAACTTTGAAGGAACATCCGAAAAATGTCAAACAGGAAAAAAAAAATTGTTTTTTTTTTACAACGGCAAATGAATCTTTGAAACATTATTTCTTTTGACAATCAAAACAAAATCACGTCTTGAATATTCCTTGCGACAGGGATCCGACGAAGGCCGTCTCTGAGTTTGTGTGACAACACAAACTCTCTTTGTAATCTTGTTTCATCATAATTTCAGTTGTTCGACGTTTAAGAGCTTGTGGAAGAATGTATGTCCCCCACCCCACCAACTTCTTTACAAAGACATCACAAGACAACATCGATCATTATTCAATAGACAAGACCGTTCGTGCTAATTTTTCTCTCAGTTGTTGGCCCATGACCCTGCCTATAGAAAAAAAAAACCATTTTGGCTAAATCTTATCTAGTGAATTTCTTTTTTGTCATAAATAATAATCCAAAATAATCCCAGCTACTAATCCTAACCGAAGCAACAAGCGATGATAACTTAATCTTCTGATGAACGACCTCGATAGTAATGAGGACTGAGACGTGGCCCAATCTCTGGTCTCCATGGAGCCAACCCAGATCCCACTAGAGATACAATCCTATTGAGTTCGAGATTTTTGTGTGGCCTTCTTACAATAAGCAAAGAACTGAACTTATGTCCATAGAGTTTAGTTTATGACCATGGCATTCCTTAACGTGGTAGGCCAGCCCGAACTCCCGCGAGCTGACCGTTCACGTGGTACTATATATACACACACTTACACATGGGTGAGCTAGATCTAGAACTATATTTCCTCTAGTTCTTTTGTTTCATACAGAATGTAGTAGGACTTCATTTTCAATAGTTCAAGTTACCTGGTGGACATGGAACGGAAAGTGAAAGATGTCCAGATCGACTGTACTTGGATACATTTTAAAACATATTCTATTGGAGCTTTTTATATCTAAAAATAGCCACAGTGATCTTCTATAAGTCATCCTTGACATTCTTAATTGTATCTACTTATTTCAATCTCACTGAGAATCTTTTTCTTTCATTTTCTAACTTTTTGTTTTCTTTAGGTATCTGATATCTGATGACACAGTACTCTCTAGTCCCCTCCTGTCCCACTAAGAGACTGTATTCCCCATCCCTCCACACATTATTTTGTAGGCTAATCCCCTTCCCCAGTTCAGCACACACACACATACACAGACACACATACACACAAAGACTGGATTGTTCATACCTCCACACAATTGTCTCTAGCCCCCCCTCCCCCTTTTGTTTTTCTTCACACTCAGAGAAAGAATTATCCATCCCTCCACACACTCTAATCCCCTTCCCCAATAGAGATCACACAGAAATAGGATAATCTATCCTTTCACACAATAACCCCTCCAACCCTAAACAAACATGGCTAATCTATTTTCAATTCATACCCTTTTTTTTTGTTGACAAGTTTTTCCCTCTTGAACTGTGTACAGATGTGAGCTCGTGTTTACCTGTGCCTAATGGAGCTCGTTGTCTCGCTACTTCTATTCAGCATCCTTCATCCACCCTCACTCTCCCACACTCTTGCACACACAGGACTCCCACTGTCATAGTCAGAAGACAGATCAGTTCTGAGGATCACTCTACCTTGAAAGCTGAGTACTTGTACAAACATGGTACACACACTTTTCAGAGTCACCGAACCCTGAAAATATGAATGCGATGGTACCATTCATTCCATCTCTGTTTTCCAAGGAGCCATTCTTTCCTCGCCCCATCAATCCTAAACACGTTTGCGACGAAACTATTATGGAATAATAGTGATGTATTTGAAATAGAACATTAGAGTGGTACATTTAGTTAGCAGCTCCATGGGTTTCAAGTCAGTGTATCTATCTATTTTCATCTCTCTCTCTCTTTTTCTCTCTCTCTCTCTCTCTCTCTCTCTTTCTCTCTCTCTCTCTCTCTTTCTCTCTCTCTCTCTCTCTCTTTCTCTCTCTCTCTCTCTCTCTCTCAATGGCTGTGACAAAATAGGTTTATAAAAAAATAGGACTTGGTAGCCATGAGAAATACGGCACTCCTTCTTAATCTTCAAAGTCGAAGACAAGCCTTGTTATGTGTTAATATCATAGACTATATATATACAATGGTTCATGTAGTGGGGCTGTTCATTCTAAATAGAAATAGTCGTCACATTTAGTCCTGACATTCTACATACAAAATGGTCGCTTTGAATTCTCTTACTTTATACATGTATATTTAGACCAGGGATTCTCAACCTGATTGACGATTTGCCAGGGGTCGCCTAAGACCATCGTTAAATGGATTGTTTTTGTCAATTCTTCTATTGCTGTGTGTGTGTGGGTAGGTGGTTGGGGGTCGCGGAAGAGTGAGGGGTTGTAAACAGGTGTCTCAGAGCTTAAAAGGTTGAGAATCGCTGATTTAGACTCTGTTATTTCTTCTCTTTCTCTCTTTCTCTCTCTCACTTGCATTCTATGACCTACTTTCTGTCACCTACTTTTTTCCATCTACTTTCTCTCTCTTACTCTCTCTGACCTACTTTCTCTCTCCTACTTTCTCTTACCTACTTTCTCTCTCTTTTTTTCTCTCTCCTACTTTCTCTCTCCTACTTTCTCTCTCTTACTTTCTCTCATCAACTTTCTGTCACTGTCTGTCTCTCTTATTCTTTCTTGCCCAAATCAGCCGTAGGACATCAGAAGGAATATAAGTGTCAGGATTAACCCCTCCCTTCTCCCGCTATACGATTACGATCACATGTTTACTGTATTCGTTCTAAAGTCTTTTAGTCCGGTGCTGTTCCTGTACAAACATAACTACTTGTGTCGTTGATTCTTTGTTGCTGTGTTTAGTTTAGATTTATTTAAAAAAAAAACAACCAGCGACGTAGAATTATCGAGACAACAAAAAGATAAGCGGCACAAAATAGTTTGTAAGGCATTCGCGTGACTTAAGTCAATTGTTCAAGTCAATGTTTAAGTCAATCTATGTGGCGAGTACACAATGACATGTCAACTGACAATTTAATGGTTTATGTAAACACGTTGGAGGACTTGGAGGCGCATGAATATTTGGAGGCAGCTGAATTAGTAGATTAGTAGTGACATTTAGTTGTTTTACTTTTATTCCATTATTAACATGGCCGTTTGGTTACTATTTTTAGAAATTGATATAAGAGACTTCCTAATTCTTCTTCCGATTTGGCTGATAATAATAAAGGCAAAATGTCTTCTATTCCGAAGATTAAGGACGAGTGCAGTGTTTCACACGACTACCTAAATACAGTTGGACTTCAGACTTGCTAGTTTCTGGTGTTCCTTTACGACTGAAGATGATTACATAAAGGCCAAACCTCCTACAAGATGACATGGGAAGGAATCGGAAAGGGTTCAAACCTGGTCCATCGAGACGTGAGTCCTGAGCTCATACTGTAGGTCCAGGCAGCCAGAGGACATCTTATCGCTGTGGTGGTAACATAGCCACACCACAGAAATTAATTTAGTGATAGCAGTTATAATTATCAGAGTTGGTTGTTGACAAGTCATGATGTAAAGTGTCTGAAACATTTGAGACCCAAAGTAAAGCCCTTGCCGAAGACATGCGCAAACAACAAATAGAAAAAAAGTAATCCCTTGCGACTTTGTCTGCATCATTCGGCTAAATATGTAGGTCGCAACTGGGATTACTGGTCACCTGAAATACTGTTCTCATCCTTATCTTCGAAATAAAAGACAATTCCATAGCAGTGTTGGTGTGTGTAAGTTTAGATATTGTTTGGAGTAACATCAGGCTGAAGAGAAGTGTTAACAAACTACATGGTGGATAAAGGAAGCGAAGATCTAACAGGGGAGGGCAGTCGACTAAAAAAAAAACGCATTACATCAGTGGTTCCCAAACTGTTTCTCGGAGCCTTAGAGTTGCTCGAGGCCTGAATAGGTGTTCCACGAACTACTGGAATAATTTAGTAAGCCACCACGTGAATTAATCTATCTAAAGAATAAAGTGTTCCGTTAAACATTCCGAAAGAGCGAAGTGTTCCGTTAAGGAAACAAAGCTTGGGAAACACTGTATGATATCACATTATATAATGTCAATTTTGTCCAATAACTGGCTACTCGTTCCGAGTCAATGTAGAGATAAAGATTAAGTTTTGTCAAAGTTAATAGCACAAACTAATTGAATTCTTTTTTTTATAAAGAAATATTTGCGATTAAAGTCTTATAGCGAGGGAAATAAATTGTGCTGTTTTTTTCTTTACACTTTGCTTCAAAGAGCGCTGATAAATGGTGCATCGTGTCAAATTTAATGGCGATGGTAATGAAGATTTCCGGTCTAGCCACGTGACTTGCGGGCGCCATGACGGACGATAATTTAAACCAACAACTTGAGAATTCGGAGTGACTGTCGCTGGTTCAATCAGACTAGGTTTAGGGGAAGGGGGGACATTATTTTCACGTGGCGCCCCTTTGGCGATACATCATCGCTCACATATAACATAAAATATTAATAAAGTTCGGACATGAACAGCCATGAACATTTGTTTAGATTGATCGAGAGATTTATTGTCATGAACATTTGTTTAGATTGATCGAGAGATTTATTGTCATGAAGATTTGGTCGATTAAAAAGAGAATCGAGGGAGAGGAACTCTTTGAATGCACACCAGTTGCACATTTTAGAGAGATTTAAACCTGAGACTGTCAACCTATGCAAATTGGTAGCAATTTCATAAATAAAAAGAAATATATCTTTTT
The DNA here is from genome assembly GCA_036873155.1 of Biomphalaria sudanica. Lineage (NCBI taxonomy): Eukaryota > Metazoa > Mollusca > Gastropoda > Planorbidae > Biomphalaria > Biomphalaria sudanica. The sequence continues at coordinate 205,456 of JAZGLO010006158.1, forward strand.
TTTTTTTGTGATAATAAATTATTACTGGAAACTGTAGTCAGAGACGTGGGAGGAGGGAGGGTGACTGTCGGGCCTCGTGCTTCAGAGCATAGATTACATTAACTCAGTGCACTTAATTCGATGACAGGAGGGGCCCCGCGCAACATAAAGCCCGAAACTTCTCACCCTGATAGGAACCGGCAGTGTAGTATTCGTGCGAGTTGGTTTCATTGGGTCAGTTCATGAAGTCTGAAATAGCCGCCGAGTAAGTGATTACTCTTCAATGTTTTTTAAATGAAATGTCTTTTTTTTTAATAATAGCCGCTCTTTAAAGTGACTCTGTGTGCACTTAAAATGGTCATTTAGTGTGTGACAACAGTGAGCTAGTCTAAAGTGTTTGAATGTTTGCCAGTGGCGTATCAAGGTAACCTATGAGCCCCGGTTCAGGAGTACGACGTTTGGTTATTCCGGTAAGTTGAGTGTGACTGAGCCCAAGTTGAGCAATACTGTAATCCTATCTGATGTGTAAAAAAAGACAATACATAAAGTACACAAGACACATAAGACAGACAATACATAAAGTATACATTACACAATAAGACAGACAATACATAAAGTACACAAGACACATAAGACAGACAATAAATAAAGTACACAAGACACATAAGACAGACAATACATAAAGTACACATTACACATAAGACAGACAATACATAAAGTACACAAGACACATAAGACAGACAATAAATAAAGTACACAAGACACATAAGACACACAATACATAAAGTACACATTACACATAAGGCTGACAATACAAAAAGTACACGGACACATAAGACAGACGATACATAAAGTACACATTACACATAAGACAGACAATACATAAAGTACACAAGACACATAAGACAGACAATAAATAAAGTACACAAGACACATAAGACAGACAATACATAAAGTACACATTACACATAAGACAGACAATACATAAAGTACACAAGACACATAAGACAGACAATAAATAAAGTACACAAGACACATAAGACAGACAATACATAAAGTACACATTACACATAAGGCTGACAATACAAAAAGTACACGGACACATAAGACAGACGATACATAAAGTACACATTACACATAAGACAGACAATACATAAAGTACACATTACACATAAGACAGATAATACATAGAGTACACAAGACAGAGGGTAAATGAGAATGAGGTCCTCAAACTTTCTTTAATTTTAAAGTTCAATGCCATTGTTCAACCATGTTACTTGCCAGGATTTCCGAGTCTCAAGCTGAATCTTAGGATATTTTAAGTGTGTATTAATCGTCTCAAATGTAGGAAACAGTAAAAATGGTGTTCTTACGGGCTCAGTACAGCAAATCAAAGTCCCGAAGACATCCCACATTACAATTGTTCTGACTGAATGTTTGACACAGAAGACACAAGTTTTTTGAAGCCCCTTTGTTCAGGTCGTTGTTCATCCTACTCACTAGAAAGTCATTTCCAATCAGAAGCTCAGTTTCCGCGGTCACATTTGTAAAATACATTGAATGATTGAAAGATGGTAGATTAATCGTAAATGTACTGGTGAGGTTAGCGTAACGCACATTGAAATAGATTTTAATCTGCCTATTTATAGAACGAGATTAAGAATGTGCAGAAACAAACGAACTAAAGGTTATTGTTTTCTCATAATATTATATTATTATACTATAACAAGTGAATATGTACCTTAATATGAAAGAATGCAGTTACAATTTAACAAAAACAAAACCAAACATAATTTATCTAATAAAGGGCTTTCACTTTTTTTTTTACAAATTTGTCATTAATAATAATAATAATACAAAAATAATAATTATAATTATAGTTATAATAATAATAAAAAATCTAACTCGTTGGAATTTACCCTATATTTAACATTTCGCCACATCCAATGCATACTTAACAGCCGATGGTCGAATAAGATTTTCTCATTTCTTCGTTATCGATTTGAATATCGCTCTTTTGATAAGTATACCAAAAAAACAAGGTTACTAGGACAGTCAATGTGTAAACACAAAACTGATGATCGGCCCCCGAAGTGGTCCACTCAGGCAGGTAAAAAGGCAGGTTCCAATATTATCAGAATGAAATTCTATCAAAGACAAATGACAGAAAATAATGGAGATAAAAAGGTTAACAGATCTCGTGTAGTGCCCCAGCGGTCCAGCAGACCAAAGGATAGGTGAAAGTAAATGTCAAGTTAGATGTGAACCTGGCGTAACTGATGTCTTATAATGAATATCTAATTGGTTTGTAAAGGGACAATCTTTTATTCCTCAAAAATAAAACATTTTCTTTGGTTATTTTTTTTTTTTTTTTTTTTTTTTTTTTGCCATTTGACTTTTATTTTTCTCTATTCTTATTAGACTTAACCATTTGTAGTGGATAACTGAAGATTTTAAAGATTTATCTAAGTTCTTTCAAATAATTAACAATAAAATAGTAGTGATAGAATCTGTAAGACTTAAGTTACAAATAGAATCAAAAGCATGTTATACAATTGTAGTAATAGATAGAACCTAAATGTATGCATTTATGACAAAATAGTGAACACAATAGACAAAAAAAAAATGTGCACTTTTTAAAACATCTCAATTATATCATGTATCACTTTGTTACAGAAACTGAAATTAATTCCATTGTAATAGCCTTGTAAACACAGCATACAATTCACCAAACATTTTCTTTGGTTAGGTGTTTAGTAGTAGGTATGAGCAGTGCAGTTCGCGCGATAATATGAAAAACTACTTATTAATTGTTGTTTTAAATTATGTTAGACTTATATGCATACTAAATAGATTATTTCTCTTAAAAAGAAATGTGTGTGTGTGTAAATGTAGTATTTAGTCAAACAGAACTGACCTAAACCTATACAATAAACACAAAATTAGATTTTTTTTTACAAAAATCTACAACCGTTTGTATAGGCGTGTTTCAGGAATATAGTAATTAATGGTCTCCCCTAATAAAGAGCCTCAAGTGTTTGTTACTATTAATAGTGAATAGTTGTAAAAGTGGTTTATTTTTTATTAAAAAACTGTTTGAATAAGTGATTTAAAAAATTAGATTTTTCGCTTTCAGAAAAAAAAAAGTAGCCGTTGCATCAGTACTTTGAATGGTCTAAAATATTGTGATGTCGGATTTTCAATATCTTTTCTAGTTTACGAGATCTAAACGGGACGGACGGACGGACAGACGGAAAGACGGACAGACAGACCACACAAAACTAATAGCTTCATTTCCTCTTTCGGGGTCGCCAAAAATTAAAGAACAATAAAAATACAAAGATTAATTAAAATAATTTGAGATTTTAAAACATTCAAATCCTTACAGCCAACACATTGTCTCTTACAATAACCAATTTGGGTCTTTTTTTAGTTGTGGGCCCGAGCGTATTGAACCCCTCCGCGCAATGGTTGCTACGTCATTTGTTGTTGCAACCATGTAAAGTTATACAGCTACTCTTCCCTTTTTCCAGTTTTGCTTGATATTATATGCAAGTTCTTCAACCAAATATTGTTTGTTTTGAATTATATAAATTGTGCAAAGATTATTATGGAAATTACAATGTTCAGTACAATGGCACATTTGCTTAAGAATGCTGGGTAAAAACTTAAAAGTTGTTAGGGGCATCGCCTAAATACTCAATGCTGATAAATGTAGTGACTTAAATTACCTGTCCAATTATCAATAAAGTGTTATGGATCGTATCGATTATTGTTAATATTGTTATGCAAACCTTAGGTAAGGTGCGGTGCTCTGCCCAAAACTACAAGCAAAGTCATGAAACTTGGTCCGCAATGCAAAGTGAAACTTAGAGGTTCGGTCCTGGATGCAAAGTTTTTTTACAAAATTTCCTATGACAATTGATTTATCATACTGGTGACACATAGGGGTCCACCATAAAACATATAGGTTCGTGTTGTAAATTCGCTTTAAATCTTCAGGTAAGTAGGAATTTCTTCAATATTTGTTTGAATAATAGGTCTGAATAGTTGGTCATGATAAAATGACCAATGTCCAAACATCTTTTATTTTAATCTATAGTGCTATAAACTGATGTGCGAGCAAGCAACTAACCTATATTTTCTTTTATTTTGTATTAAAGGTAAGGGAGAGGGGGGGGGAGAGAAAAGTCTACACACAAACACACACACACAAAGAAAAGAAGAATAAAAAATTACGCTTATCTCGGAAAGCGCGCCCCTAGAGGCTCCGGTATAATGGAATGAGGCCTGACGTCTGCGTGGGATATCACAGGAGGTTGATAATTAACGTAGAGAGATTGATAATTACCAATTGGGAATTTATCACGATGCTGATAAACATGACGTCATGAGCTTAGGTAAGAGTAAGTATATGTCTATGTGCCCGGGGTATTCAGTGTGTGTATGATTATGTACTTTATGATATCAACAGCAGGCGAACAGTTTCTTCAGTATTAGTTCACAAAGAGGTAGATAACTCCAAGCATATCCAACTCTTGCTACACGTGAGCGCGGGAGAGATCAGTTGTGAGACACATTATCTGTGCAGTGGAGTCTTCATAGGACCGATAGGAGTTCACGTCTGCTAAAGTCTTTTCTAGACAACATTCTGATGATTTCGCCTGGGGCCAAGGGATATTTTGGGAGATAGTCTTTAATAGTCAACAGTCTCGATTTGTAATAAACTTGTACCTTTAAAAAAGTATAGATTTAACAGAAGACGAAGTGTAGCTCTGTTCTAATAAGAGACATTTATCCTTGTTCGGAGTATTCTTCCTAAAATATTCATCATATTTATTTTTTTCGTCGCGTCATCGTCAAAACTTTTCTTTTTTTGTGAAACAAATATCTTTTCCCGCCTAATTCCTAATCGTGTCATAATAAGCAGTATTTCTAAAAGAAGCATAGCTCAAAATTGCTTGATATTAGGCCTACTATTATAAGTAGCATTGCTTCAATTAGCTTATCATTTGTAGAAGTTAATAATCTTTATATATTACAAATACTGGTAGAAAGTCTGTTAATTTGTTTCACGTTTGAAGTGTCACCAGAATACCTGCAATGATGTAGTTCTATCAGGAAACGGAAGTCGTTGGGAAATCTTCGACCTCCGGTTCATCCCTCTCATTTATTTGGTGAGGGGGGGTGTTGAAGGTAAGGGCATCCCAGATGAAAGCTTTTTTATTGTGTGTTGTTTTGTTTCTATCAAAAGGTAAATCTATGTGCATCTATCAATAACAGATTATACTGTATCATTTTGACCCAGCTGTTAAACGCTGAGAGCTAGTAACACATTTAATGTTACTGTGGCCTGCTAAGCGATTCAGATTTTCAAACTTTATAATTAGTTCAAGTTTTGTAGATGAATAGTTGAATTCAGTAGTTCAAGTTTTGTAGATGAATAGTTGAATTCAGTAGTTCAAGTTTTGTAGATGAATAGTTGAATTCAGTAGTTCAAGTTTTGTAGATGAATAGTTGAATTCAGTAGTTCAAGTTTTGTAGATGAATAGTTGAATTCAGTAGTTCAAGTTTTGTAGATGAATAGTTGAATTCAGTAGTTCAAGTTTTGTAGATGAATAGTTGAATTCAGTAGTTCAAGTTTTGTAGATGAATAGTTGAATTCAGTAGTTCAAGTTTTGTAGATGAATAGTTGAATTCAGTAGTTCAAGTTTTGTAGATGAATAGTTGAATTCAGTAGTTCAAGTTTTGTAGATGAATAGTTGAATTCAGTAGTTCAAGTTTTGTTTTGCTTTGTTTAAAAAGACTCAGCAGTCAGAATGCCCTCTATTAAATCTTTGGATGACAGGGCCAACCAGGTTTCCCGCATGCACTTAATTCTCCTTCTTATCTGCAATGTGATTTACCCTTCGCTTGTCGTGGCCCACCCCTTTAAGCCCTCACCCCTCCTCTTTCAGTGGTCCTTACGTTCCCAACAGCCAGCAATTAATCCAGTCGCTCATTGCCTGGGCGATAAATCAGTTCAGGTTTCAGTTGGACATTACTGAGAAAACAAAAATCAACAATAACAAAAGGAGACATACACACACACAAAAGTCCTGTCTTTGGAGCTGGGGTTAAGCACTGTGGCTAACAGAGTGGGGGGGGGGACATGTTTGGCCAGAGCAAAGCCATATTGATTTATACACATCATCTACATAACCCCCCAACATACCTACCCCCATCCACGTGTTGATTACTTAACGTATATCTCTTTTTTCACTATCCTGTGACTAAACCTTAGTGCACAGACTTCTTAGTGCACAGACTTCTTGGTGCAAAGACTTCTTAATGCAATGACTTCTTAGTGCAAAGACTTCTTAGTGCAAAGACTTCTTAGTGCAAAGACTTCTTAGTGCAAAGAATTCTTGATGCAAAGACTTCTTAGTGCACAGACTTCTTGATGCAAAGACTTCTTAGTGCAAAGACTTCTTAGTGCAAAGAATTCTTGATGCAAAGACTTCTTAGTGCACAGACTTCTTGATGCAAAAAATCTTAGTGCACAGACTTCTTAGTGCACATACTTCTTAGTTCACAGACGTCTTGGTGCAAAGACGTCTTGATGCACAGACGTCTTGGTGCACAGACGTCTTGGTGCAAATACTTCTTGGTGCAAAGACTTCTGGTGCAAATACTTCTTGGTGCAAAGACTTCCTGTGCAAAGACTTCTTGGTGCAAAGACTTTCTGTGCAAAAGCTTCTTGGTGCAAAGACTAAGACTGCTTTATTGATCCTTGCGGAAATTTGTTGTGATTACAAGGACTCTTTTCTCATATAAAGACAACACAACAGAAAAAACACGTTATACACATTATTCAGGGCACATTGTTACATTATAACGAGGGTGTCATGTGGCCAGCACAACAACCATCAGCCTTTACTTTCCTCAACTTAAGTCACACTCCCATTATAGTTGGGTAAACTCAGAGGGGACATCATGATGACCTAATTCAAAATCCTTGTCTTCACCCAGATTTGAACCCGGGACCTCGCGTTCAATAGCCAAGCGCTTTACCACTAAACCATCACTCCCTTATTATAACAGTGCCAAAGTTCAGTTAATGTCCTGGACAAATGGATAAGAAATATAAATAGATAATGTAAAGTGTTAACAAAATAGGTACAAAATATCATGTTCTCATCTGGCAAACCCCTACGCGATAGCCTCCTGCAGGGACAAATAACACAAAATGTAGCCACCGGATGTGGCCTCCTGCAATCTCGGAAACTCTTTCGGGCGGCAACTGTAGAGCAATCTGTTTTCGCCCACAGCTCCACCCGGAAACAAACGCCCTGAAAAGACATGGGGGCACAAACAGACGGACGTACCAGCAGACAGGATCACAACACAAATTTCTAAAGTAGTAGGAAAAAAAAAAAGATCATTTAGGAAACAAACTTTTTCAGTGGGGGTGTAAACGTTGTGATGTCAAGGTGACCTTGGAAGTAGAAGGGGGCGAGGCAGTGTTCAGCACTGTTATGGACATTCCCAACTCTATTTCGTATATTTTTAATAGCAATTCCCAATGTTTGCCCCCTCCCCCCGCTCTCACCACACACACACACCCTTACACAACAGACATACTTTTAGAATCAACATGGTAAAAGTGAGAGGAAGTAGAGAGATGGCGCACCTTGTCGGAAACATGAAGAAACTTCTGGTAGCCAACGGGGAGTATCCAGACGCGCCTAAAGGGCCAAAATAAAAGTATGAAAATAATGGGCCGTTATTATCTTGGCACTTCTCGTACAACGCCTTAGTTTTTTTTTTGTTGTTTTTTTTAATATCTTCATGCCAGTTTTTAGTTTGATGCTTTACTTTTGCCCTTTGGTTGAGGACGTCACAGAAGGGATACTGTGTAGCCAATATTATTTTCTTTATATAGAAAAACAACATAAAGCTTTTCAACGCGAGTCATTGACCTTCAATTAATAATATTATTCGATATTTTTGGTGGCTGCCTGGTCGTGTGGTATGCTCACTGGACAGTCGTTTGGTTCAGGTTCATACCAGGCTCATACCCTGCCCGCTGCCTTCGTCCTGCCTGAAGTTTGGACTAGGAAGTAGATTATCTGAAACTGATGGAACATCCGAAACATGTCAAACATTTTCGAAACATTGTTACTGCGTACACTAAAATGCCTACAGCAATTCAAACTTCAATGGAAGGTAATGTTTTTTTTTGTGTTAGTTTGTGTTTGTGTTTGTGTGTGTGTATATATGTAAGTGTTTTGTTTCTGAAACTAATCTGTAGACAATCTTTCTGTCAACGTTACCTTGTGAAATGAACAGCATACTAATAAGGTTTAGGATCATAGAAATGATGTTGTCTTTCTCTCTCTATGTCTCTGTCGTCTTCTTTTCTCTCTCTATCTGTGTCTTCTATGTCTCTTTCTATCTCTAGACATATATCAGCATGAGTGTTTGTTGAGTTTCTTCTTATTCAAGTAACATGAGATGTGATATTTCCATTCTAAACCTCTGTGACGTCAGACACGTATCACTTTCTCGCCTACGTACTGATTGGATGGGCAACGTTTCTGGTTCATTCAAACTTAGTTTACATTTAGTGAAGACGTGTAGAGACATATAGACAACACACTACACACATTAAACACCACACACTACACACATTACACACCACACACTACACACGCATTACACACCGCACACTACACACACATTACACACCACACACACATTACACACCACACACTGCACACACATTACACACCACACACTGCACACACATTACACACCACACACTGCACACACATTACACACCACACACTACACACACATTACACACCTCACACTACACACACATTACACAAACCACACTCTGTTTTATTCCCTTTCTTAAGTTGCTATCAATATCGACGAAGGAGAAGAATTTGGCCGTTAAATATGATGTGAATTTCTTTCTTATCCCACTAGAAAACTTATGAATTTTAATTTCAAGAATTTAAATTTCCATAATCCAGAGTTCGCATCTACACATCAAATAAGAAACGAAACATTTTTTTTTTGACATCATTCTGTTTTTGTTTACAACTTTTGGTGTGATCTTCTAATTTTTAGATTTTAGTAGAAATTGTATACTAAATGATCTGAGAGAGTGCTTGTCCAGTTGCGCAATACAAACGCTGCAGATTTAAAGGATAACTCTTTTTCTGTTGGTCATTGCAAATTATAATATCGGAAGATTTTCAGGATAAATTTATCTTATAAAATACAGGCGTTACTTAAAACAAAAAAAAGAAGACGATTACGTGTGTTCCTATGTTAATCTAGTCATGCATGTTAACCAATGACTAAAATTCTGCCAAGTCATTAGTTTTCTTGACGGCCTCAGGCAACCCATGCCATGCTCTAATAGCACTAGGGAACAAGGAGCATTTGTATAAATTTGTCATAGCATATGGAACAATGGATACATCTTTATCTTTGTGTCTTTCTGAGTATTTTATTATGTTTTGTTTTTGTATTTAAAGATTATGGTTCAGTTTTTATATATAATTGCAACTTTACTTTTAAGTCTTCTATCCTGAAGGCTTTCTAAATTTAGTGATTTTACTACAAGTCTTACTCTAGTCAAATGTGAATATTCGTCTGTTATGAATCTATTTTGTGTCTGTTCCAGTTTCTTTATGTTTTCTTAAGTTGAGTTGCATATTGTATTACAGGCCAAACCAAGGTTAAATAACATTTTAGTCTAATGTTCTTATTTGATTTATAGAAATTTCTTTTAATAAACCCTAATGATTTGTTTCATTTTTTAATAGTGTCATCAACATGGGGATTCCATGACAATTTTTTATTTATTATAACACCTAGGTATTTTGTGTTTTCAGTCTGTGTTACTGGTTTACCATGAATAAGAAAAGTGGAATTTATTTGTTTTAGTTTGTTTTTTTGTCACTCTTAATAGCTGACATTTTTCTTCATGGAAATTAGGCAGAGAAAGACGGTCGATAAATCGACAAATAACAGACTAAGGGATAGGTAAAGACAAGGTAAAATGATACAATTTGCTAATTAAAAAAAAATTTCATATGTTGTCATCGACAATGAATAATTGAGAAAAGTCTCAACATCATTCGAGGATGGGAAGTTGGAGAAATAACGTGGACAATATTTGTGACAGACAGACAGAGTTGATACAAGCTTGATTGAGAGAGATTCCCAAATTAAAAGACAAAAATATTAATGTGAAGAACGCCACGTTGAAAGCTCAATGACGATACAAAAATTATTTAAAATGTACTTTTACAATGCTGAATAGTGCGGACGAATAAAAATGTCAAAACGTCTTCCATTCTGCACACCGGACACACCATAACCTAGCTACTTATACTTGTCCTACGTACACTGACATCTCAAACAGAATTAAGATTTACACTTACACATCTGGATCAAGAAGAAACAATTTTAAATATGTTGATCTGCTACATCTAAAAATGAAAAATAAAAATTTGTCGTTCCAAATCGCCGAAAATAGATGATAGATTAAATAAAATCCTTGTCCAGTCTCTATATATATAGATCTGTGAGATTATTTTTTTGCCACTTATTTCCGGTGTCAGCAATTAAGCTTCCGGTTGTTGCACGTTGAGATCTCTAGAGCTAAAAGAGCTATTGACAAATTACAATTCACTAAATTCTAAAAATAATTTCAACCATTTCGTCTTCTGAAATCAAATCATTTTCTTTTTCAAATTAAATAGACAAAAGTTGTTTTTTTATTTTTATTGAAAAGATTGCAACAATTTTTCAATCGTAGATTTTCATACATGGCGGAAAAACTATAAATAGTAGCATGCTTTTTGTTTTTTCCGGTGTAGAAAATACAGGAAGTATTGATAAATTCGTTTTTTTTTAAGATATATGAAAGTAAATTTGTGCACATTTTTCAACGCAGAATTAAATCAATTTTCGAAGCTCCTCCAATTGTAGAAAAAAATGTAAAGGTCATCGGTAGGTTGTCATGTGGCCAGCACAAGGACCCGAAATTCAAAATCTCAGTCTTGACTGTGATTGGAACCCAGCACCTCAGATTCGGAAGCCGCGCGCTTAACCACTTAGCCACTTTGCCCACCGTAATCGTTAAACTTGCACTCTAGGACTTGAACTGTATTTCAAAACAAATTGCCAACTAACTAGCGCTAGAATAGAAGGTCTGCTATGAAGATCAACTGCCCGGCATTGAGATAGTGCTAAAGTTAGACCTCAGTTCTTTATTTAGTTGGCAACACGAAAATTCAATTAAGCGTCCTTGACATTGTTTAGCTTAATGTTGAAAATCTCCAATACTTGACAGAAAATTATTCCATAGTAAGAATAGAACTTGTGGTTTAGGAGCCGGGTTAGAGGGAAATAATTGTAGTCTAAATAATTCACATGTAAAGCATTTTTTTTATTAATCAAAATAATTTTTAAAGAAAAATATAAATGCTGGGCAGGATTTAAGGGAGGGCAGGCAGGGTTACTGTCCCGAGAACTCCAAAAGAAAGGGGGATTCCACAAAAGAGATTAAAAAATTCGAATTTCGACGGGTCAGAAAGTTTTACGTTGTTTTTTTCTTTTGCTACAATTTGTTCGCATTTTTACCGCTAACACAATATCGACAGTCTGACCGGCACACCTTTCGTGATTTGGAAGTGTCCGCTTGTAGCCAGTTCGGAATATCCAAATGCAAATACTAATAAGGATTAATAGCAGTGCGTCTACCAAAGGCCTTACCCTCCACATACTTAGTTATTACTGACATAAAGAAATAGACAAGATCTTAACGAAGTTCTTTGATTAAAATCTAAATTTAGCCTACGTTAAAATACTTCATAATAACCTCATACCACTAACAATACGTAATATTATTTTTCTTCCAGACCTAAAAAAAAAATTTCTATTTGCTTGCAAAAACTTAATGATTTTCGCAGATTTCTTTCGTTCAGAGAATATTGTCTTGAGATTGAATGTCTTGATCTATCGCTGGCTTCAACCCTCCTGGTACGACGTCACAGACAATGCAGAAATGTATCAAGACACGAGTGCATTATAGTAGGTACTAGTGATTTATTGTTCACGATGCTAAATCTCTTTATAATCTTGTAAACACCTTGACTTGACCTATTGCTTACCTTGTAACACACTCGCCCTCCCACACAGAGCAAACACATCAATGATACACCCTTCGGAAAATAAAAAATAAAAGGTCTAATTTAGAAAATGCAAACTTCTGGTTATTTTCAAACTACTGACACTTAATAATGTATGGTAACGTACAGGCATCGCACAAGTGAGATCTATTTAAAATTATTTTTAGATCTACATTGTACCTCCTCGAAGGACTGGAATCTAAATCAATTTAATCCCTGGGGCTATTGCATCATTCTTTGTCTTTGTACTTCCTGTCCAAACTTCAAGAGAAGACAACCTTATCAATGATTTCTTGTTTTCCTCCCTTTATTTTTTTTCTGGAACTATCTCACACTTATTCGTTCACTCATACACAAACACACACACACACACACATTCACACGTAAAGCTCTTACTAAATCTATTCAACCCACGCTTTCCAAAGTTAAAATCAATCGAGTTACAAAAAAAAAATTTAAACCATTTTATTTCTCTCGACTGCAGTGAAGTGTCGTTCAGTGAAACAAAGTGAAACATTCAAAGTGAAACAGTCCAAGTGTAACAGGGAAGAAGAGCAGTAACAAATAACTATTTATTTATTTTTCTCAGACTAAGGAGAGAGGTGGGTGAGGAATGCAAAAAACGATGACTCTGCTCGTCTGCTATGACTGGTTGCACTCCATTAGATGCCGTACCAGAGAAAGATTTCCAATAGCCTCTTCACATTGCCTGACATCGGTGTGAAATGACTTCTTGAACAGAGCGCTAGAGAAGTTCACTATATACTCGCTTCTAAAGCCAACACCTCCTTTCAAAAGACAGAAGATAGAGCGAACTTTGCAAACAGAGATCAAACATCAGAGTAAGTAGGAAGAATGTATATAGTGAGGGATGAGAGAGGGGAAGGGAGGAAGAAAGAGTGAGTGGGAGGGATAGAAAGCGGGAGGGAAGTGAGGAATGGAGAGAGAGAGGGGGGGATGATATGCATTGAATATAAAGAGAGATACAACAACCAATTGTGAAGTAGAGAGACTGATTGAATGAGGGGAGAGAGAGAGACAGTGACTGATTGAATGAGGGGAGAGAGAGAGACAGTGACTGATTGAATGAGGGGAGAGAGAGACAGTGACTGATTGAATGAGGAGAGAGAGAGAGACAGTGACTGATTAAAGGAGGGGGGAGAGAGACAGTGACTGATTGAAGGAGGGGGGAGAGAGACAGTGACTGATTGAAGGAGGGGAGAGAAAGAGACAGTGACTGATTGAATGAGGGGAGAGAGAGAGACAGTGACTGATTGAATGAGGGGAGAGAGAGAGACAGTGACTGATTGAATGAGGGGAGAGAGAGACAGTGACTGATTGAATGAGGAGAGAGAGAGAGACAGTGACTGATTAAAGGAGGGGGGAGAGAGACAGTGACTGATTGAAGGAAGGGGGAGAGAGACAGTGACTGATTGAAGGAGGGGAGAGAAAGAGACAGTGACTGATTGAATGAGGGGAGAGAGAGAGACAGTGACTGATTGAATGAGGGGAGAGAGAGACAGTGACTGATTGAATGAGGGGAGAGAGAGACAGTGACTAATTGAATGAGGGGAGAGAGAGAGACAGTGACTGATTGAATGAGGGGAGAGAGAGAGACAGTGACTGATTGAATGAGGGGAGAGAGAGAGACAGTGACTGATTGAATGAGGGGAGAGAGAGACAGTGACTGATTGAAGGAGGGGAAGAGAGAGACAGTGACTGATTGAAGGAGGGAAGACAGAGAGATAGTGACTAATTGAATGAGGGGAGAGAAAGAGACAGTGACTGATTGAATGAGGGGAGAGAGAGACAGTGACTGATTGAAGGAGGGGAAGAGAGAGACAGTGACTGATTGAATGAGGGGAGAGAGACAGTGACTGATTGAATGAGGGGAGAGAGAGAGACAGTGACTGATTGAATGAGGGGAGAGAGAGACAGTGACTGATTGAAGGAGGGGAGAGAGAGAGACAGTGACTGATTGAATGAGGGGAGAGAGAGACAGTGACTGATTGAAGGAGGGGAGAGAGAGAGAGACAGTGACTGATTGAAGGAGGAGGAGAGAGAGACAGTGACTGATTGAAGGAGAGGAGAGAGAGACAGTGACTGATTGAATGAGGGGAGAGAGAGACAGTGACTGATTGAATGAGGGGAGAGAGAGACAGAGACTGATTGAATGAGGGGAGAGAGAGACAGTGACTGATTGAATGAGGGGAGAGAGAGACATTGACTGATTGAAGGAGGGGAGAGAGAGACAGTGACTGATTGAATAAGGGGAGAGAGAGAGACAGTGACTGATTGAAGGAGGGGAGAGAGAGACAGTGACTGATTGAATGAGGGGAGAGAGAGAGACTGTGACTGATTGAAGGAGGTGAGAGAGAGACAGTGACTGATTGAATGAGGGGAGAGAGAGACAGTGACTGATTGAAGGAGGGGAGAGAGAGACAGTGACTGATTGAAGGAGGGGAGAGAGACAGTGACTGATTGAATGAGGGGAGAGAGAGACAGTGACTGATTGAATGAGGGGAGAGAGAGACAGTGACTGATTAAAGGAGGGGAGAGAGAGACAGTGACTGATTGAATGAGGGGAGAGAGAGACAGTGACTGATTGAAGGAGGGATAACAGAAAGATAGTGACTAATTGAATGAGGGGAGAGAGAGACAGTGACTGATTGAAGGAGGGGAAAGAGAGACAGTGACTGATTGATTGACAGAAGAGAGAGAGACAGTGACTGATTGAATGAGGGGAGAGAGACAGTGACTGATTAAAAGAGGGGAGAGAGAGACAGTGACTGATTGAAGGAGGGGAGAGAGACAGTGACTGATTGAAGGAGGGGAGAGAGAGACAGTGACTGATTGAATGAGGGGAGAGAGAGAGTGACTGATTGAATGAGGGGAGATAGAGACAGTGACTGATTGAAAGAGGGGAGAGAGAGACAGTGACTGATTGAAGGAGGGGAGAGAGAGAGAAAGTGACTGATTGAAGGAGGGAAGAGAGAGAGACAGTGACTAATTGAATGAGGGGAGAGAGAGAGACAGTGACTGATTGAATGAGGGGAGAGAGAAAAAGACAGTGACTGATTAAATGAGGGGAGAGAGAGAAACAGTGACTGATTGAATGAGGGGAGAGAGAGACAGTGACTGATTGAAGGATGGGAAGAAAGAGACAGTGACTGATTGAATGAGGGGAGAGAGAGACAGTGACTGATTGAATGAGGAGAGAGAGACAGTGACTGATTGAATGAGGGGAGAGAGAGACAGTGACTGATTGAATGAGGGGAGAGAGAGACAGTGACTGATTGAATGAGAGAAGAGAGAGACAGTGACTGATTGAATGAGGGGAGAGAGAGACAGTGACTGATTGAATGAGGGGAGAGAGAGAGACAGTGACTGATTGAAGGAGGAGAGAGAGACAGTGACTGATTGAAGGAGGGGAGAGAGAGACAGTGACTGATTGAAGGAGGGGAGAGAGAGAGAGACAGTGACTGATTGAAGGAGGGGGGAGAGAGAGACAGTGACTGATTGAATGAGGGGAGAGAGAGACAGTGACTGATTGAATGAGGGGAGAGAGAGACAGTGACTGATTGAATAAGGGGAGAGAGAGAGACAGTGACTGATTGAATGAGGGGAGAGAGAGAGACAGTGACTGATTGAATGAGGGGAGAGAGAGAGACAGTGGCTGATTGAATGAGGAGAGAGAGACAGACAGTGACTGATTGAATGAGGGGAGAGAGAGAGACAGTGACTGATTGAATGAGGGGAGAGAGAGACAGTGACTGATTGAAGGAGGGGGAGAGAAAGACAGTGACTGATTGAAGGAGAGGAGAGAGAGACAGTGACTGATTGAATGAGTGGAGAGAGAGACAGTGACTGATTGAATGAGGGGAGAGAGAGACAGTGACTGATTAAATGAGGGGAGAGATAGACAGTGACTGATTGAATGAGGGGAGAGAGAGACAGTGACTGATTGAATGAGGGGAGAGAGAGACAGTGACTGATTGAATGAGGGGAGAGAGAGACAGTGACTGATTGAAGGAGGGAAGAGAGAGACAGTGACTGATTGAAGGAGGGGAGAGAGAGACAGTGACTGATTGAATAAGAGGAGAGAGAGAGACAGTGACGGATTGAAGGAGGGGAGAGAGAGACAGTGACTGATTTAATGAGGGGAGAGAGAGAGACTGTTACGGATTGACAGAAGAGAGAGAGAGAGAGAGAGTGACTGATTGACAGAAGAGAGAGAGAGAGAGAGACAGTGACTGATTTACAGAAGAGTGAGAGAGACAGTGACTGATTGACAGAAGAGAGAGAGACAGTGACTGATTGACAGAAGAGAGAGAGACTGTGACTGATTGACAGAAGAGAGAGAGAGACAGTGACTGATTAACAGAAGAGAGAGAGACAGTGACTGATTGACAGAAGAGAGAGAAAGACGGTGACTGATTGACAGAAGAGAGAGAGAGTCGGTGACTGACTGACAGAAGAGAGAGAGACAGTGACTGATTGACAGAAGAGAGGGAGAGAGACAGTGACTGATTGACAGAATAGAGAGAGAGACTGTGACTGATTGACAGAAGAAAGGGAGAGAGACAGTGACTGATTGACAGAAGAGAGAGAGAGACAGTGACTGATTGACAGGAGAGACAGTGATTGATTGACAGAAGAGAGAGAGACCGTGACTGATTGACAGAAGAGAGAGAGAGACAGAGACTGATTGACAGAAGAGAGAGAGAGACAGTGACGGATTGACAGAAGAGAGAGAGAGACAGTGACTGATTGACAGAAGAGAGAGAGAGACAGTGACTTATTGACAGAAGAGAGAGAGACGGATTGACAGAAGAGAGACAGTGACTGATTGACAGAAGGGATAGAGACAGTGACAGAGAGAAGGCTAGAGACAGAAACTGATTGGTTGGAGGGGGGGCTGGGAGAAAAAAAAAGTGAGAAAAAAAATTAAAATGAGAAATAAACAAAAAAAAATGTAGAATGAGTTCTGGGAGTCATAAGAAGAATAATAAGTAAAGCAGATATAGCCTCGTCATCATAAAGACAGTACATACATCAACAAACAAGTATAGCCTCTTCATCATAAAGACAGTACATACATCAACAAACAAGTATAGCCTGGTCATTTTAATTATAGTACATACATCAACAAACAAACAAGTATAGCCTCGTCATCATAAAGACAGTACATACATCAACAAACAAACAAGTATAGCCTGGTTATTTTAATTATAGTACATACATCAACAAACAAACAAGTATAGCCTCGTCATCATAATGACAGTACATACATCAACAAACAAGTATAGCCTCGTCATCATAAAGACAGTACATACATCAACAAACAAGTATAGCCTCGTCATCATAAAGACAGTACATACATCAACAAACAAACAAGTATAGCCTCGTCATCATAAAGACAGTACATACATCAACAAACAAACAAGTATAGCCTGGTCATTTTAATTATAGTACATACATCAACAAACAAACAAGTATAGCCTCGTCATCATAAAGACAGTACATACATCAACAAACAAGTATAGCCTCGTCATCATATATACAGTACATACATCAACAAACAAACAAGTATTACCTGGTCATCATAATTACAGTACATACATCAACAAACAAACAAGTATAGCCTCGTCATTTTAATTATAGTACATACATCAACAAACAAACAAGTATAGCCTGGTCATTTTAATTATAGTACATACATCAACAAATAAGCAAATATAGCCTGGTCATTCTAATCATTGTCCATATATCAACATGATATGTGTCCACATATTTAACAAACCTTAACATTTTTAGTATCTTAATTGGACTATGAAATTCCAAGTAGTTTGAGCCTAAAGTCGCAGTCCCATTAACAATGAAGTACAAAGTCCAACTAGCACAAATGCAACCGAAAACGACTAAGGGTTACCGACCTTTCCACTATTGGCAGTGCACCCTTAACACTTATACTGGTGAGAATCGTCGTCGCACTGTAGTTCATGTGAAATGGCAATCCATGACCCCCCGACGGTGGGAAGACGCTGCCTGACATGATGGAATTATGTGGACATCACTCCGTCTAGACTGTGCACATTACAAAACTTCATTCATTCAATTATCTGGACATGTCATTGGATTACCGGGCTCCGGTCAGCGGCTTCTCCCGCCTCCTTGGACACTGCTTTCCGTCAGCGTAAAGGAACAAATAGATGAAAACATCAAAGGAATAGCCTGTACATGATCTATAACATCTAAAGGAATAGCCTGCACATGATCTATAACATCTAAAGGAATAGCCTGTACATGATCTATAACATCTAAAGGAATAGCCTGTACATGATCTATAACATCTAAAGGAATAGCCTGTACATGATCTATAACATCTAAAGGAATAGCCTGTACATGATCTATAACATCTAAAGGAATAGCCTGTACATGATCTATAACATCTAAAGGAATAGCCTGTACATGATCTATAACATCTAAAGGAATAGCCTGTACATGATCTATAACATCTAAAGGAATAGCCTGTACATGATCTATAACATCTAAAGGAATAGCCTGTACATGATCTATAACATCTAAAGGAATAGCCTGTACATGATCTATAACATCTAAAGGAATAGCCTGTACATGATCTATAACATCTAAAGGAATAGCCTGTACATGATCTATAACATCTAAAGGAATAGCCTGTACATGATCTATAACATCTAAAGGAATAGCCTGTACATGATCTATAACATCTAAAGGAATAGCCTGTATGTGACATAATGGGGAACTAACTATTTTTGATTACTTGTATAGTTAGGAGTGATTTACCTTATGTAGTTTTTTTTATAAAGGCCTTGCAAACTGTGCTTAGTTGCCACTTGCTCATGAGTTACCAGCTTGACCACTTGACCTGTGTTGTGAATAGTATTTTTCTGTTAGTGGTCGTGTGTCATGGGGTACTCGGAGAAGTGTGCCCTGCTCTGGAGATCTTTGGGCTAAGTATATCTTTAGTATGATTGCATTTTGTATAATGTATAATTATTAGTAGATATATCCTAAAATGATTTCCAGGCAGTATATTTTTACCCTGATGTTCTGCATCCTGGGATACTCTCAAACGTGACATATTTTGTAACCTTTCTCTGAGGGATTCAACCTGTATTGAATCATCAGATGGGCTTTACATATTTTTATAGCCTTGTCTCTGAGGAATTCAACCTGTATTGTATCATCAGATGGGCTTTACCAAACGGATGTCTATAGGTGGCATTCTATGAAGCTTGTAGGCTCATAGGTTTCACTGAAGCCTTAGTTCATCATGACCCTTTTTTTTTTTTTGTTTTGTTTTGGCTAAAAGTGGCTAGTGTCAGCCTGAAGCCTGTAACCCCAGAATGGTCAAAAGTGGTTATGTGTTGACCTGAGGCCTGTGACCTTTATTTTACTCATGTAAATGTGTATTCTCCAGAATGTGACGATAATGTAACATATGACTAGGGCTGTGTGCCATACTATTTTTGAGTATCTTTTGTTTACTTTTTATTGTGTCGGCCTGTGAGTTGATGGCCATTTATTTACACATTTATTTTACTCATGTAAATAAACTTTGTATATATGTTTACCTGCGACTTTGTAAAGTCTTTTGTTGCATACATTAGTTGAATGGTATACCTGGGGGTTATACCTAATACCCTAGGCAGTACAAGAAGGGACCAGTACACCTCTGGACGAACGTGCCAGGACACTTTTAACACTGACCTTTTGATCTAAATACCTAAATCTAGCTATAATTCTAATTAAATATTTTTAGCTATAACCGCTAATAGGTAAATTAATTGATCAAAATTTTGTTATATTGAGTGGGGTGCTCTTTTAGAATCAAGCAACCTCATTTCATTTGTAACACTGTACCTGATCTATAACATCTAGGAATAGCCTGTACATGATCTATGACATATAGGAATAGCCCGTACATGATCTATAACATCTAAAGGAATAGCCTGTACATGATCTATAACATCTAAAGGAATAGCCTGTACATGATCTATAACATCTAAAGGAATAGCCTGTACATGATCTATAACATCTAGGAATAGCCTGGACATGATCTATAACATCTAAAGGAATAGCCTGTACATGATCTATAACATCTAAAGGAATAGCCTGTACATGATCTATAACATCTAGGAATAGCCTGTACATGATCTATAACATCTAGGAATAGCCTGTACATGATCTATAACATCTAGGAATAGCCTGTACATGATCTATAACATCTAAAGGAATAGCCTGTACATGATCTATAACATCTAAAGGAATAGCCTGTACATGATCTATAACATCTAAAGGAATAGCCTGTACATGATCTATAACATCTAAAGGAATAGCCTGTACATGATCTATAACATCTAGGAATAGCCTGTACATGATCTATAACATCTAGGAATAGCCTGTACATGATCTATAACATCTAGGAATAGCCTGTACATGATCTATAACATCTAAAGGAATAGCCTGTACATGATCTATAACATCTAAAGGAATAGCCTGTACATGATCTATAACATCTAAAGGAATAGCCTGTACATGATCTATAACATCTAAAGGAATAGCCTGTACATGATCTATAACATCTAAAGGAATAGCCTGTACATGATCTATAACATCTAAAGGAATAGCCTGTACATGATCTATAACATCTAGGAATAGCCTGTACATGATCTATAACATCTAGGAATAGCCTGTACATGATCTATAACATCTAGGAATAGCCTGTACATGATCTATAACATCTAAAGGAATAGCCTGTACATGATCTATAACATCTAAAGGAATAGCCTGTACATGATCTATAACATCTAAAGGAATAGCCTGTACATGATCTATAACATCTAAAGGAATAGCCTGTACATGATCTATAACATCTAGGAATAGCCTGTACATGATCTATAACATCTAGGAATAGCCTGTACATGATCTATAACATCTAGGAATAGCCTGTACATGATCTATAACATCTAAAGGAATAGCCTGTACATGATCTATAACATCTAAAGGAATAGCCTGTACATGATCTATAACATCTAAAGGAATAGCCTGTACATGATCTATAACATCTAAAGGAATAGCCTGTACATGATCTATAACATCTAAAGGAATAGCCTGTACATGATCTATAACATCTAGGAATAGCCTGTACATGATCTATAACATCTAGGAATAGCCTGTACATGATCTATAACATCTAGGAATAGCCTGTACATGATCTATAACATCTAAAGGAATAGCCTGTACATGATCTATAACATCTAAAGGAATAGCCTGTACATGATCTATAACATCTAAAGGAATAGCCTGTACATGATCTATAACATCTAAAGGAATAGCCTGTACATGATCTATAACATCTAAAGGAATAGCCTGTACATGATCTATAACATCTAAAGGAATAGCCTGTACATGATCTATAACATCTAGGAATAGCCTGTACATGATCTATAACATCTAGGAATAGCCTGTACATGATCTATAACATCTAGGAATAGCCTGTACATGATCTATAACATCTAAAGGAATAGCCTGTACATGATCTATAACATCTAAAGGAATAGCCTGTACATGATCTATAACATCTAAAGGAATAGCCTGTACATGATCTATAACATCTAAAGGAATAGCCTGTACATGATCTATAACATCTAAAGGAATAGCCTGTACATGATCTATAACATCTAAAGGAATAGCCTGTACATGATCTATAACATCTAAAGGAATAGCCTGTACATGATCTATAACATCTAGGAATAGCCTGTACATGATCTATAACATCTAGGAATAGCCTGTACATGATCTATAACATCTAGGAATAGCCTGTACATGATCTATAACATCTAGGAATAGCCTGTACATGATCTATAACATCTAAAGGAATAGCCTGTACATGATCTATAACATCTAAAGGAATAGCCTGTACATGATCTATACATTGACAGGCTGAGAAGGAAGTTCCTGGAGCTAGAGCCATGAACAATACTATTCGTCTCTTGTACAATAGAAGGCTGCATACGGATGTATGTTGCTTGCCTTTGATTTCGATGACCCAATGTCCAAAGGTATGCTGGTGATACTTGTATACAAAGTGAAGCGAATTCCTCTTTACAAAATAGAATATTATAATACTTCAAGTAACAGGCGTTACAGGATCGATAGTGTACGATGCAAAGTAAATATCAAGCAACAAGACTCTTTATAATTCAAATAATAAATTTAAAACAAGAAGTACATTACAAAATGCATTTTTTTAAACGATACATCCATTATACAAGTTAAAATAAAATAAAATATATATATAAAAAAAATAATTACAAATTTTATTTTAGCCTAAACTGGGTTTCGAACTCGTGATTTTGTCGCCGTGAGCTCTTAGTACGAACGAAGCTACCCATTAGGGCAGCGGGAAATAAGTGAGTAATACCTTATTGGTATTCTCATTATGTAGACATCTAGAACTAGATCTAGATTCAGAACTCTTAAAATCTAGTCTCGATCAAGATATAGATCTATTTCTAGATCTAGATGAAATCTGTATTAAATTTACGTAAAAACATAAGCAAATATTAGATTATCTATCAAAAACATAAGCAAAGATTAGATTATCTATCAAAAACATAAGCAAAGATTAGATTATCTATCAAAAACATAAGCAAAGATTAGAATATCTATCAAAAACATAAGCAAAGATTAGATTATCTATCAAAAACATAAGCAAAGATTAGATTATCTATCAATAAACTTTACGCCACTTTAAATTTGATAAACAACTCAGTTATCGGTACACTGCAGCTGAATACGCCATGTTTTTTTTTCTATTGTTTTTATTATAAATAATGAATGATATATTAAAAAACAAAGAAACCCTTAAACTCTTGAAACAATAATGCCTTACATTCGAAATCGATAGTCCTTAAAAAAAACGGGTTAGTCCTTTCAAAACCAATGTTGGATTTAGATGTAAGTCTAGTTCTCTAGCTAAATTTAAATTTATTGCTTTTTTTATTTTGAAAAATTATAATGCTCAAACTAGAGTTTTCCTTGTGTGGCCAACAAGCTAGTTATTCTTTTTCAAAGATTGACATAAACTGTTAAATTTATAGGAAAATCGTTAGAGCCGTTTTTGAGAGCGTCCATGCAGGTTCCATGAAGTTCTGATTTGAGTAGAGGTATTGTAAAAAAAAATGTGCTAAAACCTATCACTAGAAGTTAATCCTATATTTAAAATAAAAAATGTTACGGGATTGTACAGTAAATGTACACCTACCTGCCAGGCTCAGACGTGTGTTGGGATGTCTCTTACTGTTATCTGTAGTTTTCTTGAAACAATATTCTATTTTAGGTTAATGGTTTTAAATAAGTAAATCAAGTCTTTTATTTATTATTCAATAATTCAATCTTGGCATGACTTCAATTTCATATTCTCTTCATCCTAACTATTATTTATCCCCCACCCCCCCGGCTTCTTCTTCTAGTTTTCTTTTTCTATTATTGTATTATCATTATTTTTTACTTTTAATTGACCTATGTTGACTTAAAGCGACTCCGTTTGAGTTCGAATTACAAACTGAATGGAATAAAAATGTTCTTCTTTTATTTGTTAACAATTTTAATGGCTGCTTTTGAAACAAATTTGTTATAGTTTATTGTTATATTTAAAAGAAACTTCTCAAGTCAAAAAAAATGTTTAATGTCTGACTCATTTAATCACTACACTTTTGTTTTTAAGTTTTATTTCACTTATTCATTTTAAACTGTTAATTACAATTCTACAATTCTTACATTTCATTTAAACTTTGGGTTGAGAGACTTATTTTCTTTCTTTTTCATTTCATTCATCTTTTTCTCATCTGGTAACTATCAGGTAAAGTGTTTTGATTTGTAAATAAAATCATTTCCGGGCAAAGCCGGGTACTTCTGCTAGTTTTTTTTAATTGTGTCAATCACAAATACTTTTTAAAATGCTCTTGATTTTAAATGAGAATTTATTTAACTGTTTTAAAAATATTTAAAACTTTCAACTTTGAGCCCAAAACTTTATACTAAAATGCATAAAAAAAAAGAAAAACTACTTTGATGTTTCTTTACGCTACCCTTCACATACCTCTGGCCAATGGATATCAGGACAGACCTCAATGAGACCCTCAACATGACCTCTGGGACTTAATGGCTGATGTTGCGATACTCCTGAGTTCAAATTCTGCCCGTCCCCTGTCGCCCCCCAGGCGGTTTGCACCGAGACCAATCGTTGCCTCAACACAGACCTGCGACGTCACCTGGCAACGAGCAATACGTCTAAACTACCCAGAACTTGTGACGTCGCAGGTGAGTATTGAGGCTTACTATAACGATTGGCCTCGTTTGGACTCGAGGTCATCATTTTCATCTCTAAAGAAACGTCTCGAAAATGGGTAAATGGGTAAAACCAATCACAAAGTCAACGCACGAAATGTTCTTCAGCTGTATCTATTTCGAAAGTTTAAGACGTGACGCAGTAACAGGAGACTCTGGTCAAAGAACAGAAGCCGTTCCATAACCCGCTAGATGACGACAATGGACATTGGTTTCAGAAGACTTTAATTACAAATATGTACATGATTAGAATAGTATCTTCAAACCCACGTGTAAATTCGCGTTGACAGATTACAAAATATTACAACAGGCTACAATCAAAATAGAGAGTGGTGGCCGAGTGATAAAACGTTTGGATTACGAACCGAGTGTTTCCAGGGTTCGAATCCCGGTGACGACTGTGATTTGGGGCTTTGAGATTCTTAATGCAACGAGTCCATCAAAGTAAATGCGGTTGGCAGTTGTGTCATGACAACCTCGTGCCATACAAGCAGATAAGCTTTAGATCAACTGCCTTTTGGATTGCAAAGTCTGAAAAGATCACTTTGCTTTTTATTACCTTTTTCAATCCTAATAGTTTGTTGTCTTGTATTATCTTGTTCAATATTGTATTATCCAATTCTATCTTTTATTGTCTTGTTATATCCTGTATTATCTTGTTAAATCCAGTATTATATTTTATATCTTGTATTATCTTGTTATATCTTGTATTATCTTGTTATACCTTGTATTATCTTGTTATACGTTGTATTATCTTGTTATACCTTGTATTAGCTCTAAGTGATTTTCACGTTTTTTAGCGGCCCCTGAAAGGGGAAAAGACGCTATTAGTTTTGTGTGGCCTATCTGACACCTGTCCGTTCGTCCGTACCGTTTAGATCTCAGAAACTAAAAGAGAAAATGAAAATCAGACATGATATTTTAGATCATTCAAAGTTCTGATGCAACGGCTACTTTTTCTTTTCCGAAAGTGAACCATCTAATTTTTAAAATCAATTATGCAAGCAGTTTTTTTCATAAAAACACACCATTTTTACAACTATTCACTATTGATAGTAATTATACACGGGAGGCTTTTTTGCAACTGCAACCCAGCCGAACAATTTTTTTAAACATATTTATGCAAATTGTTTTAGATTTTTGATTAAAAAAAATAAATATTTTGTTTACAATTGTATTACTAATTTATGTAAGTTCTGTCATACTAAATACTACATTTACAAAAAAAAAACACATTTTTTTATAGAGAAAAAATCTATTTATTATGCAAAAAAAAGAAAGATTTAAAATAACAATTAAGAAGTAGTTATATTATCACATAAAAAGCAGCACAAATGGAGTTTAATGTACTACAATATTAAAGGAATTTTGTTTTGTTTTACGAAATGTTTTTTTTCTTGAGGTTTTGAATAAAAGATTGACCCTTTACAAAACAATTAGATCAATTAGATACTCATCATAAGACATCAGTTAGGCCAGGTTCACATCAAACTTCACATTCACCTATCTCTTGGTCTGCTGGACCTTTGAGGCACCACACAAGACCTGTCAACCTTCTTTCTCCATTCTTCTCTGTCATTTGCCTTTGATAGAATTTCATTATAATATTCTTTCTGAAAATATTGAAACCTGCCTTTTTACCTGCCTGGGTGAACCACTTCTTGGGCCGATTTTGAGTTTGGTTTCCACACAAATTGTCTTTGTAACCTTGTTAAGATAAGTTCTCAAAAACCATGTGATATAACCTTTGTTAAGACTTGTACGTTGTACTGAATAAAAATCAAAGATATTACTTTGCAACTAATTGTTAGCTGTTACCCTTGATTTGTTTGATCTGTAGGCTAATGAAGTCTATTCTCTAGTATTGGACTACGAGGCGTAGCTGTTAAAGAACGAAGCGACTCGCAAAACATCTCAGAGTGCAAACTAACTGGAATCTCCGTTAATGGACCAATTACGTTTGGCTTCATTGATGCAGTCATTCAACAAAATGTCAAACACAGGGCGTGGAACAACTTTTTTGGTTCTGTTTATAATTTTAATGCAATGTTATTATTTCTTTCCATTTACACTTTGGACGATTAGATCAGAAATTGTCAAAACATTGAATTTTTAAAAAAATTGGATTGACGGGCACATAGAAGAACTCTTCTCAATTTTTAAATGACATGTTCCCTCTATACGAGACCCGTTCTTATTACAAAGCTTATTTCTACTGACTCTGTCTGTCTGAGTGGAATATTGTACACCTTATTTCTACCCTCTGTCTGTCTGAGTGGAATATTGTACACCTTATTTCTACCCTCTGTCTGTCTGAGTGGAATATTGTACACCTTATTTCTACCACTCTGTCTGAGTGGAATATTGTACACCTTATTTCTACCACTCTGTCTGTCTGAGTGGAATATTGTACATCTTATTTCTACCACTCTGTCTGTCTGAATGGAATATTTTACACCTTATTTCTACCACTCTGTCTGTCTGAGTGGAATATTGTACACCTTATTTCTACTACTCTGTCTGTCTGAGTGGAATATTGTACACCTTATTTCTACCACTCTGTCTGAGTGGAATACTGTACACCTTATTTCTACCACTCTGTCTGAGTGGAATATTGTACACCTTATTTCTACCACTCTGTCTGTCTGAGTGGAATATTGTACACCTTATTTCTACCACTCTGTCTGTCTGAGTGGAATATTGTACACCTTATTTCTACCACTCTGTCTGTCTGAATGGAATATTTTACACCTTATTTCTACCACTTCCCATTCTCGGATTAAGTTAAAACGTTGCACAATTATTCATTGTTCCAAACAAAACCCGAATCAATAAAAAAAAATTTGTTAATCAATTAGTCGGAATTAATTAATATTTTTATATATAGAGAGAGACAGTAGGGCCTACTAGCTAAGGGAGGTAAGCTTGTGTAGAAAATTAGGTCGTTTATTAAAATTGTAAAACTAACGATAGACTATAAACCTTCTATTTTTGGAAGTATTTGGATAGCTCAGTGGCTAACAAGTCGGGCTACCTGGAGGCTTGAGTTAAAGTGAAGCAGCCTTTAAAAAAAAATGTTTTTGAAAAGGCAGCATGGAAACCTTGGGACCGCCGACCACACTTGAGAACCACTGGTGACAGAATCATACAAGCATTTTTTTAGTAATGTAGCAGAAATACACATAACTATGAACCATAAGTTAGAAACACATAAATATAAACTAGTAAAATACTCAGAAAGACACAAAGATAAAGGTACATATCTTATTCCATCTGCTAGGACTAATTCACAGAAGTGACCATTCGTAAGGGCATGGAATGGGTTGCCTGAATCAGATAGGAAAACCAAATGCGTAGCAAAGGGTGTGTATTTATAAGATAAGAAGATAAGATGTTGCATTTATTATTGTAAATAATGATTCATTTTCTCTTTTTGGATTTACATTACGTAGATTATTGATGATTGAATCTAAAGGGATTGTATTTCAATCATCAAAAGAAATATGTGTCACTACAGTGTATAGTCCAACGAATCCACATTTGTGACTGCTGTACAGAGAGATAATATTAAATGAAAAACTCAAATAAACCAACTCTCAAATTAAATAACATCAGAATACTTTACTTCGGTTACAAACAAAAAAAAACACAAAAAAACAAGATGGACGGTCAATGTGCTGGTCACTAGATATCCTCGTATACCGCAGAGGTGAGAATAGTAAAACTGTCTCAGTTGCTGGCGTCAATGTTGCCTTCATCTCTTCCCTTTCATCAATAAATATTGCGTGAACAGCAGACATCTATTGTCTTAAATCGTGTGGCGGACCTAACAGTTCTACTTGTATTTCTGCGTAAAATCAACGAAAGATGGTCTCACTGATTGTACATGTAAGATATTGTCTTCTTAAGACTTGCTTCTAAAAATAGTATGTTCACTAATGGTCATCTGTCAGGAAGAGACAAATGCAGGTCTGTCGGATGGATGGACAGTATATTCTCTTCTTGCTTCATGAGTCCCGACATTGAAGTGTGGTCTAGACGCCAGCACTCACATCTGATATGTTTGTGTATTTGGTTTCCCTTGGAGAGAGTAGGGAGCATACCGGGACATTGGTTACCCCCATCCTGTAGTGGGCCGCGACACTGGTTACCCCCATCCTGTAGTGGGCCGCGTGGTTTGGGAGGAATCTTGTAGTACCCGGGTGAGAATGAAATCTGACCTGAAGTCATTCCTACAAATACACCAATGGCTAATAGAGCATGTGTATGTGTTTGTTGACGAGTATGTATATGTTTGTTGACGAGTGTGTATATGTTTGTTGACGAGTGTGTATATGTTTGTTGACGAGTGTGTATATGTTTGTTGACGAGTGTGTATATGTTTGTTGACGAGTGTGTGTGTTTGTTGACGAGTGTGTATTTGTTGGTATATGTTGTATTGCTGTTGTACTTATCAAAATGTACCATAGCATAAGGTGACCTTGAAGACCAGGACTTACATAGCAATAATATATAAAGATTAATAAATCAAGATGTGTTTTTTAAATATGATATCAAGTTTTTTATTAAGAGGCGTGTGTAACAAAAAGATGTGGGTTTTTTTTTGTCGTTGTTGTTTGCTTGTTTTTCTGGATCTTTAAAAAGTACATTTTTAAACTTCACTTCAACCAAGGGAACTAATCGGGCGTTAAATATGAGACTTTCAGAGTTACAGCGATGAAACATAATTTTATACCCCTATGAAAGCAAGACGTTAGCACTACGGATACATACATATGGTAACATGGGCGTAGCCAGGGGGGGTTGGGGTTCAACCCCCCCCCCCCGAAATGAAATCCCCCCGGGGGGGTGTCGGAGTTTAGTGACTGATCTTTTGCTTTAATTTTGTTTATTTTAGGTGAAATTTTAATACTAAACCATCACTTGCCCTAGCACAGCCAATGGAGTTTTGAGTTTAAAACCCCCTACCAGGGGATTTTGAGTTGAAAACCCCATACCAGGGGGCTTTGAGGGGCTTTTAGTTTGAAACCCCTACCAAGGGGTTTTGAGTTTGAAACCCCATACCAGGGGCTTTTGTTTTTAAAATCCCTACCAGGAGTTTCGAGTTTAAAACCCCTTACCAGGGGGGTGTTGAATTTGAAAACCCCTTCCAGGGGGTTTTGAGTTTGAAGCAACTACCAAGGGGTTTTGAGTTTAAAACCCCCTCCTCGGGAGTTTTGCATTTAAATCCCCCTCTTCTATAAAACAAAATAAAAATGCAAACGACAATCCCGAAATTCCAAGAGCACATCTAAGAAACATTTTGATTTTAAACCCCACTCTAAAATTTACGATAAACTCCTCTTCAATATAAAAAAGCAAATTACACACTCAAAATTGTATGAGCGTAGCCAAAGGGGTTTTGAGTTTAAACCCCTCTTCAGCTGGGTTTGAAGCTAAAAATACATCTTCAATATTTAAAAAAAGCAAATTACGCACTCAAAATGCTATGAGCATAACCAGAGGGGTTTGAAGCTAAAAAATAGATCTTCAAAATAAAAAAATAAAAAAATTCACTATTAAAATGTTATGAGCGTAGCCAAGCCTATTGGGTGTTATGAGTTTAAATTTCCCTTCAGAGGGGTTTGATATATAAAAAAAGCAAATTACACACTAAAATACTTTGAGCGTAGCCAAGACAATGGGGGGGGGGGGGGGGTTGAGTTTCAACCCCTCTCCTCCAAATGGCTTTTTTAAAAGTTTAAAACCCCTCAAGATAGTTTTGAGTTTAAAATCTCCTTACAGAGCCTTTTAAGGTTGAAAGCCTCTCTCTTCAATATTATTTCTAAAGCAAACTACAGTCACCAAATTCTATGACCTTAGCTAAATGTGGTTTCGAATTTAAATATAACAACAACAACTCCAAATATATTTTAGTTTAACCCCCCCCCCAACAGATGATTTTGACGATAAAATTTTCCTTTTCGATATAACATCTAAAGCAAAATAGTCCCCTAATTCCAAGATCGTAGTCAAAGAAGTTACACATGCCTACCAGTGACTGGGCTCCATTAATAAAGTGCAATGAAATTGAAAAGCACTAAATAAGGCTCTACAAAGATGGTTAAGAAGGAATTTAGGAGTCAGTTATAGAGATAGGGTCTAAATCAAGGAAATCCTTTGCCGAACTGGGAGTCGACCCCTCAGTAAGATTGTGACAGAGCGTCGCACAAGGTTTGCGGGATATGTTCGCCGAGAAAATGAATTACGCATAATAAGAGTTGCGATGACAACTTGGCACCACACTTTCATGGAGGTCCTCAGAGCAGGTGGGAAGAGGTTTCAGACATTGCCAGTGTCAGATTTTTGTGGAAACAGCTTGCCAGCAAATGCGCCGAACGGCGCGAGAGGGTCTAAGTCAGTAAGAATAGCACATTAGGTTTTTGAACTTTTTAATAGTAAAATAATGCATTGTAGGTATCTCAGAATATGCATTTAGTTGGCTTTCAATACCAGAAATAGTGCTTGGCGGCGGGGCCCCGCCCCGCGCTGGGGAAGCTCTCAGTACTCCCCCAGACCCCTTGCTGTCAACGGCGAGGAGTCTACAATTTTTTCACTAACTCCAGGAAGAACCTATTCTTGGGCACAATTAACGTCTTCCAAAAGAATGAAGCGTCAGAATGTAATAGAGATTAAATATGTACACACACACACACATTCATCCATACAAACATATATATAATTTGGGGGGGGGGGGGAGCGGGGGGGGGGAGAGAAAAAAAAATCCCCCCCCCGAAAAAAAATCCTGGCTACGCCCATGTATGGTAAATGAATATCGTAGTTTTGACTTTCAATGATGTGCATGAAGAAAATGTACAGGAAGTGATAAACTAGTAGCCTACTCTCAAACAATAAATGACTTCTAATAAAAGTAATATAGAAGGGTGCCTCTGGTAGATGCATTCCTATACAAATGTATTATAACGGCGGCTTTATAGCAAGACTATGGTAGTAAATGAACATAGTTGTCCCCCTTGTGGACTAGCATTTTCATTGGATTTATCTGTATATATTTGAAAGCCTATGTACACACATGAATATATCGTGTTTTTCGTTCATATGTATGTATCAATACATGTCTGGAGAGCTTTGTCAATTCATGTGTCGTTCTAGCTGAGATGGTATCTCTTGGGGTTGGCTGTAAAATAAAAATATGTTCTATCCAAGTTGGATTTTTATCCAGCTTTGTAAGGATTTTTTTTTTTTTTTTTGAAGTTTTTCAATTGTTTTATACTTTCTTTCTGGTCAAGAATGAAAAGGTTGGATAGTGGTCAAAAACTTTAGTAATAAATGAAACATTCATTTAGTTACAAGCTAAAATTTCGCACATTGCAAAATAACTGAGCATATCGAGTTAATAACGCAATGGTTGCAGAATTAGATGCTTTATTAGCCAATATCTGTTTTCTTTATTTTTCAAAGACAAATAACTCTGAATGTTTCGTTTACTAAAGTATTTGAACATAAAGTTCTTATTAAATTACTTTTTTTTTTTATAATACTAGATACCTACTTCAACAACAAGTTTGACAAAGCAAAGTCTAGAAGGAAAATGGCTAAAGAAAAGATTTAGAGAAGCTCAAGGAAGAAAAGTGAAAAAAAAAAAAGATTTATGGTCATTCTTTAATTAATACAAACAAGAGAAAAATGAGACCGATTTATTTCAGAGTTGGTGTTATTATTAGAAATTCTTCAGTTCTAAAAAAAAAAAAATTCATATAAAAATTTAGTCCATTGCCATTTGTAAAGTTTATTTTCATTGTTTTGCTTTGTTTTTCTTTTGTTTGTTTGTTTTTGTTTTGTTTTTGAGACATTTGTACACATAAATGTTTCAATAAAGACGTAGTGGCCGACCATCTAACTCAATGGTGCTCATCCACTATGGGGGGGGGGGGGGTCGTGATCATTTTCGGCACGATAGTTACACAGAAAAAAAAACATAAGGAACTGGGCCTCTGTGGCTTAGCAATATGATAAGGGGTTTCAAGGGGCCAGATAGCACCGCATCACAGGCTGAGAATGGCCCTCGGGCCGTAGTTAAGGCATACCTGATTTAAATAAATGTGTTGTATCTTTATGACGCCCTATATTTATATATATATATATATATATATATTCTCTAGTTTTTTGGTTTGTTGTATAGATACATTAATTTCTTGCTAAAGCTTTGTTTTTCTAATTTTAAGTTCACCATTGTGTCGTTTCTGTTTTAAACTGTTTACCCAAGGGTCTTATGGGGCAGGAAAACTCACCAAAGATAAAGAAACAGAAAATAATTTGTGGGGAAAAACCTTTTAGATCCACTTAAAAAAGCTATTGTCGAAAAATAGTCGCAGTGAACGAAAAGGGAATGTATACCAAAGCCACGGATTGCCGTATTTACATTGCAAAGGCCCTAAATTATTTGAGATTTGCGTCATTTCTAGGAACCTTCATAACTTCAGATATTATATGTAAGTGCTAAATATTTCTTGTGGGCTTTAAGCTATACCTTTTGTTAAAGTTCCCATGTCAGACCATGCGGTCTACAGAGCAGATGATGTAAAGGTCATCTGTTTCTGTTTTTTGGAGTCAGTTACACAGACCGGGTCTCAAACAAGGAAATCCTTTGCCGAACTGGGAGTCGAACACTTAGTGAGGTTGTGACAGAGCGTCGCATGAGGTTTGCGGGACATGTTCTCACATATACCAAGAGTTGCGATGACATGGAGACCAATACGAGGAAAGCGCAAACAGGGACGTTCTCGTATAACTTGGCGCCACACCTTCATGGAGGACCTCCGAACAGTGGACACCAGGTGGGAGAAGGCTTCAGACATTGCCAGTGACAGATCCTTGTGGAGACATCTTGTCTCCCAATGCGCCGAACGGTGCGGGAGGACCTCAGTCTAAGTAAGTAAGTTTCTATGGCCCAAGGCTAACAAGAGTGTCAGGTGGCCAACCGCCTTTACTTTTTCCGACTGGAATGTCAGGTACCCAGTAGAGCTGGGTGGACTCAAACTCCTAAAAATCCCAGCCTTCAAAAGGATTTGAACAGCCTCAGGTTCGGAAGCCAACCGCTTAAACCACTCAGCCACCGCACCTTCTTGAGCTTGTGTTGCCTATTAGTAAATCTGAACATTGCCCCGGCGCAAGTCATGGCCTCCATCCAGTTACATGGAATAAACATGTAGGTCAAATCTGGGTACTCGTTATTACGTCAAATAGCCTTCTCCGATCTCAGAATGAGAAGGCGGTTATTGTTTTAAAAAATGTATTATGCATACTGCACTAGACCAGATCTTGAACGAGAAAGGAGAAGAGGATCAGATGCACACTGTAGCAGCAAACTACATACAGCAGCAGGTCTGCTACCCAAACAAAATCAAGATTCCGATTACAAGGCATTATTGATTGGCTTTAAGAGTATAGATAGTTGACTAGCAAGAGATCCCTAGAAAGTGTATGCTTACATGCAGGGGCGGACTGGGTATCAAAATCGGCCCGGGCATTACCGTATAAACCGGCCCACTAATGTCATGTCATATTTTTTCGGTGTGTGTGTGTGTGGGGGGATTTTAAACCTCTCCGCAATTTATATATATATATACATATATATATATATATATATATATATATAAATATATATATTAGTGTGTGTCTATATGTAATTAATCTTCATTACATTCTTATCTTTCATTCTTTCAAACGTTTTTTCTACCCTAGAATACTCTCTTCCTATAGTTAGTGGAAAGACAGTATACACCGACAAGGGACAGCTAGGGAGTCTGGGGGAGCGCTGTAAGCTCCCCCCGGAACCAAGCATTATTTCCGTTATTTTAAGTTTAAAAAAAAATGCATATTTTGAGTATCTACAGTGCAATTAGCCTACTACTCTTCCGCTAAAAAAATCAAAAACTAAATCTTCTAATCAGTGGAGTCCAGCGACTGGTAGAAAAAGGTAAAATGCTTTAGTTTTTGTATTAGAGGTGGGGGGGGGGGAAGAGGGAAACCACAAAACCCCTTTTGGCTACGCTCATGAAATTTGGTGACTGTAGTTTGCTTAAGTTGGCTGCACTGGGGAAGTAAGTAAAGTTTCCCTTTCAGACAATGAGATCTGAGGCCGGTGATGGTTTGAACTCCTCCCCTCTCGGCTACGCCCATGTGTTTTATCATAGGTGTAAGCCTAATTCTATTCAAAATATATTAAGTTTGATAACGCACCGAAAACTGGATGTATGCTTTCGTAGGCTTACATAATGTATTCTATTTATACATGTATGTAGTTTGAAAACTATAAACACTACAATAGCAGCCTTAATGAGTTTCAAACTTTTTGGTATTACTTATAGATTACAGACGTTTCTTCAAAAAAAAAAAAAAATAATTAGGTCCTACGCATTTCACGTGTCAATCTAGTCATGCATGTTGATCTGTGACTTAAAATATGCTAAGTCATTGGTTTCCTGGCTGACTCAGGTAACCCGTTCCTTTAAAGTGGTATCACCACAAATACAAAACTCGGGGTCTATCGAGCCGTCGTCCTCCCTACATTGCTCTATGACTCAGAAACATGGATAGTGTACAGTTAACATGCAAAGAAACTGAATCACTACCATGATATGTCTGTGAAAAATACTGAATGTCAAATGGCAAGACAAAATACCAGACACTGAAGTCCTTCAAAGAGCGGGTCTGCAAAGCATCCACACAATCTTGATGGGCAGGACACGTATGCAGAATGGAAGACCACCGCATCCCTAAACGACTCTTGTATAGCCAACTAAGCGAAGAAAAGCTCTTGCAAGGTTGTCAAGAAAGCGCTTCAGGGACACCCTCAAAGCTTCTCTGAAGGCGTTCAGCATAGACCCAGCCACCTAGGAGACAGAGGCACATGACAGAGCATCATGACGTCGCGCTGTGAAAACCGGCGCACATGTTGCTAAGGAAAAGAGAACAAAGCTGGCAGAAGAAAAACGCAAGAGAAGAAAAGCAAGGCCAATGACACTAGCTCCAGCTGGAATAACCTGCCAAGTGTGCGGTCGAACATTCCGGGCTCACATAGGTTTCCCCAGCCACACGAGGAGACATAAAACCCTCAGCAAAGCCCTCAGTCCCCTGGATGACAAGGTGGTCATAATCGAACTACGATGGACGAACTATATATATTCCTTTACAAGATAAGAGAAAGCAGAACGGTTAGAGAGGTACTTCTTAATGTGAAAAGCTCTTGCTTCGTCCTAGTACATTCTCAAAAACGCGATTTGTATATGAATATATTATTTAAAATATAAATGATTCTAAATCTCCTTTCATTAAATATCGGATGTGACAGCGCTATATAAATTATTGTAATTATTGTAATAATTTTCATCATCAATGACTTCATACTAAGCATTAGTTTGCCATTAATCATATAATAATTACTGTAGAATTGAGGATTTCAATCTAGATTTATGCTTTAATTAAATAATAATTTTTTAGATCTATGTTATTACAAAAAACAACAAGAAACTTACTTTTTTCTTTTCAAATCGCAGAAACTAGAACTTTATACGGTTATACCCATATTGTGCTATGAATAAGTTGGGTGGTTTGCTATTTCGCGGCTGTGTGTATGTGTTTAAGTTAACTTCTATTAAGTTTTGTTAAAGAGCTAATTGTCTCCCCTTTAGCCGCGTTATATTAATGTTTTCTAACTTAACCTCTCCCATCCCTCTTTTTCGTTAACTTTCAATGGAATCATTAAAAAACGGGTGATGGAAGGAGCCAAACAAAAATGGGAGTGCCATCAAAGGACCATGCCGACCACCAAAATGATCAGGCCAAACACAGTCTTGAAGACATCAAAGTAGTGTTGAAGGCCATGCCGCTCGTGCATAGCAGAAAGTATGGTCTAACGTTTTACAAATGATAATACGTACAGTGTATAGTGTAATTTTTAAATTTTATTCTTGTTGAATTTCAAACAAAATTAATTGGAATAATAATTTAAAAAAAACAAAAAACAAGAAGAAAACGTGTTCGGGCCTTTGTGTCTTGCTGCTGTCACTTTTTTTTTAAAGTTGTCTGAATTTAATTTTTTTTTCTTTGGTCGCGACCAGACCGGCCCATTTGGTACCGGCCCACCGGGCATTTGCCCGTTGCCCATATAGCCAGTCCGCCCCTGCTTACATGAACCAACGACTGTGCTCAAGACGTGAACGAGTGTAGTCATGCAAGAAATGTATCATTTCAACTCGCTACTTGCCTCTGGCACCCTTATTTCCCGCACCCCCCACTACGTCATTTCAAGTTCCTCTCCCCTCTAAGATGATCCTAAGGGAATTTCCCTCTCCCCCCCTACCCCTCGCGAAGATAACGGACATATTTTCTTTACATCCTTGAGACGTGCGCTCTGCTTCGGACTCTCACATTTAGCTGGACCTTCGTCAACAAACACGTAAGCTTGACCTGGCGTAGGGGTCAGGAGTGGACGAAAACCCAATGGTTTGAGAGAGAGTGAAAGATAGAGTGTGTGTGTGTGTGTGTGTGTGTGAAGGGAAGAAGACAGCGAAAAGGTGTACAACTATTACCAACAACCAAACCTTTGGATAGCGAATGTTGGAAAATACGTTGCGAACCAATCTGAAGACTTCCAGTAGGAGCTGAGAGAACATTTGCTATCTAGAGAAAGTGAAGAGGAAATAGTTCATCATCATGTATCTATCTGTCTCTCTTTCTTTCTCTCTCTCTTTCTCTCTTTCTTTCTCTCTCTCTTTTTCTCTCTTTCTTTCTCTTTCTTTCTTTCTCTTCCTCTCTCTCTTTCTTCCTCTCTTTCTTGCTCTCTTTCTCTTTCTTTCTCTCTAGCTCTCTTTCTTTCTTTTTAAAATCTCTATTTCTCTCTCTTTCTCTCTTTTTTTAAAATCTCATTCTTTCTTTCTTTGTCTTTCTGTCGTTTTCATTTTTTTTCTCTTTCCTTCTCTCTCTCTCTTTCTTTCTTTCTATATCCTTTTTATCTCTCTCTCTCTATGTTTATTTATTTCTTTCTCTATTTAATATATGTCTAATACTCCTGTAAAATGGTTGGCAATGGAATAAATCTGCCCAAAGGAATTTTTACTTTCATTTTTAAAGTGTGTGTGTGGGGGGGGGGTAGGTTCTAATGGTTATAAAGAAAAAACTTTAAATATGTGTAGATAGTATAAATCTTAAAAGCCCTTAAAATATAACTTGCTACATCTTTTTAACAAACTGTTGGTTATCGGGGACATTTTAACTATCAGATTAGTTGACCATCAAAAGGAAAAAAATCACGAATCTGTGAATATGGCGTTGGTAACCATGACAACTGGTCGGTGTGAGGAAGACAATGTTCCATTGAGTAAGCACCAGGCTTAAACAGAAGTTGGGGCTCCAGTCAAGTCTTTTCAAAATTCTAAGTGTGTAAATACAAGATGATTGATCTTTAGCCTTCGGTGTGGACAACATGGCCTCAAAGTACGTCAGGTAATCTAATAAAGGAGTGGATTCTCTGGGTTTTTGTTTTTAAAGTCTTATGAGATATTTTTATATTGTCTACAAATGTGTCTAGGAGACCGCTCAGTGGATAGAAGGGAGTTGGAATGGTGGAAACATAGACGTAAATACATTTGTCTCTGGATAGAAGTATAAAGACATTTGAATAGTGTCAACAAATCTATTACTTCATATTCTGCTTGTTTCTTAAGTCTGTGTATAAATGTACAGAGAGAGAGAGAGAGAGAGAGAGAGAGGACAGAAAGGAAGGGAGTGAGAGAGACAAAAAGAGAATGGGAAAAAGAGAGAGAGAGAAAAAGAAAGTGAGAGACAAAGAGCGAGAGAGAGAAAGAGAGAGAGAGAGCGAGAGACAGAGAGAGATGGGAGAGAGAACACAATATCTGTAGCGTGCTTTGTTGGATGACATATATATTTCAATATACTCCGAAGCCTTTGCATATTTTTGGGTCTAGGGTTTGATTGATGGTAAGATCTGGCGCTGAAAGGAAAGATGCTTTAAAAAAAAAGGTGATGGATGAAGTGGCGGCCAGATGCTTTAAAAAAATAAGGGTCCAGCCAAATACATAATCCGTAATTCTGACCTTCAGAGTTGTGTGTGTGTGTGTGTGTTTTTATTTCTTTTTCCGACGCATTCACTTTTGGCTTTTGTTTTAGTCATTTGGAAGAAGAGCAAGTGTGTGTGTGTATGTGTATAGCCCCTGACAACGAGTCTAAGTTCTGGGCTTCACGTGTGGCTCAGATATTGAGTCCGACATAACTGTTATCATTAACAAGAGAAAAGGCAAAGGCGAGTAACTAAACCAGCAAGTTGGGCAGAAGGGGCTAGAGTTAGCCTATGTTTTCTACCAACCTAAGAGAAGAAAATTTGATTTCAAACCTCTGCTGCAGGCTGATATACCAAAACATGAGAAAGTCTTCGGGAATCATCTTTCAAAATCAGGAGCTGGCAGCTTGCAGCTCACAGTGCTACACCAAGGCAGAGCTGTGAAGCCGCGACTCCCAAACAACATCAGCATTTGTTGTTCCTTTGAGTACATCAGCTGCGAGTAGATTATAGGAACCTCTGAGTAGTGGACATCGTTCCGACCATAGCCAATGTCCAGGCATTCATCTCATTTCTCTGATATAATCTACAGTGATTTTGCGACTGAAGGTAGTCATAAATCCTCTGCATTTGCATATTTTTAAGGAATTTGTAATTTATAAGATTAAAAAAAAATTGCCATGGCATTCGCTTATTCACACTCACAATGCATTTGTATGTCATGTATTGTAATGTTAAAAGTAATGTATTGTAGTGTATTGCAATGGTTTGATACGTTCAATACGATTTGGTTGGTACTTTTATGAGCCAAAATCCAATGATTTTAGTATTGGTGAATACCAACTGAGCGCCTCTTTTCAAAATAGAATAATATAGTTTTCCAAGTTGAAATCACAAAACAAGAATACACTCTGTACTTGGTGTAACAACACGCAATATAAATTCAAAATTAAATTATAAATCTATAGTAGTAGACTTAACATAAAGCTTGAAGCTTGAAGCAATGTACGTCCCGATAGAAGCTTGTTTCATCTATTTGTAAATTTTTTCCAACATGAGAAATCGAAAGTTATCGAAATTTTTAGAAACGGAAAACAAATTATCTTTCCTACATGATTTACTCTTCTGTGTAGAAACTCCACGCTACCAGAAGCTAGTGTGTAGGTACAAAAAAAAAATAATTCTGTGAGCATTTCTTTAACAAAAATGACGCGCACACCACGTGACACATAGAAACCAATGAAGAGACACGGGGATGACAGTTTTGAACTCAAACTAAACTTTTAATGTTTTTGTTGTTGAGAATAAGTGTGACAAAACAAAGCAATAGCCTCTGACATAGTTAAAACAACAAAAGAATGACACAATAGTTTTATAAACGTCTAAGGTAGTTGTGTTTCACATGGTCAAGCACTGACCTCAAAGTGACCAATACTAAAAGGCCAGTGGTTAATATGTGAAAATTATATACATATATATTCTATCTTATTTTGTAGATTTTCTTTTTCTTTTCCATTTCCTTCCTTTATAAAATTATTGTATTCTTTGTCTTCTAATGGAATGACCAATCCTTGTCATAGATTAAATTATAATGCTAAGTTATGTAATTTTAGATGTGTTGACAACATTTTGCCACTTTGCAAACTTGTTTTTTATTTTCTTTTTATGACTTTTTTTTTTAGGGTTTATTGTGAAGGTAGAAATATTTATCTATAAATAAAATGAATTTAGTTTCCATTTTCTAAACAAGATATGAACAGAATCATTATGCTCAACTGTTGACAGGTTTATTTTTACACTAACTAATATTTTCAATTTTTGTGTGTATTTCAAGTGACAAAAAAAAAATGTACCCTGGAAGTTTTTTTTATTGGTCAGATCTGCTATTAGTGACAACAAAATCAAACAAATAAACAAAACAATAGACATAATGTGTTTTATAGGTCATTGACTCCAATAGATTTATAAATATGATATGCTGAATTGGATGTAGTACTTGGGACCAATTTGGTTTACTACCCAGACTATTCTCTGTTTCTGTTACAGCCTAATTTTGCTATAAAGATTGCAATGTAACAGTCATTATATAGCAGATCAGAAATATAGGAAGTATAAATGTTTATTAGTAGAGGAATAATTCAAGTTCTAATGCTGATGATGGGTAAAAAAATGTTTAAAAATGTATTTAAAAAAATAATATTTTAACAATCATAATAAAAAGAAAATGTGTAAATATAAAATAATGTTTTAGGTATGACTCAATATGTATGTAGTTAATATGTGTGTGATAAGGGTCCAGAGTAGGCTAATTATATAAGACTATAAAAAGTTATGAAATTGTTTAAACAACTAAAAAATCATCAAGACTGTAAAGACATAGAAACACTTGCTGCCTATTTTTGAGTGTTTGTGGAAAAGTTAGTCTTAGTAAAATGACTTAGTGAGCCGGTCTTAGTGAAAAGGACTTAGTGAACAGGTCAGATGACTTTAAGATTAAAACAAGAGGAACTTAAAAAACACAATAAAATAACAAAATAATAATGACTAACACTTCACTTCACGACTACACAGAAATAAATAACATTTGGTGTCAGCAAAAAATCTAGATATTAAAAAATAAATCAACATAATTATGAAGAGAATGTTAATGTGTTATGATTTGAAAAAAAATTAATTAGGCACCTAGTTACATACAAACAAGAAGCTACCATGAAGTGGTCAATAAATACACCAATGTCAATATTTTATCATTAGTTCATGAACAAGAAACAAAAATAAATATTAAACTTTTTGTGTATTTAGTTTAACATAGAAATTAAAATCTTATGATGATCTAACATCACACTGTGGAAACAAATTTGATCTGGGTTTTACTGGGTGTTTTTTAGAAGCAAACTTTATCTGGGTTTTACTGGGTGTCCTTTAGAAGCAATCTTTATCTGGGTTTTTCTGGGTGTCTTTTAGAAGCAAACTTTATCTGGGTTTTACTGGGTGTCGTTTAGAAACAAACTTTATCTGGGTTTTATAGGGTGTCTCTATAAAAAGCAAATACAAAGTCTGCTTTAATGTATCTAGTAGATTTCTGTTCAATAAGATTAATGCAACTTTTAATGTGATACAAAGAGAAACTATTTATCATCATTATATACAACTACTATTGGTGATTCCAACAACAAATCAAAGAAATTTAATAACATGTAAGCATTGTCATAATAAATAATTAATTGTATCAATAATGAGTGATGTGAATTATGTACGATGGACATTAAACAATTGGGATGAAAAATAAGCTACAAAATTAAAAAACCAAGTAAAAAAAAAGTGTTTTATACATTCAAGAGGCAACAGAACTCTAGGAGACACCAAAGTAGGGCTAGTGTACATCCAGGCAATAAGAGATATCTGTCTAGCTTTGAGTTGCACTGCCAGTTTGGATCTTTTTTTTTTTAAATAAATAATTTATTTGCTTATTTCACAAACTAGTCTCCCTATACAGCACAAAAAATTCCTGAGAATCAAAATAAAAACTTTTTCTTGTTTAACCAAAATTATTTTAAATTAATTAACTGTCAACATCTTTTAAAATAACATTTGAAAACGTTACGAAACAAAGATAAAAATATATTAACAATAAAAATAGAAATAAATGTCAAACTAAGCAAAAAATCTGGTACATGACCTACAATAACAGTTGTCTGGGAAACAAAACGATTGTACTACTCAATCAGTCTTGGTCAAAGAAACAAGGCATCCCAAACTCTCAGAGGACATTCTTAGCAACAATCACATTCATTACTTGTGATTTTTTTTTTACTCTGACAAAATAAATAATTGGTCACATCAAGCAAGAAGGCTCTCAAAGTTGTCAATATTTGTATATTATGTGAGTTAGTCCTTTATACGTACTTCTACTTAATAGTTATATCTGCATAGTGTAACCAAATGAAATCTAAAAATTTTGCTTTATGGTACAGGCATATTCTGTTTTATTATTGGTATTAAGGATATCATTTAATTTAGGGTACTTTGTTTTATTTGTGATAGAAATGTGTTTTGTTTGTTTTATAATCTTCTGGCGGATGTTCCTTTAGAACAGAAGATTAAAAGATCCTAACCGATACCACCTAAAACGACAGCACCTAGCATGATACTACCTAACACCTAGCACGATACCAACTAGCACCTAGCATGATACTACCTAGCAAGTAACCCCCTAGCATGATACCACCTAGCATGATACCACCTTGCACAATACCGCCTAGCACGATACCACCTAGCATGATACCACCTTGCACGATACCACTTAGCAATAAACCACCTAGCACGATACCACCTAGGATGATGCTACCTAGCAATGTACCACATAGCATGATACCACTAGCTCCTTACCATCTAGCACAATACCACCTGGCAGTGGATGGAAGCGGCGCCTTCGATATGGAGTCACGGAGGTCACCATGGAAGGTAAGGTTTGAAATTGGGTCCATCAGGATAACAGCCCAAAGCGCATACCATACGACCAAGCATCCATCCCAACCAGGCACAGACTTAAATGTGTGTGTGTGATGTGCAATGAATTCAAAATAAATAAATAAGTCTAAATAAACTCTTCCTGA
The DNA here is from genome assembly GCA_036873155.1 of Biomphalaria sudanica. Lineage (NCBI taxonomy): Eukaryota > Metazoa > Mollusca > Gastropoda > Planorbidae > Biomphalaria > Biomphalaria sudanica. The sequence goes on from JAZGLO010006158.1 coordinate 248,724, forward strand.
ACGTATCCTTTCTCCTAGATAGCGTTGGACAGTATACAGCATAACAAAGCCAAACATATTCATCTATTTCGTCCAAATGGCTTGGTCACAGAGTGTCTATGGTAAATAGCAACAATCTTCGACAGATGCTTTAGTGAAATGTGGATGTCCCATTATGTCATTAAATGAAATACAGTTGGTTCTATTGGCCCCTGTTTAGTATGGCTGTACCAATTCAATATAGGAGGTAAGTATTTTGTTCATATTGTATTGTTAGTGTTACTGTCTAAGTTGAACAATTCTCTATGTGAACATTAAACATGTGTACATGTTAAGAAAGTATAATAAACTACTCTACTATTTGAATTATATATCACAACCCTACAATAGATACATATAAATATATATTTATATAAATATATATATAAAAGATCACTGTCAGAAAGGTCACAATGCCTATGATATGTTGATCGCTATTTGATCTGTATATATAAAAATAATTATAAAATAAAAAAATTAATTTGATATAGTCACTAATATTTTTTTTTAAACCGCGATATAAAATTGTCAAGGACCTATCGAAAATAGGTGTTTTTAGGTCAGACTTTGGAGAGCCTCTCGAGGATGCCGCCCAGCTCGTACCAGTCAAAGCTAGACAGGTCTCTCACGTCTCTACCTTCTGCAGTCTGCAGGGAGATAATCTCACTGTACTCGCTCTCTCCGGCATGGTTGTGGGCCTTGACTCGGGCGTTGTAGATGCTGTTGAAATGTAGCCCGTCCACTGTACATATCATTTCTCTGCCCACGTACACGACCTGTGAGGGTGGATACAGAAAGACCATGACATGAAATGATGAGATACAGTGGGGACATATTACATAGGTATGTACTAGACTTTGGAGAAGATCATATAATGGAAACAAATCTAAAAATTACAACCATTTTTTTCGTACATCCGGTGTGCAGAATAAGCGATAGGAGAATTTCACACATGGCGTAAAAAATGTAAATAGTTAACTTTTTGGTGTATCCGGTGTACAAAATAAAGAAAGATAAGCTATAGTTTTTTTTTTAAAGACGAGCCGACCCGCGACGTAGCATACGACCCCCCCCCCCCATCTATTTTCTGAGCCTTGCTCTCTGTCACCGAGAGAGTTACGTGGGGTAACTCTAGTCCGACTTGCAGAAATAAAACAGTTATCTTTCCCAGACTTTTTCACCGTGGTGTCTCGCATGGTTGGGCCACGAAGAGAATTATAGAGAGAGAAGATAGATATATGATTATTATTTATTTTTTCTTACTTTATAGCACTGCCGAGTCAAACTTTCACAGCTATTCCGTATAAAGCGCAAAATAAAATCAATCTAAAGGAATGTCTCACTTGTATTTAAAAGGAAATGGGCAACAAACTAGCAGTAATAAGTAAGATTGGATACGAAGATCAACTGACTCACATTAGCCTATTTAAAAAATATAACTTCTTTTTTTTTTTATTTTTTATTTGGCAAGTGTGATGTTCAATTTGGCATTGGCATTGTTTATTTTATCACGTGACAATCTTCGACACTTTTTCTTTGGCACCAGTGGATTAAAATTAAAATAGTAAACAGAGAGAAAATTATTGTGAATAACTTTTAGTATGAAAGTATCCAATGCAATGATGACTAATTAGGTGTGGGTAAGTGGTGTCATTTTTTTTTTGCCATTGGAATTCTAAACATTTGCAAGGCTCTTGTCATAACTCGCATCCAATCAAATCAATTGATTCCGAGCCACTCTGGCTTCATTATACAATGTAGATATTATGTGTGTGTGTTTTCATGGTGTCGGTGGGAAGAGGTTAGCGATTGGTTGTGAATGATGCAACATAGGTGGCATTGTCGTCATTTGATCTTAGGGGAGACGACTCTAGAACGTAAGATTGAAAAGTTGTGTCATTGTAGAGAGTTAGATTTTGTTAAAAGTATTATTACTAAAGTCTACTACATTTATTTATTATTATCACATTTTAATTTTGTCTATATTAGAAACAAAGTTCTAGTTAGTTTTGTTCACAATAGGAAGTTATTTGAAGTTGTATTCGTTAAGATGTATTACGCCTACAACGGTTTAGCTGTCTACCAGCAGTTTGGTGCTACAAGTCAATGACCAGTGGGTAGATGTAGCGATGAGCACGACAGCAAACTGTCTTGGGTCGAATGTATCCCGCGGGCCGTAGTTTTGGGTATTACTGGCATATAACGTGAAAATAAAAGCATTCTTCTGGACATTTCTGATTTCTCATTTAGCCATATTCAGACTTTGGAAAATCCTAGCCACAGTTTTTTAAGTTGCATGTCTATGTTGCAGACATTTCTGAATCATTTGTTATTAACAAAATAATGTGAAGTATTTATTTAAGAATCCTGTTCAAGGCTGGACAACATACAAAATGGCCGATGCCCAGAGATTTATTATTCTTTAACTTGGAAATCTATATTTTTTTTTACATCCGCCCCTCCCCCCCCCCCATTACCATCTTTCTTTTTTCCGGAAAATAATACACCGCCATTGAATGAGAGCTTTGTCACATGTGTAATCACTTGATCACGATACTATCGTAGTGTGAACGAAGTCTGTAGTAAGATAACAAGGGGAGGGGAGGAGACATTTCGAGAACTTGGTCCTTGAATATTTTTCGCAACGTCGGAATGACATACGCACGTGAGTGTCTTTTTTTTTTTCGTTCGTTCTCACAGCAGCCCCAGGGGCCCCACAGAGCGACCCCACACGCAAGGACAAAAAGTGCATACAGGAGACGTTTAACTGTTTGCAGCACGCGCATACATTACAAAGCTTTTGATGGATGTCTGTAAGAATGGAACTATGTGTGTGTGTGTGAGGGATGGGTTGTGAGTGTGTGTGTGTGTGTGAGTGTGTGTGTGGTTGTGAAACTAAGGTGGGGTGTGAGATAGCGACGCAAATAAAAGCTCAACTCCCTCTACAAGATGGGCGTTCATGACGGGATGGAGGGTTGAGTATTTCTGTGTTTTACAGATTTTACATATGCTAGACATACACATTTTATTAAATTAAAAATATTGAGAATATTTGACTGTTTTTATTTTCACAACAGTTGAACCAATCACAATCTCTTGCTGACCTCGCTAACAATATTCTACACAACAGGCGAGCCACAACAATCTGATATTGCATACGTGAACCCTCAAAATCTTCTACTTAACAGGTGAGCCCCTAAAATGTTCTTTTGAACACGTAAAACCCTTCAATCTTCTACTAAATAGAGGAAGTCTCTACAATCTTCTACTAAATAGAGGAAGTCTCTACAATCTTCTACTAAATAGAGGAAGTCTCTACAATCTTCTACTAAATAGAGGAAGTCTCTACAATCTTCTACTAAATAGAGGAAGTCTCTACAATCTTCTACTAAATAGAGGAAGTCTCTACAATCTTCTACTGAACACTTGAAATCTTACAATATTCTATTTAATAGATAAACCCCAATCTTTTACAATATTCTATTTAATAGATAAACCCCAATCTTTTACAATATTCAACTTACTAGATGAGCCCCTACAATCTTCTACTCATGTTCATAGCATTGATATATATATATATATATATATATATATCTGATACCCAGGGGACTATATTCGGTTGCTTTGCTTCAATAGTCATTCGTGGATTATTACTGACGCTTAGAATATTTTTTTCCGGCACTAAACCATCACTGGTCTACAAATATATATCGATTAGTTCGTTGATAATCGAAGAACTCGATTGCAATATTTGCCTTGTATTACTCCCAGCGGTGTTTCACTCTTTATGGTAGCTGGGACACACAGGGGCGTGGAAATATAATACCATCAAACTGTAGCCATTGAGATGAATAAACACAAACTAGAGCGAACGAAGAAAAAGAAAGTACAATGTCAGTACAGTGAGGACTGAAGTGGAGTTCTGAAGACATGCATGCGATCAATAAAGAATTAGATGTTCGAAACAGACCCAACTTGAGATCGAGCTTTACAAAAGCAAATGTATGCTCGCTTGGTTCCCTAAAGAACTGTGCAAAGTTTCCATTATTCCATAGTCATAGAAAAGGTTGTAGTATAGATTATAAGACTTGACTGCTCTTGAAAAATAGGGCAAGCATTAGAAATAGGGTTAAGCAGCAGAAATAGGGGCAAGGAGCAGTAAAAGGGAAATAAGATTATAGTTTATAAAGATGGCTGTAAATGTGCAGCTCTTTCCCTTATATAAGGTTTGCTATTTTAAAAAGTTTTTTTGTGTTATTTTGCTTGTTTCTTTCTTCTAATCCCTCTTCCTCATTCCACTCTTGTCCTTACTCTCTCTTCACTCTGTCTTCACTCTTAATGAAGAGTTTATTGTAAAATGTCTTATAAATCCCTATGTGGCTGTTCTATTGGAAGCTTTGATAAGTTGTCTTTCTTTGGTTTGTTGACATTTACAACTGTTAATAAACTAAGGTCTTACAAATCAATACACAACTATTGTGAAGCACACAAGCAACAATTTTATGACAGCCTATAACAGTCTATAACAACCTATTATCCTAAGACGTTAGTACCAAAGATGCCTCTATCAATGATCCAGCGATCGAATTGTTCATTATCGATGTTCAGTACTCGTATCGTCTGCTCACTAATGCGGCTAAACGTTTGGTACAGACGCGAAAACGTCGGGATTGATTCCTGATAATCTTTAGTACAATCAAGTTGTTGGGACCAGAGTATAAAGGCTGGGCTGATAGATTGTGGGTTGATTGAATGGAAGAGTTAGGAATCAAATCTTGTCTATATAGCTAGAAAATAGTACAATAGACAAACAAGCAATAGAAACAATGAATACGTTTTATAAACAAAGCTTATCTAGGGGAAAGAACCGCTAATGACTGCAATTTATCTGAACATTACAGTTCCCTCTCTGCTATATAAAACAAAACTAAGTAATTAGTACTAAATGATTATCTAATGGGTTAATTTTTGGATTGATTCATGTTTTGTTTTTGACTATGAACAATTGTGAAACATTTCAACTTGATCTGAAAATGGAAAGTGGGAGAAAAAAAATGTCAAAACGTAATGAGGGGAGTAAATCCATATATACATCCCCATTTCTCATTCAGAAACATTTCTTTGTCTTATTTCGATATCGAACAAAATAATAATTCATCAATAACTAACAAACTGTTCTTTTTTTTTTTTTATCCATGCTTTATCCGGGCTCAATGAATAATTTTGCAGAGTTTTAACTTGATCCGAGATTGTGAAATGGGAGAAAAAAACATGTTCAAACGTTTTACCTGACAGAGAGATAGACAGACAGAGTGAGTTGATATAAGCTTTGTAAAAGCAACAACTATATTTTCATATTGCAACTTTGTTTTATCATTTTTTTAACTCAGATATAAAGATGATTACATCGAGCTCGTCACCTTCGTGATGGCATTTTGAAGCGCATACAAGTAGCCACCCTTTACTTGTCCTCACTCCATCTCTCTCTCCTATTTTCTCTCTTTCGATATCTCTCTCTCTCCCTTTCTGTCTCTTTCTTTCTATCTTTTTATGACTCTTTCTCATACTTTTGATCGTTTCCTTAAATCATGATCTCTAGAGCTTGCGACTCATTTCGTTGTTCATCTTTTCAATTGTTGTCTCTTTGAACTTTCATTCAAACAAAACGGTTTAGGGACACCCTCAAAGCTGAAAACCTTCAGCATTGACCCAGCCACCTAGGAGACAGAAACACATGACAGAGCATCATGACGTCGCGCTGTGAAAACTGGCGCACAAACAGTCGAGGACAAGAGAACAAAGCTGGCAGAAGAAAAGCGCCAGAGAAACAAAAGCAAGGCCAATGACACTAACTCCAGCTGGAATAACCTGTCCAGTGTGCGGCGTAACATTCCAGACTCACATAGGTCTCACCAGCCACATGAGGAGGCACAAAACCCAGTGCAAAGCCCTCAGCCCCCTGGATGACAAAAGTGGTCGTCATCAAACCACGATGGACAAACTAAATAAGAATTATAATAATGATGTCATTGCCTTCTTGGTCACGTGATATGCACTTCGGACTGTCGTCACGCGAGACCATTCGTTACAGAAGGCTTCAACACTGACCAGACACGTCACAATCTGTGGGCAGTTTAGACCAATAGCTCGTCGCCACGTCGTACAGACCTGCGATGTGGCAACGGGTCATTGGTCTCCGCTTCCAACAGGTTGTGACGTTGCAGGTCAGTGTTTGGGCCTTTCATGATGATTGTTCTCGCTTCACAGTGGTTCCATGTTGAAACTATCCCAGCCGCCCCTGGCTGCCTCCAAGAGTCATTAGAGCTATGACGTAATCATCTTCGTTTCTGATTGATTAGTTTCAAGTCCAGCCGTTCTACCCTTGTGAGTTTTTATCGAGTCATTCTTTTCCTTCATTCCGATAGTCCGATATATCAATGGAATCTGATAGTCCGATATATCAATGGAATCTGATAGTCCGATATATAAATGGAATCTGATAGTCCGATATATCAATGGAATTAATCACGCCAATGTAAAAGTCTGAATATACTTATGTGTCAGATAGTACGCATGCGTGCATGCTTTAAGAATAAACATGTGATCGAGCGGCACGCTCTGAGAAGCGCTAACCTAGCCAAACAACTCGGTCCTATAATCGATGGGCGCGATCACAATGGCCGTGGAGGAGAAGAAAGAAAAGTTTCAAAGTGTGAGAAACCGGAAGCCCCTCAAGGCCGTCATTATCACCTCCCCTTACACAGGCAGCCCTCTAGTGTTTGCGCAAATCATGTGATCCACCCTGGACCGACATCAATTCCCCAAGGCTCTCAAAACGTCCCCCCCCCCTCCTCCCCATTCCTTTTTGTTTCTAGAGTCATGAAGCTGTAAGGGGGGGGGGGCAAGGGCCCATTAAGACCTTTTGTTTGCCCACCTGATCTCTGGCCGACACCTGGCCTGATTAAAGACAATTAAACAGCTCGCGTGCCAGGTCAAGCCGACCGTACAGGAGTAGGGCGCCGAGTGCACCGGGCGCTTTAAATAATCATTCGTCTTTTTTTTTTCTTACCCTCCTAGTTGAGTATAAAACCTGAAGCCCAAACATCTTACGTTTCTCTACCCTCCGTATTTGGTCTTGCTATTAACAGACCAGGTACAAAGCGACAAAGTACAATGGAAACGAATGTACTCCACCCACCACCATTTAAAAAAAAAGCGCCAGATCTCATCAAAGGCTGTGTTTAACAGTTAAACACTTTCTTACTCACCTATTGTCTAATGGTGGCGGGAGAAAGGGGGAGGGTCTCATGCAACCAAACAGGTGTAGAACTACGTCATGTTTCTGTTGCACAAGTATAAGACTTGTACCAAAAAAGGAGAATATGTGATCGCTCTCCCCCCCCCCCCTCTCTCTCTTTCTCTCTCTTTCTCTCATGCTAACAATTCTCTCACTCAATATCAGTCTTTCCTTTGCCCTCTCAAATGTTAGCTTACATACTCGTGCGGCTTAGATCCCCTACAGAAACATATTTCCCAAAACTTTTTTTTTTTATTTTATCATTTTTTTTGTTGTATTCGGGTTTCTATAACGGAGTTAAATCTAATGTAGCAAAGATATCTTTTTTTTTTCCACGCAATAGTACAGAGAGAAGTGGGAGGGGTCCGGAAGTCATTGGAATTATGGGTGAGGTTCAACGGAAGTTAGAGCCGAGACACAGGGCAGTCTGGTTAATTTCCCTTTGGTCTTTAGCAGGCTTATTGGACGAAAATGGTTTGAATTGGACCAAATGAGACTAGCATCTTTGTTCTATCATTTTTGGTTGCCTTAAATAAACACACACACACAACGCAGACACAAGCAGAGACACATATCAACACGAGCGCAAAAAGAAAGTCAAAATTGATTTTAGGTGAGCTAAGTATATGGATTTTAAAAATGATAATTAGAGACCTAGTTTAATATCTATTTCTGTTATCTGAACTGGACAAAGACTATTTTATGATTATTATTCATATTTTATTAATTTTCAAGCTCTGCCAGGGTCAAACCTCGGTAAACGGAAAAAAGATATTCATTATAGTTCCTTTAACAGTGTCCACTTAGGAATTTTCTGGTGATGTGGCCGATTTGTACTGCCCCCTGACAGGTAACGAAGGTAATGAATGTTAATGAATGTTAAGGGTCTGAAATGTGTCTACCAGGTCAGTGGCCACTAATTACTCCGCTGATATAATAACAGTTATTTTAGGTAATTCCATAGTCACTTACTTTTCAGTAAGTGTTGTAAAATTGGGTTCTTTTTTTTTTCATTTTCAGATGTTGTTCTTTTTTTTTTTTAATTGTTGTGAGATAACTGTACTGCAATGTAATGATTATTATTATTATCATTGTTACTATTATTATTGTCATTATTATTATAATTGTTTAGAACTTGAACTTAATATTGTTATGATCGAGAAGGTGAAATGTACATCGATTAAAAAACGATCTTGTTTTGTAGCAGGACTTTCTATTTCATAACTAAGAGAAGATGCGAGGCGATTTGCGTTTGTATCACGGGCCAGATAGACCCACAGGCCGTAGGTTGAACACCCCCGTGTTTTCGAAATGTTAATCAACAACTTAGTGAAGGTCACCAAAAGTAGACAAGATGAAGAAATGAGATCATTTTTTTTTTCTCTTTAAATGAGATATCTGGTCGTGATCAACGCACGATGAAGCAGCAATCAAATGGCCCATTGATGAAGACATGTTATTGCATAAAGATGGGCAGTGTTCAATAAAAAATTATTACTTAGACCTTTATCATTTTACTTTTATAAAAATTAAAAAAAAAGCATCGTCCCACGAGCACAATTTTCTCAGACTTTAACCCAAAATGTCTAAGTAATGACTATGAATAGTTTTGAATTTCATTGAATAATTAGGGCGTAAATGCAATGACTTACCCTAAAATCGCCCCCATTGCCGTCATCTAACTCCAGGGTATAGGCTTCAACCACGCTCCCCATCAAGGGCGCCCAGGCGATAGTAACGCTGTTGTTCTCACACGAACAGTCCTCGGGTATGATCACCGGCGCCCCAGGAGCTGCCGAAGGAAATAGAATAGAACATACAGCACAAAGTGTTGATAAATGATAACCAAACAAAAAGTAATCAGTAAAGAATACAAATACATGAAAATAATAGAATGCGCTAAATGGATTTCAAAATCTATAAAACCAACGAGAAATTTAAAATGTTTGTTTAAACATTGATAATAAAACTACTAGAAATTGTAATAATAATGATAACTTTTTTTTATTTCCTGAGATTTAGATTTAAATATTAAATTTAATTTAAAAAATTCATCTTCATATTGTGTTCACTTTGTTCATGAACAACATCTGTACAAAAATGTCCTAGTTTGGCATTCGTTATAAACCTTCATTGCATTGACATTGGGGTTAATACAAAACAAACAATCGGACAATTGCAATTTTCGCAATACGCATGCAAGGTGAAATTAGCTGAAGGTCAAGGCTGAATTTAAAATATATATATATATAAAAGGCTGACAAAATTAAAAAAAAAATTGTATAGAGAAAGGATTCACATTTAAAAGTATCACATTTAAAAGTATCACATTTAAAAGTATCACATTTAAAAGTATCGCATTTAAAAGTATCACATTTAAAAGTATCACATTTAAAAGTATCACATTTAAAAGTATCACATTTAAAAGTATCACATTTAAAAGTATCACATTTCTCTTTTTTTTCCCCTTCTACATTTTAGTGTATTATTTTGTTACGTCATATATGCCAACTTTTGCATTCACCAAAGCGTGCATTCAATACATGTATACCAACTAGCAACTGAGCCATTTGGAATTAAAGGCTGTATCTGGTTATGAAAGAGATTTTACATTACACCCCAGTAAAGTCTAAACCGAAAATTCATTAAAAAAATAAATTAAAAAAAAAGCTTTGAATGATTAAATGTTTTAATTTCGTTGATGATTTAAATACATTTTATTTTTGTTTCAATTCCCCTGGCCATGCAGTTCTAACGCTTTGAAAAACAAATTTTAAATTAAAAATTTATACTTTATTTTGTTGATACATGAAAACGACCTTGACATTTGTTTGCTTCGCCTAAAAAAAAAAAGGCATAAGAAAAAAAAAAAGATAAAATAGAAAGAATGAAGGAATGAAAACAAAAATAGAGAGACAGAAGATTTGTGAGAGAAATGTTTGTTTTGTTGTTTTTGTTTTAAGAACTGATGTAAAAGTGAAGACAACACAACATAATGTTTAAAAAAAAAGGATGAAGAGAAAAAAGAAGAAAAGATAAGATGAATGAAACAAAGGGAGAGAGAGAGAGAGAGAGAGAGAGAAAGAGAGGGGAAGAGAGAGACAGACAGACAGAAGGGGAAATTTAAAAAAAAAAATTGAATGAGAGGTAGAGAAAAAAACAACAATTATCCATGAAATGGAAAACTCTATCATATCCAGATCGGAACTTTTTCTTGTAGAACATTTTTTTTTTCCATAATTTAATATTCATTGCCTTGCATTACATTGGTCTGCTCGCTAGTAATATATGTATACAAGTTCTACAATCAGGTGTATAGCTTCTACTCCCAGGGGAAGTAAGTACGATAAAGTTTTTACAAATTTAAAATATATTTAAAAAAGACACATATCGTTTAATTATCATTTCCATTATTATTATTATTATCATTATTATTATTATTATTATCATTATTATTATTCCTATCAGTATTATTATTATTATTATAATTATTGTTATTTATTATTATTATTATTATTATTATTATTATGGTTGAGTATTGCGTTTCTGAAAAATTAAAAGATCCGCCATAATTTAAATTTAGATCGGAATCATATAACGGGAGAACACCTATATGTACAGAGCATTAATATCAGCAATATGTGATTTAAATACACGTCCTCTCAATGCACAATTTTATATACACAATTCACAAATTAATCTCTACCAATTATTACCAAACACACATACAAACATGAAGTGCAATCACAAATAAATAAAAAAAAAAACAGCTGATCAATTACAAAAATATTAATTAGTAAGTGTTTATGCGTAAATGTTTTAAGTTGAGGTGACATGAAATGACAAAAAATAAAAAAACAACCAATTACATAAAAACAAAAAGACATTGTGCTAGTTTTTCAAATTGTTTAAAAAAAGAAAAAGAAGGTGTTTAAAACTTAAATGAAACGAGTGTTACGTTAACAGAAGCGTTGCAAACCAACACATCCAAATCCTAAGGGGGGTACAGCGGAGGTGTTAATGTGATCAGGCACGCCATTTTGTGTTACCATGACAACGAACATGGGAAAACCCCCACCCCACCCTGACCATTACCCCCTGGTCTGAATGTAGGTTAATTTTATGCAACTAGGTAGACTGTCACCGTAGTCGAGGATGGGTCGAGATGATGATGTAGCCTACTTGAGACGATGGTGCTCCAGAGTGGTGAAGCAATGTGTTGACTCCCTTATGACAGCATAACTGGAGTTCAAAACCCTTTGCCTACCAAGTGCTATGTTGGTCTGCTCATATTTCGTGCCATACCTCACCACAAGACACGCACTGGAAGCGGTTAACGTGTAGGCAAGCCAGGGCCGGATTTAAGTATTTGGAGGCCTCAGTGCAGAATTTGTGTGGAATCCCCAACAATATTTCGAAAGTTACAATAAATATCCACTTATGCATGACAATACTTACATCTAAAAGCATGCTGTATTTTAGAAGAAAGAAATGGAGTTGTTGTACATTTAATTTCAATTTCATATTAAAAAATATTTAATATGCATATTTTAGTTTTGTTTGTGGAGGGTAAGGCCCTTGCTAGACGCAATGCCGTAAATTACGAGCTGTATTTATTTATTCTGAGCATGCTACAAGCGTTACCTTTTTAATCACGAATTTTGCCAGCCGAAAAAATGCGAAACAAAATGTTAGAAATTTTTTTACATTTCTGACGCGTTGAAAATAATAGTTTGAAAATGGTATATTTTTTTTTATCTCTTTTATGGAGGCCCCTTTCTTGTTGTGTCGCCGGGGCTGAAGCCCCGCAGGCCCTCCGTTAAATCTGGCCCTGAGGCATGCAACTATACGTCCAACACTTAGTTAGCATGTGTACATGAAGTAACAACAGACCTTCATTCTACCAAAGCATAGCACACACGTGTAGTTGGTTAACTATCAAAGAACAACAACACATTCAACACACACAAAAAATAGTTATGATATTACACAGAAAGAAACAAAAATAGACCTATATTAAAAAATACAATGCATGCTTGTTCGTGTGGTACAACACAAAATAGAATGCGCCAATAATAAAATAGAACGAAAAGGGGAGACAAATCAAAACATAGTCGTGGCCACGTTCAGTATAAGCAAATGGTTGTGTGCTAGTTCTTGACAATAAAACAAAAAAAATAAAAAAAAATAAATAAACAACAGAAACTAAGTGCGGGTGTGTTAACCAAAACAACTTCTGGGGGTGTTACCATAACCAACTATATTTCGAGGACAATGTTAAAGCATTAAGTAAACTTACCTATAATACCATCTGGTTGGTGCATGTTAGAGGTAGCAAGGGGGGGAAAGAAATAGAATAGAAATGAATGAGAAATACCTGACAAGCGCAATGAACATATATTATCAAAGTTATACAATAATCACAAAGGTGTATAAGATTGAATCCAGTGATAAAAATAACTGCACATATCAGTTAAACAAATATCTAACAAATTATGTAGGTGAACAGAGATAAATTTAGATGAACAGATTTTATTTAATGAACTGTGAATACGATTTTGTTACAAGTCCAATGGTAGCATAATGCTCGAGTTTCACACCAAATTAGCGCACCCAGATTTGCATTTCTTTTGTAGACATTGTGCAGCATGGTGCAAAGGTTCTGGAATAATGTGACAACGTAAATACACACACACACAATGTCAAAGACTGAAAAAGAGAGAACGAGATGAAGAGAGAGAAAGATACTGAAAGCCTTTACATTATGAATGTTGAATCTTTGTTCCAGTTACTAAGTAGTAATTATTTTAATTCTACATTTATCGGTCAGATCGACGTCAGGCCGGCCCTGAATGTACACTATCAGATTCAGTGACGATTCAGCAACAAGGCTGAGTGAGGGAAGCCGTTTTATTGTACCACATTTCATTGCTGTCACAGCTCTCAATGATACTCATCGTCAGTACTCTTTACAAATAGACAACGAAATTTTAGCTACATAATTGTCCCCCCCCCCCCATGTAGTACTCTACCAATACCCACCAATCACATCATTCTCGCCGTCACTAAGTCCTCATTGCAATGGGGGTGAAACGGCGAGGACACCACGGAGTCCGGATTATTGCACAATTTCACCGTCACTAGCGCGCATGCGCGGTAAGGTGATACTGAGACGACACTTGCCAAGTATTATTAACTACTGCATCGCTTTCTGTAGGCCAATGTTTATTGCCCGCCAGGCATGGCGTCTAATTGCCCATGATGAAAAGGGTAAATCCTATTGATTGGATCTCGGAGCCGCGCACGGGGCACTAAGATGCTGAGTAGCTAGTTCAAAGTATCGTAGTACAATAAAACATCGATTCTGCAGTACAAAAAAGGCATCAATTTCGTAGTTCAATACAGCATCGATATATTAGTACATTATAGCATCGACATTGTACAATAAAGCATCGATTTTCTAAAACAATATAGCATCGACATCGCACAATAAAGCACCGAATTCGCTTTGAATTCAGAGAATTTGCGATCCAAGGGGATTGGATAATGTGAAGATCATATTTCTATGACTAAACGATACCATGGGTGTTATGTGGCCAGCACAACGACCAACCTCCTTTGCGGTCTCTACTACGGTCAGGTACTCGTTACAGCTAAATGGATTTAGGGACGTCCTTGACAATCCCGAAATGTAAAGTCCCAGCCCTTCGATTCTGAGGCCAAGTGCTCTACCTCTCAGACAACCCGCCGATGTGAACGCTCCTCCAGTCACTATGACAACGTGTTTCAAGTTTCTAAAATAGTAAAAGTCATTAGCACTTTCTACTAGTGGCTACTGTCAACGTCTGCTTACATGGCCAAGTTTTAAAAGCTAGACAACATGAACTCTATTCCCTCTCAATTCTTTATTAATTGACAAATTCGCCGCTCATTATTGGCATTATTTAATGTCTTTGTTCAATCAAATCTCCCATAGTTCAACATACACAATATAGCATGACAATGAAATCCATTAGATTTTTTTTATAACTCTTAATGTCACCTTCTTGGCTTCAACAAGTGCTCAACAGACTTTTTAGAGTGACATCACCAAGGCCATTGGACGCAGAAGAAAACTTAAAAGAATATGGCGACAAGCATACTTGTAAAGGCTGAGAAAAACAAAATGAATTAGGCAATGAGAAGAACTCCAGCGAATGACAAGAGATCCTGGCATGCATTGACTGAAGCCATGTGTTTCTGAAGGGGAAAAAAGGGAAAAACACGTCGTCAAATTTTGATTACGTCATTTCCTTCTATTGACAAGTTTTAATATTAAAGAAAACGTTAAGAATTAATAAAAGTTAAGTCATTGAGTAAAAACACTAAATTTAGAAAGCCTTCAGGATAGAACACTTAAAAGTAAAGTAGAAAAAAACAAACACTGAACCATAATCTTCAAATACAAAAACAAAATTTAATAAATACTCTGAAAAACACAAAGATAAAGGCACATTCCTCGTCCCATATGCTAGGACAAATTTGTACAAATGCTCCTTTTTCACTAGTGCTATTAGAGCATGGAATTGTTGCCTGAGTTAACCAGAAAAACCAGTGACTTGGCAGAATTTAAGTTATTGGTTAACATGCATGACTAGATGCATGACGCGTAGGACGCAATCATCTTCTTTTTTAAAGTAACGTCTGTATTTTATCAGATAAGATACGATAAAACAAAAAAAACTATCCCCTGAGTTGTTATTACCCCTCTCTCCACCTCCTCCTCACACCTACTCACCCCTAAACATACACACCCTCAGGTCCTCACACAGCTATAGTTATCAAAGAAAAACAACAACCTCAACATCTCGGAATTGAGTTTGATTTTCTCGCCCAGAGATAATGAACGTTTTGGAAATTAGTTACACCTGGGTGGCGCCCCTTTCTCTGGACAGTTTGAGGAGATCAAGTGTACAGTCTGTATCTAAGGTGAAAACATACAGACAAAAACAACAAAATAAAAGAAAAGGTGGTTGATATGAGCCACTGTTTGAAGTATATTGCCTGGGAAGAAAACAGAGGAGGGGGTGTGTGTGTGAAAGGGAGGGGGGAGATTGAAGTGAATATGGAAAGATGAAAATAAAGAGGTCATTGCACGTTTCCGTTAATTTGTAAAAAAAAACAACAAAACACACACACACACACAATAATATATAAATAAATAAAAAAAAATGTTATTTATATATTTCAACTATTTACAAGAATGAATCATTGTTCTATCTCAGTGTTTCCCAAAGTGGGTTACGCTTACCCCCAGGGGTACGGGGAGAGTTTGAATGGGGTACACGTTGCAACTCATTAACCATGCTTCTCCTTCTCATTGGTGCATATTCAATGCTATATATCTTATTATACAATTTATTTATATTTGTTATAACACAACTTCATTTTTCGCTTATTATTTCTGATAATTATTCTTTTTTTTTTGGGGGGGGGGGGCGAAAGGTACTCAGAGCTAAAACAAAATTTATTGAAGGGGTACGCATACGTCGAAAGTTTGGGAAACACTGTTCAATCTAAACCAAAACATGGGCAAAATTTGTTCGTGCTATGATGTGAGCCTCGATGTGGGAACAAAATTGTAATTAAAAGTAACAGACGTAGGACTTATTGAAAGAGAGAAACAAGAAGTCTGTGCAATCCAATCTCCAGATCTCTATCAGATTCTCTTACACAGATATATGGTGTCTTTGTTCATCGTTATAGTGGGACTGAACATTGATAAGCCTGACAAAATACCGAGTGTTTCAACTTAGATAAAACTTTTCAACTCAACCTGCCACACGAATAAACAACACACATTTTCAAAACAGATCAACCCAGATCAACATAGAAGTGAAGTCTAAAAAGGAAAAAAACAACAAAACAACTTTAAAATACTAACTTACTTTGATTTGTTTCCAAAAATACCCTTTGATTGTTTGAAAATATTTCATGTTTAGTCTTCTGGTATTTTAAGCATTCTACTTGATTCATCTAGTACTAGACAGCAGAAAGTTCACACAGTGTTTGAAGTGTGGGCCATTGCTTTTAATATAAATATGTTTCAAAATACTTTTTAATCGATTATTTTATTTTAAGAGCTCAAGTAGTAAAAAAAAAAAAATTCGCACTTAAAGCTCCAGGAACAACAACTCTGACATTTTCATTCTTAAATATAATTATATCTTATATAAAGATGCGTGTAGTCTTAGCGATGGACAGACACAAAAAAATTCCAGGTGCAAGATCGTGGAACAGCAGAAAATATATATATATATATAAGTAAAATAAAATGATGATTGTTGCTCCATAAACTACTAATGTAAATTTTTAAAACATTTTTATGATGAGCTGATTAATAATTTTAAAAAAGGTATGAACAATTGATAACACCAAACAGCACACACATTTTTAATTTATAAATTTAATTTGATTGTAAAAGAAGGACCTTCTGCAGTGCAATTGCAAATGTATTGTAGGAACATTTATTTGTTTAGATATAATTAAATATGATACAGACGTTACTTCAAAAAAGATGATTACGTCCTACACGTCATGCATTCAGTCATGCATATTAACCAAAAACTTAAATTCTGCTAAGTCACTGGTTTTCCTGACTAGCTCAGGCAACCCATTCCACGTATCAATATGTCAGCATGTAAACAAACGTGTATATAAGGTAGACGAATAGATAAGAAAAAGAAAATATAAAAATCCAATACAAAATGTTACATTTCCGTTGACGACGAATCTATTTTTGATTAAAAATGAACATTACAAACGAATCTCAAAGTTTCTAATACTTAAACTATTTAGTTCAACTGGGGTGTTTACTTTATTTGTTTTACAAGACAAGACAACAACATTGTTCTTAGAGATTAATTTAGCTAGAAAATATCCTCTAACCAATTGGCTTTACTTAGTGCTATAATTTAATTGGAACTGATCACAACCCACGTGACCTTTTCGACTGATGATGTCATTGACACGAACTTAAAGTACTCTCGAAACTGAAATAAAAAAAAAAATTGAAGTTTTTTGAAACCAGCAAAATGCTTGGAAAATATCTCGGAAGGAAATTGGAACTCAAGGGTACATTATGACGGGCCGTCTGTTGAGTCCGTTGAACATTTTTTTAAAACTCTTGTTGTAAGAATTGTCCTATTGTAGGTCTTTGTGTGTGGACACATTTTTTTTTCTGCCATAAATAGAGGTCATTCGATTTTCTCCTTGAAAGGTAACTGATTACCTTTTAAATGGTAAGCAACGTTGTGACGTAACGTTTCTTTAGAACTCATTTCCCCGTGAATAACCGAAGAAATACGTCTGCTGTCAGAATGAAAAAAAAATCAATGATGCAAACTCCATTCTCTCTACCTACTCGACGACCTTCTATCAAACATCCTTCACGTACATTACAGGACACCAAAAAGCTTTCTTGAATATATTTGTTCTTTCCCGCCCTTTTTTAAATGGGGAAAAAAATATCTTTTTTTTTCTTTTGTAAATGTTTTTTGTTTGTTTGGGGGGAAGGGGCATACAGACTGATTTATAGTTGTTCGAATATTTTAACGAAATATCTAGATCTATCCCTATTAATGTTTCCATAAATATGTTATGAAATCAAGCGAACGATAGCATTAGCAGACGGATATATATATATTTTAAACCCAGCAGACGGCTATTTCTATAAGCGGGAAAATCGATTCGGCGCAAAGCTGAGTACATGTATATTTGTTTTTCTATTGTACATATGTACACATATTCTTGATGTGGTTGTCAACCGTGTGTTGTGGTATTCCCAGGATACGGGTGAGGGGGGGGCAGTGGTAATACCAGGTCCTACATCGTTCGCACAGAATTAGTACGCGCCAAGAACTGGTGTTGCCGTGAACCGGAAGATGTGATGCACCAGAGAACGCACACACTCACACATACATGAGCGCGGGAAGAATTGGATGAGAAAGGGGAGGCAAGCTTGTTGAAAAGCCATTCTTAGTCCTTTGTGGTTTATTAAATAAATGTCGCGTCAATCGTTCCAGTAATGAAAATGAACTATTATAGAGATGGAGCAGACTCATAGAGATATAGACCTCGGGTGCTGCTCGGAGACACGCTCTTAATGTTTCTAGTCTCTGAGGGTGCTTCATACAGTTTGTTTCAGGAAAAAAAAATACGTTTCCTGATCGAGCACAAATAGACACTTTCAAGGAGGTGGAGTGAACTTCGGAGTCAAGGTCATCAGTAGCTAGGGTAAATGGTCGAACAATGGTCATGCACCCCCACACACACACACACACAATCCCTTTTTTTTCTTTCCTCTATGACTACAATTTAGAGCGAGTTAGTTTTATGTTTGTTTTGAGAAATGGATTGGAGTTGTTCTACTGGGGGACATACAAGTCCCACAGGTCATGTGGATCGAAGTTCATCGGTATATTTATAGAACCTTCTATAGCTATTGAGAGACGAACGCCAAAAAAAATGAGTTAGGAAAATTGCTAGCGATATACAAGCATTTAAACATTCACATTAAAAAGTGGATGGGAATCTCCCAAAGATTTACACTTCTACAACATACGGGTAGGAAGCTAGTGAAGACATCAGAAGCATGAAATGGATTGAACACACGATTGCCTAGTGGACACACGCAAGACAGTGAGAAAATAAATGAGATGCAACTCTTTATGTTTCTTTTGTGTGTTATTTGACATGAACAAATTCGTAAATACAATAGTCATGATATATAGACATTTAGATTTAACCTGGCGGTATCAGATGTATTAAAAAGAGCTTCGCCACATCTCCACACCTTTTGCATCCCACCTCCACTAGCCGCTCCCTTATGTTGTACTGTACCAAGCCCCCATTTCGCTCCTGCACATCGGTCATGATGCTGAGAATGTATTTGACGGCATACCATTCCATCGTTTATCTCACTTTCAGAATTACTTTGTGCTTCAATGGCAGTGCCATGCGCTAATTCCTATCAGGCGCAACGAAGAAATGACCGACATCCGGTCATGTAGTTCTGCGATAAGGAACTGAGCTTGCTGGTTATGGGCGCAAATATGGCCAAGCTAAGCTTCTCTACCAATGTTATACTTTTTGAGGTGGCTGAGAGGTCAAGATATTTAATATTAATACTAAACACAAGTCTGTTGTTCGAACCCTCATATGCATGAATAAGGCCAACTTAATAGAAAACCTGTAATGACTACCTGACAGCAGCTCAGGCTATATAAGGCAGTTAGTCATCGCAATGGACTCAAATTTTAGAATCTATTTGAGAATGAAAATTTTAGTTAAAAGTAAATTATAGATTATTTAGTTATAGATATAGATAGAAACCTTTTCAAATGAACTGTATAGAAACAACATGGCAATGTTATTGACAGCACTTGGAACATGATGCTATTTTAAGACTATTAGAAGCTTGATTTGATATGTGGATAAAATGTTTGGAGTTTTTGAGTGGATGAAATGTTTGGAGTTTTTGAGTGGATGAAATGTTTGGAGTTTTTGAGTGGATGAAATGTTTGGAGTTTTTGAGTGGATGAAATGTTTGGAGTTTTTGAGTGGATGAAATGTTTGGAGTTTTTGAGTGGATGAAATGTTTGGAGTTTTTGAGTGGATGAAATGTTTGGAGTTTTTGAGTGGATGAAATGTTTGGAGTTTTTGAGTGGATGAAATATTTTTGAGTTTTTGAGTGGATGAAATGTTTGGAGTTTTTGAGTGGATGAAATGTTTGGAGTTTTTGAGTGGATGAAATGTTTGGAGTTTTTGAGTGGATAAAATGTTTGGAGTTTTTGAGTGGATGAAATGTTTGGAGTTTTTGAGTGGATGAAATGTTTGGAGTTTTTGAGTGGATGAAATGTTTGGAGTTTTTGAGTGGATGAAATGTTTGGAGTTTTTGAGTGGATGAAATGTTTGGAGTTTTTGAGTGGATGAAATATTTTTGAGTTTTTGAGTGGATGAAATGTTTGGAGTTTTTGAGTGGATGAAATGTTTGGAGTTTTTGAGTGGATGAAATGTTTGGAGTATTTTAAGTGGATGAAATGTTTGGAGTTTTTGAGTGGATGAAATCCAAACCTGTCCACGTTCTTGTGTAGCTACGTCACTGGCAAACTGTAACTGAGATTACACGGTCGTAAACAGACACACCCACACAGGCACACACAGAGACACACACAGAGACACATCTCTATGACGGACATAGCGAGAAAGAAGCTGATATGAAATGACATTAAACTAAGTCGCCGCAGATTGGAAAAAAAAAAGGCGGAACCATGTCTTGATACCTGGAGTCGTTGAGAACATTGCAAGAATTGATGAGACGGTAGAAATTGGTTACCTATCATTTAAAATTGTCCCTCCCCCCTCACGAATAAAACGAAGCCACATCTCTGATCTAGGCAGCAGAAATTTAGAAGGAAATAAATCTCCGGTAAAGATAGGTCTCGAGGTTATGAAGTAAAGAGATCAAAGAAATGAAAGATGGACTGTTCAGGGGATAGGGTTAATGTAGATCTAAATGTTATCTTCAACCAAATACAAATCTATCCGAGGAAACAAAACAACTTCAAAAGAGACCTGACAATTTTTCAGGAATCCCTCTCACAGAGAATGCTGAGACTGCTAGCTCGAGTTACCTACCCTGATAGGATTTTGACTACGTTTACCAAAACAATTATCCCAAAGCGATTCAGATCATACCGAGTGAATGCCCTTGTGTAATCTATAGCCTTATACCAGGCGGCGTTGTTACGCCTGATGCAGATGTACTAATGAACAAATCGGACGAGTTATGACAGACATGCCATAACAGAGACAACGACAAGATAGAAGAGTTGGTTCATTCATTGTGAGCAGTGGTTTCAATCAGATCAAACCAGTGTCAGTAAATAGATAGTTATTTTATATCAGCAATTTGACATTTTTATAAAACACACTTAGACAAAGACTTATTCCCCCCCCCCTCTCTCTCTGTCTTTTCTCTATCATTCTCTTGCTCCTTCTCTCTCTCTCTCTTTCGTTCTCTTTCTTTCTATATCTCCCTCTCTTTTTCATTCTCTCTTCCTCTCTCTTGCTCTTTTTTCTCTCTATGAAAAGATTGAAATTCTATCTATTCGCTTTAATGTTCTGTAAAGCTATCTCCCCTTTGTGCTCTCTTGTCGCTATTTCTGGAACAGCTCAAATAGATCCCTGAAGTTCAAACAATTTCAACTTATTTCATGTCAAATTTAAAAAAAAAATTCTGTCAAGATGAATGAATAAGTACAGCAATAAGTATAGCATCTTTATAAAACAAAAATCCTCCTTTGTAGCCTATCTGTAATGAACATATTCAAAACATCGGTTGGGGAGGGGGGTTGAAGCGGAAGTCTCTTTTAAAACTGAGCAGAAGTTAAAAAGGGCGGTAACTGCACTTGCTGACATGATGTTCTTGTTCCGAGCCAGCAAAGAGACATGACTATAATTTGAGTTCAATAAGTTATTTTAACTTCATACTTTCGATATCAAATCAATAACTGTACAGCCACTGTAGTAACTTCAGAATAAAAGTCTTGATAGTTGAAAAGAAAAGTTGATAGTCGAAGGAAACATTCTATAGTGGGCATGTCAGCATGCAGCCTTTTTTTTTTCTCTCTTCTACCATATTTATCCGGAACTTCTCAACAAATCTATCTGTCTATTTCTCACTTTATATCTATTTCTCTCTTTCTTTCTCTGTGTGTGTGTCTGTTTCCTAGTCCTGTCGATCTTACATGTACTTGGACAATGTAGAACAATGTCACAAAATGAATAACCTAGATTGGTCATACATCCATTGATCCATCTCCCAGTGTCACTACTGCCCATGGAGGGCCCTGACCTGCTCAAACACATCCTACCATCCCAGTGTCACTACAGCCCATTGAGGGCCCTGACCTGCTCAAACACATCCTACCATCCCAGTGTCTCTACAACCCAAGGAGGACACTGACCTGCTCAAACACATCCTACCATCCCAGTGTCTCTACAACCCATGGAGGACCCTGATCTGCTCAAACACATCCTACCATCCCAGTGTCTCTACAACCCATGGAGGACCCTGACCTGCTCAAACACACCCTACCATCCCAGTGTCACTACAGCCCATGGAGGGCCCTGACCTGCTCAAACACATCCTACCATCCCAGTGTCACTACAGCCCATGGAGGGCCCTGACCTGCTCAAACACCTCCCACCATCCCAGTGTCACTACAGCCCATGGAGGGCTCTGACCTGCTCAAACACATCCTACCATCCCAGTGTCACTACTGCCCATGGAGGGCCCTGACCTGCTCAAACACATCCTACCATCCCAGTGTCACTACAGCCCATGGAGGGCCCTGACCTGCTCAAACACATCCTACCATCCCAGTGTCTCTACAACCCAAGGAGGACACTGACCTGCTCAAACACATCCTATCATCCCAGTGTCTCTACAACCCATGGAGGACCCTGACCTGCTCAAACACACCCTACCATCCCAGTGTCACTACAGCCCATGGAGGGCCCTGACCTGCTCAAACACATCCTACCATCCCAGTGTCACTACAGCCCATGGAGGGCCCTGACCTGCTCAAACACATCCTACCATCCCAGTGTCACTACAGCCCATGGAGGGCCCTGACCTGCTCAAACACCTCCCACCATCCCAGTGTCACTACAGCCCATGGAGGGCTCTGACCTGCTCAAACACATCCTACCATCCCAGTGTCACTACTGCCCATGGAGGGCCCTGACCTGCTCAAACACCTCCCACCATCCCAGTGTCACTACAGCCCATGGAGGGCCCTGACCTGCTCAAACACATCCTACCATCCCAGTGTCACTACAGCCCATTGAGGGCCCTGACCTGCTCAAACACACCCTACCATCCCAGTGTCACTACAGCCCATGGAGGGCCCTGACCTGCTCAAACACATCCTACCATCCCAGTGTCACTACAGCCCATGGAGGGCCCTGACCTGCTCAAACACACCCTACCATCCCAGTGTCACTACAGCCCATGGAGGGCCCTGACCAGCTCAAACACACCCTACCATCCCAGTGTCTCTACAACCCATGGAGGGCCCTGATCTGCTCAAACACATCCTACCATCCCAGTGTCTCTACAACCCATGGAGGACCCTGACCTGCTCAAACACATCCTACCATCCCAGTGTCTCTACAACCCATGGAGGACCCTGACCTGCTCAAACACACCCTACCATCCCAGTGTCACTACATCCCATGGAGGGCCCTGACCTGCTCAAACACATCCTACCATCCCAGTGTCTCTACAACCCAAGGAGGACCCTGACCTGCTCAAACACATCCTACCATCCCAGTGTCTCTACAACCCAAGGAGGACCCTGACCTGCTCAAACACATCCTACCATCCCAGTGTCTCTACAACCCATGGAGGACCCTGACCTGCTCAAACACATCCTACCATCCCAGTGTCTCTACAACCCAAGGAGGACCCTGACCTGCTCAAACACATCCTACCATCCCAGTGTCTCTACAACCCAAGGAGGACCCTGACCTGCTCAAACACATCCTATCATCCCAGTGTCTCTACAACCCAAGGAGGACCCTGACCTGCTCAAACACACCCTACCATCCCAGTGTCACTACAACCCAAGGAGGACCCTGACCTGCTCAAACACATCCTACCATCCCAGTGTCTCTACAACCCAAGGAGGGCCCTGACCTGCTCAAACAAAATCTTCCCATTCAGATCTATCCTGTACTTTTCGTCTCCATGTACTGTGAACTAAAAATGGACTGCGTACAGTAACGCCCATTTGTGGTCTATATAAACACTGCATATATTATTCTCTTGAAAAATGGGGGGGGGGGGGGCTCACGAGTGTTTATTTACATTAAAAAATAAAATATTACGCAAAATGCAGAGGCCGCCAAAGAGGTCAACCCTCCCCCGGCCACCAAACGATGGAATATTCCTAGCTACGCCCCTGTTCACAAGGCCTTTATTCAAATCTATTCTGTGATGGTGTTAAAGCTCTCATACAGATAGTAATATTTAGAACAAGTCTACAAGATCAGCACCACCGAACGCTGCAGATAGTGTAACATATACACTCACATACTGTAATACATATACGCTCACATCGTTTAGCTTGTAAACACATACTTATCACTAACGTTCAGACTGGGAGCAGAAAATGGATCCCCCTGCGGCAATGACGTCACATCTCATTGTCCTAAAATGTCCGCGTGACATCAAACATACGAGGTCAAAGGCGTAGTTAGGGCGCCGAGAGATTGAAGTAGCTGACTCAGATAAAACGAGAAGAAAGCTAGGGAAAAGGAACGAGAAGGGCGCCAGGCTAAAGGGAGGCTGGAGTTGGGGAAAGAAGAGAAGCGAAAATAAAAAGTAAGCCAAAAAAAAAACAAAGAAAACGAAAGATAATCAATGAATGGGCGATGAAGTTTGCACTTGTCTATATAAATCCCTGGTTAGGGATAAGCCAGCCAATAAATACTTACACTAGAAAAGAATTTTTCTGAGGGTCAAGCTTAATTACCCTGAAAGGTCAGAAAGTTGGCCTGATCAGATTGGCAAAAAAATTGGACTGGACACTTTGATCTGCATCTTATTTCTATCTGCTTTCACTGTCCGCACTACGTCATCTATCTGCATTCACTGTCCGCACTATGTCATCTATCTGTATTCACTGTCCGCACTACGTCATCTATCTGCATTCACTGTCCGCACTATGTCATCTATCTGTATTCACTGTCCGCACTACGTCATCTATTGCATTCACTGTCCGCACTACGTCATCTATCTGCATTCACTGTCCGCACTACGTCATCTATCTACATTCACTGCCCGCACTACGTCATCTATCTACATTCACTGTCCGCACTACGTCATCTATCTGCATTTACTGTCCGCACTACGTTATCTATCTACATTCACTGTCCGCACTACGTCATCTATTGCATTCACTGTCCGCACTACGTCATCTATCTACATTCACTGTCCGAACGACTTCTTTCTACATTTATTGCCTGCACTACTTGCTATATCTGCCTGCACTACTTGCTATATCTGCCTGCACTACTTGCTATATCTGCCTGCACTACTTGCTATATCTGCCTGCACTACTTGCTATATCTGCCTGCACTACTTGCTATATCTGCCTGCACTACTTGCTATATCTGCCTGCACTACTTGCTATATCTGCCTTCACAGAATATTCCTGTTTTTTGTTTAAATATATTTTCTTGTTCCATGTTTTTAATTTCATATCCTCTATTCTCAACATTCATCTTTCTATATGAGCCTTAGTACATCTTATCAAGTTGTTGTTATTGACATCTGATTGTATTGTGTACCTACAAGTCTTTCTTGTATGTATCTACTCCTACAGTACAGGTAGACATCTATCTATATCTTCTTTCTGTTATTCACCTAAATATTTCCCCTTTTCGACATCTCGGTGCGCAGGCTGTCTATTTTCAATCTATCGATTTACTGTAAGTTCAGCCTCATTGGGAGAGATGTCTCTGTGTTTGTTGTACAAAAAAAAACAAATGTTTCATGTCTTTAGGTAAGGTAACTCTCTGGTTTCTTTGTATTCTGGTGTCATTCTCTCCCTTAGTTGTCCTAATCTGATCAATATTATTATGTAAGAAACAAACTAAAATTCATTCTCTGGCACTTCCAGGGTCGAGCTTTGTTAGCGTAAAACAACAATTCATTGTAGTCTCATGAACAATGTCCATATAGTGATGTGGCTGGCAGCACCGCTCTAGGACAAGCACGGAGAATCTTCTTAGGGATGTTATCATTATGATTATTAATTGTTATAAATCTCGAGAAGATTGTTATAATGGTTTTAATAATTGCCCAAGGTATAAGTCCTAGCATTGGTTGTTTTCTAAGTTATTCAGGCTAAAAACTTTTTTTTTAAAGCCATATTTACATGGAGCAAATTATATTGTGTTATCAGGGGGGGGGGGGTAAAAATGCGGGCATAAAAAACAATGATGGCGTAAAAAGAAATCAATAAAATCGTCATTGATTATCTAATGATTGTAAAGAACCTTGATAGATCGATTTAGGATTATTTTGAAGACTAATAGGTTTTTGGAAACAGAGAGATGGGGAGGATGTGGGGCGGGGGTAAATGGAGACAATAGAAAGAGGGAGAGAAAGAAAGAGGGAGAGAGAGAGGGAGAAAGAGAAAGAAAGAGGGAGGGAGAAAGAGAAAGAAAGAAATAGAGAGAGAAATAAAGAAAGAAAGACAGAAAGAAAGACAGAAAGAAAGAGAGAAAGAAAGAGAGAGAGAGAGAAAGAGAGAAAGAAAGAGAGAGAAAGAAAGAGACAGAGTAAGAAAGAGAGAGAGAATGAGAATGAGAAAGAAAGAAAGAGGGAGAAAGAGAGAAGAAAGAGGGAGAGAGAGAGAAATAGAGACAGAGAGAGAACGAGAATAGAAAGAAAGAAAAGAACATTAACTGGGGTGAATGAAGAAAGAATAAAGAGACAATGAAAGGAAAATATGAGTGAAAAAAAAAAGAAAACAAAGGAAGGGAGAAAGGAAAGAGAAAAGAAAGCTAAGATATGACAAGAGAAAGAAAGCTAAGATATGACAAGAGAAAGAAAGCTAAGATATGACAAGAGAAAGAAAGCTAAGATATGACAAGAGAAAGAAAGCTAAGATATGACAAGAGAAAGAAAGCTAAGATATGACAAGAGAAAGAAAGCTAAGATATGACAAGAGAAAGAAAGCTAAGATATGACAAGAGAAAGAAAGCTAAGATATGACAAGAGAAAGAAAGCTAAGATATGACAAGAGAAAGAAAGCTAAGATATGACAAGAGAAAGAAAGCTAAGATATGACAAGAGAAAGAAAGCTAAGATATGACAAGAGAAAGAAAGCTAAGATATGACAAGAGAAAGAAAGCTAAGATATGACAAGAGAAAGAAAGCTAAGATATGACAAGAGAAAGAAAGCTAAGATATGACAAGAGAAAGAAAGCTAAGATATGACAAGAGAAAGAAAGCTAAGATATGACAAGAGAAAGAAAGCTAAGATATGACAAGAGAAAGAAAGCTAAGATATGACAAGAGAAAGAAAGCTAAGATATGACAAGAGAAAGAAAGCTAAGATATGACAAGAGAAAGAAAGCTAAGATATGACAAGAGAAATTGGGGAGTGTTTTTTTTAGAAAGTAGGTCACAGTAACAATGTGTAAAGA
The DNA here is from genome assembly GCA_036873155.1 of Biomphalaria sudanica. Lineage (NCBI taxonomy): Eukaryota > Metazoa > Mollusca > Gastropoda > Planorbidae > Biomphalaria > Biomphalaria sudanica. Next base: position 276,304 of record JAZGLO010006158.1, read on the forward strand.
CATTTACATTTGAAAATATTTCTCAGGGAGATAGAAATATAGATCTGTGCATGTGCAACAAAAGGGCTCAACTTAGGTCTGATTGTTTTTACCTAAAGCTATTACAAAACTGTCTCAGTGTGCCTCAGTGTGCTTCAGTGTGTCTGTATGTGTCTTGGTCTATAAGCGCTCTCTTCCAAACATTTTGTGTGACTCTCATGCTTCTGTTTAAAATAGTATTGTGTTGTTTTTCGAGAGACTGGACTAGTTTGGTTTGAGAATGGGTGCGGTGGTCAGAAAATTGGGGCTTATTCAAAGAAATATTTCAAAGAACCGTTCGAGAGAGCCGACACTGTGACAGTAACTAGAGCCACGTGTGTGGTCATCTCACGCAGAGAAGCACCACATGTGGTTTCTCCCTTCCAAGAATGTGGCACATCTAGCCATGTCTGTTTTTGTCTCACACACTCCCACACACACATGTACTCACGCAGAGCATACAACAACAGAAGCGCGTGAGAGTGGACATAGAAACACACACACACACATACATCTAAACACACACATCTACAGATACATGCACGCATACACTTACCTACACCTATACAGGTTATTACAGACACACACACACACTTATCTAAATATATACATAAACATACATGTAATATTTGAAACCTCGAGAGAGGGAGAGGTAATCAGAGCTCAACATTTTCTCTCCTCATAATTAATCCTTCTAAACGAGGAAGCAAATGGTTTTTATATTTAAAACTTTACATAGACCAGACAGTTGTTAGCTGAACAAGGCAGAAGATAGACAAGGAAAATTACATCTGAAAGTTTGGTCGTCTGCTGTGAGATGTCCAGGAGCTTCCATTTGATTGGATGCAAGCGAAGACACTTCCATTGTGTCTTACTTCTCTGGACACACCTGCAAGTAATTAGTTTTCTGGTGAGACCTGATCTATTTTTATGCCGCTAATATCTTTAAGAAAGTCGCTCTCGGATTTTACAGTCCAAAAGGGGAAAAAAAGACTAGATATAACGGACAAACTGACTGACATACTGTGCAATAAGAGACAAGACACGGATAGGAGCACATAAAGATAGACATGTATTAACACAGACAGACAGACAGACAGACAGATAGATATATAGATAGATAGACAGACAGACAGACGTATAGATAGATAGATAGATAGATAGATAGATAGATAGATAGATAGATAGATAGATAGATAGATAGATAGATAGACTGACAGACAGATAGAGATAGATAGAGATAGATAGAGATAGATAGATAGATAGATAGATAGATAGATAGATAGATAGATAGATAGATAGATAGATAGACAGACAGACAGACAGACAGATAGACAGACAGACAGACAGACAGACAGATAGATAGATAGATAGATAGATAGATAGATAGATAGATAGATAGATAGATAGATAGATAGATAGATAGATAGATAGACATGAATCTATTGACTACTTTCGCAAACAAACGTCTCCACTCAATAAGCTAAATAAAAACAACCAATTCCCGGTCTTCACATCACAAACTTTAATTAACCAGTTGAGCAGTCATTAAAAGGAACCAACAATCAGGAACAATTACCGTGAATTTGATAAAAATAACCCTTACTAACCTCCCCTTACTACTGCAGCACAAATGAGCCTTAACAAAACAAGTGTACGAACAAACGGAACACTGGCTGAGGCTTGTCTAGTAGTTAATTAACTTTTATATTGATAGGAACACAATGGCCACCTTACCATGGCAACAGATATAATGGAAACTCAATCTGCTCAAGCTAAAAGAAGCAGCCAGACATAAACACACACACCACACAGACACTCCACAGCATACATATATAGGTGAACAAATGATGTCATTGCATAAAAGATGTATGTACAACTTTCACCTTTACACCGCAAACAGATGTATAAGCTGATGCCTTTACACAACATATTTACAACTGCTATTATTAAACCACAGATATACAGTTGATGGTCATTACATCACAGATATAGGCAGCAGCTGATGTCATTACACCACAATGACCTCTGACATCTCAAATGCAAATGTCTACCTTTCATTTCAATGGTGAACTAATGAGATATTGACTGGATGAAATCATGACGTGATGAAAGTAGATATCCAAAAGTAGCTGAAGTTGTTCTTTTTTTTTTACCTTTCCCAAAAAGTTTCTTTCAAATGAAAGAAACAAGGGTCAAAGGTTATTTGGATATTTCTGAGTGAGAGGATCGACAGTGGCAGAATCTCATCATTTTTACATTTCGTTTCACATCTTTACAAGGATAACGTTTTTTCTTCTCTTTAGTCACTATTTTGGTCGTCTGCTAAAACCATCATCAGAAAGTGCCATGGTCTTTTTAAAAAAAAAACTCAACCATTTTTTTTTTATTCCTAAAGAAGTGAAGGGAAATTTTAAGTTCAAACTATTCTGAAGGGCAAATAACTCGCTCTCAGCCTTTTAGGTGAAGTTACCTCCCGCTGTCAGATAGAAAGAACAATGGTGTCTGGAGAAAATGTTGTCCTTTTTTTTTCTTTTTCGCTGGACAGCGAAGTTTTAAAAGACTTTTTCGGTTGAATGTTGTTTTTTTTTAAATAGACAAGAGAGAGAGAGAGAGAGAGAGAGAGAGAGAGAGAGAGAGAGAGAGATGTAGAGGTGGAGAAGAGGGGGGAAAAGTCCCAGAGAGAGAAAGAGAAAGGAAAGAAATGAAGAAAATACGCTGTGAGCCGCCTAAGAGGAATTCAAACATCTTTCTTGAAAGTGACAAGTCAATAGAATGTAAGTTGACTTCAAGAAACTTCCAGAATCTGGTGGCCTTGAACTTTTTGTCAAACTTTTGTCAAGTCTCTATAACTTATTTCTATCAGGGCTGCCCAATCTACGACCTGCGGATTTGCAGGCAACATCCGAACCGGGACGTGTTCCTAGACACTTCTGCCCGCAGTGCATAGCATTCAGGATTTCATTGAATTTCACCATTGTTTCATGGTGATGTGGCCAGTTACATCCGCGTAAGACATTGTTGTCACCACAGCCGAAGAAGTTGGCTACCAGTCATTTATAGAATTATAGCAGAACAGAAAACTCTTCAGTCCGACGGTGGGCGTATGTGGTAGATCGTGACCCACCTCATAATTGTCTAGCAATGATCTTATACGTGTATATCTGTATATCGCAGGGGCGTCGCGAGGAAAAGTAGTCGAGGCGCCGCGAGGAACAATAGCCGAGGCGTCGTGAGCACAGTAGCCTAGGCGTCGCGGGACACAGTAGCCGAGACGTCGCGAGGAACTTTAGCCTAGGCGTCGCGGGAAACAGTAGCCGAGACGTCGCGAGGAACTTTAGCCTAGGCGTCGCGGGAAACAGTAGCCGAGATGTCGCGAGGAACTTTAGCCTAGGCGTCGCGGGGCACAGTAGCCGAGGCCTCGAGGTGAACAGTAGCAGAGGCGTCGCGAGAAACAGTAGCAGACGGTTTGCAACAAATAAAGCATAGTTTGCACTGCTTCTACTTCTGCTTCTTGTGCTAAAAAGTATCGGACAAACAGTATCGAGAAAACAAAGTACAGCATTTAAACGTTTCTAAAAAATCTAAGTATCGATAAGACAAAGTACAGCATTTAAAAGTATCAACCTCTCTTAGTATCCTACTAAGAAAACTTGCTGACCGGGAAAAAGTGGCGGGATTTGGTTATGCGGACTGTCACAGCACCCCTATGAACTGTCACAGCACTCCTACGAACTGTCACGGCACCCCTAAGAACTGTCACAGCAACTCTACGAACTGTCACATCACCCCTACGACGAAAGTCAGGGGACAGATGATGATAATGATAATGATGATGATGGACAGCTTCTTAAATCGTAATCGTTTTAACTTAGCCGTCTGCAGAAATCGTAATCAATATTTCAGGACAGAAGTAATAAGGGTAGATTTTAAATCGTATGACCCATTGATGTCAGCTACATGTCAAATGTTGTCATAGTGCTGGACTGAGCCCTGCATGGTTGGTTGTACATTTTAGAATATTCATTACAGCTATGTTCAATGTGTTATTTATTTATTTTTTTTTTTTTTTAAATAAACTTAACTTACACAAAACATATTTTAGAAAAGCTTCCATTAAAAAAAAAAAGGAAAATGTACAATATCAAGACGGTTACCATGGTATAGTTAAATAAGACATTTTGTAAACTGTTATAAATAATCCAAACCTGTAACAAACAATAAAAGTCATTATTGTGTATATTTTATTCAAGCTTTGTTTGGCGTAGACTTTCAATACAATATGATTGTCCTAACCCATTGTTAACGATTCTTAATGCAAAGATGATTAACGATTTTGTGTCAACATCTTGGCTAGAAATAAACGTGTGCCCCTTCAAAGAACTGTGGTTTAAAAACAAAAAGTCAGGCACTTTATAGGTCAGTTAGTATCTTGTTTAGAAATAAACGTGTGCCCCTTCAAAGAACTGTGGTTTAAAAACAAAAAGTCAGGCACTTTATAGGTCAGTTAGTATCTTGGTTAGAAATAAACGTGTGCCCCTTCAAAGAACTGTGGTTTAAAAACAAAAAGTCACGCACTTTATAGGTCAGTTAGTATCTTGGTTCTTATGTCCATGGAGCTGAGTTATTACATCAGTTGGGGGGGGGGGGATGAGAAGGTGACGTCATGTTGGGGGGGGGGAAATCGTTTGAATATTTCAATTTTTAGATTGACAGAACTGTTTTCAAACGTAGACAGAAACGGATTCCAACGAGAGAACAGACGGCTTCAGTGTTCGGAAGGTCAAGGACGACTTCTGACGTCACATGTATCGATTTTAATACATCATCAAGGCGGGGACACACGAAAAAAAAAAGATACAATTCTTGAATCTGGACAGACACCTTTAGGCAATGTTGGTTAGATGAAGGTGGAGGTGGGATGGGGAGAAGGGTAAAAGTGGGGAGGGGCGGAGGATCTAATGATGACTGAAGAGGGATTAAGAGATTGAAGTGTATTACATTGAGAGTGGGGCGGTAAAGTAGAGGATTAACTAAAGGGAGAGATGACTGAGTTTGGTCTCTTGACCTTAGGAATACTTTCTGATAAGTGAATATTTTTTAGACGCCGCTGATGAGGTTTTGACAGGCGAGCGTGGCTAGCTAGAGATAGAGGGAGAGAGAGAGAGAGAGAGGTAAAGAGAGAGAGAGAGAGAAAGAGAGAAGTTTACATCACTCCACCAGAAATGAAAACTTAATAACCAAAACGTCATGCACTATGGCTGGAGATGTCCGCGTGCAGGGAAAGAGCTCAGGACTGTGGTGAGACAATCTAAGGCGTATACCACACGACCAATCAGCACCAGGACAGTACTGTAAAGACGTTTCATCTAAGAGACGAATGGAGATGCCCAAGGTTCGACTCACTTTTCAATACACTCAAAGATTGTACGATTCTATAGTTACAGTGGGACGCTGATAGTTTACGTTGTACAAGCTATTTAGACTGTAGGCTGAATATACAGTCAATATCTCACTAGGATAAGTATGACATTTATTTTGTAAGCGCAGGGTAAATGTTATGGATAAAGAGGTCACCAACATGGTGAGCGTGTGAAAGGAAGAGAGGGGTGGGGCTTACCTTTCATTTGGAAGAAACTCATGTTCTGAATGGCGTGGATGGCCGGAGTGTTGTCCAGGGTCAGCTCAAACTCCGGACTCACCCTGGGCGCCAGCTCCATCTCTTTGTTAAAGTTGGCGTCAGCTGTGGCCACTCGGCTAATGAGTCCAGAAGACACCTGTAAGGAAAGAGAACATAATATTGTTATTGAAATATTTTTTGTTAAAGTATATACAAGTTTATACAGGGACAGCAGTGGTGCTTAGAGCATACCCCCCCCCTCCTCCACCCCGTAGAGAATGTTACGGCGAGACAGTATCAAAGCAAGGCGAGACAGTATCAAAGCAAGGCGAGACAGTATCAAAGCAAGGCGAGACAGTATCAAAGCAAGGCGAGACAGTATCAAAGCAAGGCGAGACAGTATCAAAGCAAGGCGAGACAGTTGCCTAGCGTATTAGTTTTTAAACTCTTTCCGCTGAATCAGTTGAAAATAAAATCTGGGGACTACCTCCCTTGAAGTTTCTATTCTAGTACAGACCAACGAGGTAGAAAGAAAGAACAGTGTCACAAGAGACGACAATAGGTAGTTTAACACACATACGTTGTATTGTTGGCCTCATTTGTTTGTTGTTTAAACTCCTGTTCCAATCCGAAAATATAATGTCTGTTTACAATTTCAGTTCCATTGTACACCTTAGTGGATTACTGCTTAGAGTGAGGGACTGTAACATTGAGATTTGTCTGGGAAATGTGAACTAATAGTTGGCAACACACAGTTTAGTCTAGCAATGTAAGACCACTGGAACAGAACTCGCTCTCTCTCCCTCCTTCTCTCTCCCTCTCCCTCTGTCATACACACAATCCAGCAAGACAGAAAAATGGTAAGATAATTTGTAGTTAGAGTTTTGTCTGAGCTATCTATGTCATCAAATTAAGGTTGTTTTTTTAAACTTGGGTTAGGTAGGAAGCTAATAGTGTTCTCTTTTCTTGAATTTCACTTCTCTCTCTCTCTCTCTTTCTCTCCGTTTCTCTCTTGTTCTTACTTTTCTCTTTATCCAACTCTGTGAGCATGCCTCGTCTCTTGTTATTTCTCTTATTATTTCCTTCTCTTACTTGGAGTTTTTTTGTAATTATAAATTTGTGTATATAAGAGAGAGAGAGAGAGAAAGAGAGAGAGAGAGAAAGATAAAGAAAGATAAAGAAAGATGTTTTATTGCTTATTAAATTAGAAATATTATACTGCTCATATTCTTCATTGTCTAGAAAAAAAATCGAATACCTTATAGATCTGCCTGTCTACATGAATAAAGAAATGTCTATTTATATATATAGTCGTGTCTGAAAGAGGATAATGCTATACATGTTACACACACACACCCACACAAGCAGCATACAGTCAACCATTCTGCTGTCTCCATGACAACTGACATCAACTACGATGTAAATCACACGCTACATTAACACTACCAGAGTCTCAGTTTCTGGTCAACTACTTGGTCATCCTTTCTTCATCGCCCATGCACAACACAACACAACACAACACAACAAAACACAACAAAACACAACACAACACAACACAACAAAACACAACACAACAAAACGATGCAGACACACAGACCTGCCAGCCAATCATCGTTATTGACCAGCTTAAATGTAAGCAGACTTAGAGTGACCCCCCCCCCCCTTTTTCAGACCTTGGTCCATAGGGTAGTTGGTGTAAAGGTCATCTGTATCTGTGGCCTACGGTTAACGAGAGTGTCATGTAGACAGCACAACGACCAACCGCCTATACTTTTCCCCAAATAATGTCAAGTACCCATTAGAGTTGGGTTAACTCAGAGAGAGGTCCCAAAGATCCCGAAATTAAAAATTCCAGTCTTCACCAGAATTTAAACACGGGACACCCGGTTTAGAAGTCAGTCGCTTTACCGCTCAGCCACCGCGCCTCCCATTAGACTTAGTAGCTACTGAAGTCCTACTAAAACTGAGTTCATGAGAGAATCCAGTTGGTCAATGACAGCGAACATTTACTTCAGAGAAAATTTTTGTAAACATTTTTCAGTGAGTGAAAATATTTTATCTCAAATACAAACAAACAGTAATACATCCACCATAGAAGGCATCACACATTGAACATACAAAACAGTAATGTAAGAGACATGTACATTTCACAAACCAGCACCACCTACAAGTGACATTGCTACATCGTATGGACTTCATCGAAGGTCAAATTTGAACGTCACAACCAATCAACGTTCTTCAATCTTGGCTGTTACTTTTTACTCCCTTCTCCTCCCCTCCCCCCCCCTTCCCCACCAAACACTCCAGTAATATTCGCCAGCCAATTAGCACTTAATCAAAGTGTATCAGTTAATCGGTTCTCCCATTTACCGCCTACACATTTAAACCCGTTCAATACATCAGTGGTTCTAAGACGTAGCACGTTTCACAAAGGCTATACAAAAGGAAATGTTTCTTTTCGGGCACCACTGGTGACTCTTTTATAATTATTCAAAATGAATTTCTTTTAGCATACACATCTCATGTTTGGCGTCCAAAACTAAAGGCATTTTGTTTTTCCTCAGGGTTCGTGTTTCTTTTTGAGAACCCCTGCATGTTCTAGAACCAGCCTAGATACATCTCATCAGCTTCACTTCCAATTAAAACCCTGTGGAGTATCTCGTCATCGCCTCCTACAGACTGCTGGTCAAATGTCATAGTGACACTTGATATCTGCACTCAGGTTCCAGACATGAATCGATCGTATTCAAGCATATCGTAGACTCAGTACAAATTAAGAAAACAAATTGCAATATTTTTTGTTTTAACTCCCACAGAAAATGGAAGAAACTGAAACGTTAATTTTTTTTTTTAAAGTTTGAGCTAATTAAAATGTTGTGTTCAAATGTAGACGATAAATGGATCGATAGCAAACAAACATACAAACACACGAGTAGACATACAAACATACGTAAGACAATGACAACTGTCTAAACAAAAGAAAGAAAGTATTTCGATTGAAAAGGAGAGAGAAAGATAGGGGAAAAGTAAAATAGAGGGGTTGAGGAGAAAGAAAGACAGAGAACGAAAAGGGAGACAAGATAGAGTATAAGTGAGGGGGGGAGAGAGAAAGAGAAAGAGCAAGAAAAAAAGAGAAGGAGAGAGAAGAGAGAGGGAGAGAATTGAGGGCGAGAGAAAGAGAGAGGGAGAGAATGAGGGCAAGAGAAAGAGAGAGAATGATACAGAAAAAGAGAAAGAGAAAAAGAGACAAAAAGAAAGTGAGAGATGGAGATAAAAAGAGAAAGGAGGAGACACAGAGAGAGAGAGAGGGATGGAGGGGACGAGACAGAGAGATAGAGAAAACAAGAGATGGAAAGAGAAAGAGAAGAAAAAGAAATAGGGAAATGAGGAGAGAGAAAGAAAAAAGGGGAGAAAGAAAGAGAGGGGGAGAGAAAAAGAGAGAAGAATAGAGAAAGGAAAAGAGAGATTAAGAGAGATACAAAAAAAAAAGACAGAGGAGAACGAAAGAGTTGAATACAAGACTGAGTGTGTGTGTTCACTGGGTGTCAGCTGCTTATCAGAATAAGAAGACACAATAATAAGAACCCTAACCCTATTCAAGAGATCATCCTTCCAACAAACAAAACCCTATTCAAGAGATCATCGTTCCTACAAACGAAACCCTATTCAAGAGATCATCGTTCCTACAAACGAAACCCTATTCAAGAGATCATCCTTCCTACAAACGAAACCCTATTTCTCTTCGCCACTAGTACGTCATGAGACATTGCTAAGTCATTAGCTATGATAAGACAAACAAATGAGACTCTAGATCTAGACACTATTCCAAGATATATATTGAACAGTTTCTAAAGAGTAGAGGCACACCTGATTTGGTCTTTCCTCGAACTTGACGCCCCCCCTCCCCCCATTTCTCGTTTTGTTATCACTGCCGCAGAGGTCACTATGATTTATCCTCCAGCCATAATCAGATATCTCCTTACCATATCACTTCACGTGCTAGAGTCAGATGCTTACCACTTCCTCCCCCTCCCCCCAGTCCGCCGCACACTCACTAGAACACTTGTAGCGAACGGAATTTATTTTTTTTTTTTTTCAGAGCATTTCTCAAGATCATATAGTCATTCAAGATAGACTTAGCATTTAGTTTCAGAGAGAGGGAGAGACAGAGAGAGAAAGAGAGAGGGAGAGAAAGAGAGAGGGAGAAACAGAGAGAGAAAGAGAGAGGGAGAGAAAGAGAGGTGGAGAGACAGAGAGAGAAAGAGAGACTGAGAGACAGAGAGAGAAAGTAGATATAGAATCGGGAGCTCAAAGTGTGTGTATCAGTTATGATAACTTAGATTTAGCTAAGAGGTCTCACTCGCCATACAAAGGTTAAAGGTCAAAAAGGTTAAAGGTCAAAAAGGTTAAAGATAGTATAAGCGTGGAATCGTATATGATTGTAAAATAATGTGTTTGCTATTTTATAGTCAGAGACATGTTGAAGAGTCTAATTTAGAGATATTCTACATATATTCTTGCACACACGTTCAATGGTGGTTGTTGTTATTGGCAATTATGTATTACCTCGTAAAGTGTGTCGGGTTGAATGGAAAGCTTGGTTGTATATTAGGTGAATTTCTAAAACACTCGGGAATGAAATAAACAGAGACAAGTCTAGAGAAAAAGGAAGTAAAAGAAAATGAGAGAAATGAAAAGAAAGAAAATGAGAGAAAGAAAAAGAAAGAAATGAGAGAAAGGAAAAGAAAAAATATGAGAGAAAGGAAAAGAAAGAAATGAGAGAAAGGAAAAGAAAAAATATGAGAGAAAGGAAAAGAAAGAAAATGAGAGAAAAGAAAAGAAAAGAAAATAAGAGAAACGAAAAGAAAAATATGAGAGAAAGGAAAAGAAAAATATGAGAGAAAGGAAAAGAAAGAAAATGAGAGAAAGGAAAAGAAAGAAAATGAGAGAAAGGAAAAGAAAGAAAAAGAGAGAAAGAAAAAGAAAAATATGAGAGAAAGGAAAAGAAAGAAAATGAGAGAAAGGGAAAGAAAGAAAATGAGAGAAAGGAAAGAAAAGAAAATGAGAGAAACGAAAAGAAAAATATGAGAGAAAGGAAAAGAAAAATATGAGAGAAAGGAAAAGAAGGAAATGAGAGAAAGGAAAAGAAAAAATATGAGAGAAAGGAAAAGAAAAAATATCAGAGAAAGGAAAAGGAAAAATATGAGAGAAAGGAAAAGAAAAAATATCAGAGAAAGGAAAAGAAAAAATATGAGAGAAAGGAAAAGAAAAAATATCAGAGAAAGGAAAAGGAAAAATATGAGAGAAAGGAAAAGAAAAAATATCAGAGAAAGGAAAAGGAAAAATATGAGAGAAAGGAAAAGAAAGAAATGAGAGAAAGGAAAAGAAAGAAAATGAGAGAAAGGAAAAGAAAGAAAATGAGAGAAAGGAAAGAAAAGAAAATAAGAGAAACGAAAAGAAAAATATGAGAGAAAGGAAAAGAAAAATATGAGAGAAAGGAAAAGAAAGAAAATGAGAGAAAGGAAAAGAAAGAAAATGAGAGAAAGGAAAAGAAAGAAAAAGAGAGAAAGAAAAAGAAAAATATGAGAGAAAGGAAAAGAAAGAAAATGAGAGAAAGGGAAAGAAAGAAAATGAGAGAAAGGAAAGAAAAGAAAATGAGAGAAACGAAAAGAAAAATATGAGAGAAAGGAAAAGAAAAATATGAGAGAAAGGAAAAGAAGGAAATGAGAGAAAGGAAAAGAAAAAATATGAGAGAAAGGAAAAGAAAAAATATCAGAGAAAGGAAAAGGAAAAATATGAGAGAAAGGAAAAGAAAAAATATCAGAGAAAGGAAAAGGAAAAATATGAGAGAAAGGAAAAGAAAGAAATGAGAGAAAGGAAAAGAAAGAAAATGAGAGAAAGGAAAAGAAAAAATATGAGAAAAAGGAAAAGAAAGAAATGAGAAAAAGGAAAAGAAAGAAATGAGAAAAAGGAAAAGAAAGAAATGAGAGAAAGGAAAATAAAGAAAATGAGAGAAAGGAAAAGAAAGAAAATGAGAGAAAGAAAAAGAAAGAAAAAGAGAGAAAGGAAAAGAAAGAGAGATAGGGAGAATGAAACAGAAAGTCAAATTTCTCCCTCGTACAGCTTGGATGTAGGAAGAGAGAGTTTATTGAAGAGGTCAATACATCACCTAACTAGATCAAAGTTTTCTAGAGGGAGTCCAAGTGTTTACACAAACTCGCTCTCTCCTAGTTCCAGTCAGAGACACGGGGTTCATTCGATCTGAATCTTAGTTCACTACCTCATTGTAGTCTCTGATTTCTCCCCCCCCCCCTCCCAATTACTCTGTTCTATTCCTTTCATTCTTTTATTTCTTCTTTTGAATCTTTTTTATTACAACCCATTCAGACACACACACACAAACACACACACACACACACACACTAGCACTCATAGAGTACTCATCGATCTGCCATGGACGCTGTCCAGATGTCCAGCCTAATGGACAGATATCTTGAAGAATATAGACCTGTCCATCTCTTGCGGGTTTACATTGTGTGGCGTAAGGGCCGGCCTCGCTTTTATTGGTAACATGTTTGGCTATAGCTCATGATAGCACTGAATAGCACAGCACAATGAGTACTTCTCGAAGGTTTAGCAAAAAAGTTTGTTGTTTTGGGTTTATGTACGTCATCAAGGCTCAGAGGCGTTAACACATTTTATTTCTGGGCAAGGGAGAGGTGCAGTATTTCCCTTTCCTATAGTCTTGGTCTATTTCAGAATGAGAACGAAGAAACAAGGTAAAATAGAACTTGATGTAACGAAAGTATTCTGTCATTAGCACAACAACGTACCTTTTTTTTTTAAACGAACATTACTCATTCATCAGAAATATCCCTGACATCACCGAGATTCGAACTTGACATCTTTACTTTACCTTCCACTATACCAGGGCTTCTCAACCTGTGGGTCGCGACCCCCTTGGGGGTCGATTGACGATTTGCCAGGGGTTGCCTAAGACCATCGAAAATAAGGATTGTTATTGTCTATTCTTCTATTGCTGTATGTGTGTGTGTGTGCAGGGGTCGCGGAAGAGTGGGGGATTGTAAAAAGGGGTCGCCGCGCATAAAAGGTTGAGAACCGCTGCACTATACCGTTTTCACCATAAGTTGTACTAGCCCCTAGAGACTTGATGAAAACTTTGGATTGAACAAGAAATAAAGAAAGTTTACTCACCAAGTAGGAAGAAGAAGAAGATGGTTGGCCCTGACCCATTGCTTCTCCCCTTTCTGGCCAACTGACCTGTATAGTACTGCACAAACTACATCGATCATCTTAAAATAAAGACTAAACATCTCTTGGGAATACTTTATGCTTGAAAAGTCCCATAGATACATATTACTTTTTAATGGTAAAAAAACAACAACTTCATTCCTGTCATTTCTATCATCTTCTGGATTCCCCCCCCCCCTGCCTTTTATTTATTTATTTTATTTTATTTTTTTGCTATTATTTCTGCCTAGTCTACTGAGTACAAACGTCTTTGGGTTGTCAATTTGAAAGGCTTCCAAGACTCCCCCCGCCCGCCCCCCACATAAACCTTTCTGACAGTGTTGTACGAGGCTAGTGTAGATTTGTCTTAAGTTTCCACAGTCTGTTCAAAGTCGCGTCCCCTTGGCGCGAGTCACTGATGAAATGTTTGGCGAAAGAAATGAGCATACGACACAATCTCTACATCCCTTGTTTGACAAAAGGGTTAAATTCTCCCGAACACTGACCAGACTCTCATCTGGATTAATAGGGAGGACGAGTCTATCTCTCAGAATCCCTCTTTCCCTGCTTTCCCCCTGCTCTCGCCACCTTAAGGGATTGAACAGTAACAGCTTACGTATTGAGATAAGGAGACACACCGGGAAGGGAACGAGGTGGAGGGGGGGGAGATTTTAATGTAATGTTTTGATTGGCTGTGGAAAAAAATTAAAGATAGGCAGTTATTTTTTTAATTATTTTTATTAGTTAAATAGATTTTTTTATAGATATTTGCTTTATAGATGTTAGCAGAGGAGAAAAAATATGATTAAAGGCAGCTCTTAAGTCAAAGATTTTTTTTTTTATTAAGATGATTCGAAATTAAATTTGAGATTTTAGGGTAAGTAAGTCAGCTAAGTATAATTGGATTTTATTTATTTTTTTCTCATTTAGATCTAAATTTTGTTTTAATCATCAGTAAGTTTAATTTTAAGAATAAACATTAACTTTATTCATTTACTAAAGGATGTGAAGTGCACACGTTTGCTGACCGACATTTTAGTCTGGTAGGGGTGACACAATAAACACATTGAACACTATCACGTGGCTTCTTCTTCTTAAGATCACCGTGGGCCCATAGAACGAGCATTAAAGCCGCTTAGACTTGGTACAAATGTGGGTGAATGTGACCAAGAAGTGAATTACAAAGATTGTTCCATTTAATTTCGAATAGCATATCCTTTTTTTTATTATCATTTTTTAAAGTTTTGATGCTGAACAGTATATGAATAAGAAGCTCAAATTTCTTGTTTTATTTGCTTTGCTTTATTATAATGAGTCGTACTCTAGACGTGACTATCTGAATTGCTTGCTGTTTATCTGTCACCAAGGTTTTAGTTCTATATTTTGTTTGTTGGTTTGTTGGTTGGTTTATTTGTTTGTTTGTTTCTTGATTTTATCTGCAACACGTTTTTTTTTCTTTACACAAAAGTGAAATTTAAAAAAAAGTTTGATTTGAAAAGAGATTTTTGTTTTATTGCTTCTGTCTCACAAAACACACATAAATCCACACAACCAGAAACAGGAGAGAGACAAAGAGAGGAGAGAGACAAAGAGAGGAGAGAGCGTGATAAAAATAGAGAGACCAAATCTGTTAGCTTGTTTAACATGTTTCGTATGTTCCTTCAAAATTAAATATTATTCCACCGTAGTCCAAATCTCCCAGAGGATAGCGGGGATGGCCTAGGGCTGGGTGTTAACCCGGGACCTTCGAGTTGGCAGTCCAGAGCGCATTCTACACGACCCGAGAGGGAGACCGAGAGGGATAGAAAGAGACAATGAAAGTCAGGAGGAGCGAGAGAGCGAGATCATTTTTTCCTTTTCTCTTCTGAATCGTCACTTCTTTGAAAGGATACTAGATCTAGTTAGCAAGAAACAGGGCCTGAAGAAAAGTCTTTGGAAGGATACTAGATCTAGTTAGCAAGAAACAGGGCCTGAAGAAAAGTCTTTGGAAGGATACTAGATCTAGTTAGCAAGAAACAGGGCCTGAAGAAAAGAGTCAACTAGCAGGTCAGTCTTAAATGTCTCGTACTTTGTTGTCAGTTGCCATTGTTACGTAAGTGAGGTGCCATTGTTCATTTTCTAGGCATGGTAACCACCCCTCCATCCTCATTCCCCCCTCTTTTTTTCCCCCTGCGCACTCTGCATTCTTTCGTCGACTTTCAAAATCTTAATTGAGCCAGCGGCGAGTAACTGACAAGATGGTGACGTCACGAGGAGGGGGAAACTGCAACTATTTTTTTCCTCCTCCCTCTCTTAGTTTCTATTTTTTGAGGTAAGCTAATAATTGGACGTTTTGACGTCAGGCTTGAGACGTGAATGACGTCGTGGGGACTGTAGGCCATGGGGAATGCGTTGATCCCTGACGTGCAGTTATTAACCATCAGGTCGACACTGAACTAGTTCATAGCGCCAATAAACAAAAACAAACGATTTCAGTGTTCAGCGTTGTTCTAAGCGAGTTACATTCCACATTGAACTAGCCAAGAAAGTAACACGGTCAACAGATGGAGCATTTAGACAGAGAGAGAGACAGACAGAAACACAGACACAGACAGGGAGGGGTGGGGGAAAGTGCAAGTATAATAAAAAAAAAATTATTTTTTTAAAAATCAAACGTTAATCTTAATAATTACGTTATAAGACAATGGACGATACATTTGTAGACAATATTGACAAATACAAGGGCTGATCAAATGGAATGATAAATAGATAGAAACAGATCGAATGATACAATGATTTAAAATGAAATGTTTCTAATAAAAATAAAAATAAAAAGATTGATAAGCAGGGTGATAAACGTATGGAATAAGAAACAGAAAGGCAAGAAGTACACCATGGGAAACAGATTGACAAACAGAAAGGCAAGAAGTACACCACGGGAAACAGATTGACAAACAGAAAGGCAAGAAGTACACCATGGGAAACAGATTGACAAACAGAAAGGCAAGAAGTACACCATGGGAAACAGATTGACAAACAGAAAGGCAAGAAGTACACCATGGGAAACAGATTGACAAACAGAAAGGCAAGAAGTACACCATGGGAAACAGATTGACAAACAGAAAGGCAAGAAGTACACCATGGGAAACAGATTGACAAACAGAAAGGCAAGAAGTACACCATGGGAAACAGATTGACAAACAGAAAGGCAAGAAGTACACCATGGGAAACAGATTGACAAACAGAAAGGCAAGAAGTACACCATGGGAAACAGATTGACAAACAGAAAGGCAAGAAGTACACCATGGGAAACAGATTGACAAACAGGAAGATTTGAAGGGGAAAAAAAAAGATTCTAAAAGTCTTCAGACTAAGGAGCAAGAGACGATACAATCCATCTGGGACTGAACAAGACACATTTCGATGTTCTTTTGAATGCGGTACTATACTATTACCCCCCCCCCTTTTTTTTCCCCTATTTTATTCCCCACAAACATTTTTTTTTCTGTTGGCTGTTCTGAAAGACTACCCCCCTCCCACCTCTTTGGAGTCTCAACAGCGTCACGCTCTGTAGCCTACGTAGTAGATGGGACTATCAGGGGAATTAATGAAGCGAAGACGGGCGATAAACCGGGCCCGATGGTACAAAAGTCATTAATCAAGTCTTTTTACTATCTTTATATAGTCACAAAAATACATTTGTAGAGACTCAAAGTATTTACTGTCACATACACAATTGATGAACATAACACACGCCAAGCTAGGGCGCATATATTTATGTTTGTATGTATTTGTTTGTAGAGACTCAAAGTACTTTCTGTCACATACACAATTGATGAACATAACACACGCTAAGCTAGGGCGCATATATTTATGTTTGTATGCATTTGTTTGTAGAGACTCAAAGTACTTTCTGTCACATACACAATTGATGAACATAACACACGCTAAGCTAGGGCGCATATATTTATGTTTGTATGTATTTGTTTGTAGAGACTCAAAGTACTTTCTGTCACATACACAATTGATGAACATAACACACGCTAAGCTAGGGCGCATATATTTATGTTTGTATGTATTTGTTTGTAGAGACTCAAAGTACTTTCTGTCACATACACAATTGATGAACATAACACACGCTAAGCTAGGGCGCATATATTTATGTTTGTATGTATTTGTATGTTGTTTACAGAGAGCAATGGCATCATACATTCTAGACGAAGGGTAACATGTGTACATTCAAGTTTGTAATAGGACCCACAGTGTCTTTAGTTTACGATGTTATGAAATAAACTCATGCGTAACAATGTAAGTAAAAAATATTTGTTGAGATTGAGGTCTGTGTTGAATTAAGCAGCGAGAATAGATTTCTTGCCAACAAGCCTTTCGACAGTAACATGTTTGTTCTAAGAAAATGAATGAGGCACCCATTCGCTTCCAATGTTAAATTAATTCATTGAGAATATTTCATTGAATACTAATCATTAAGAATAGTTCTTTGGTAGAAACTCGAGAACTCAGCTTAAAATAAACAGATTAATCTGACAATAGCCATACATGGATGACTGCTTAGTCGGTATGGCTGATCATGTGCTACGCTGTATGGACTGTATGGTCCAGGTTCGAACCCTGCACATTGCCATCCACCGCAGTCCTGCAGGAGGTTTGGACTAGAATGGAATAGTCTTCAATTTTGAAGTAACATCCTAAACCTATCAAACAAAACAGACATGAATATTTACATACATACTGGGCGTAACCGGTGGACAAAATCTAGAATTTAATAGAATGTTTATCTATTTTGGGAACCATTCAACTTGAGATGTTTCTTGATTGATTGCGGTTAAGTACAATTCACGGTAATAATGATTACTACGATGTTGTGGAGTTTAATAGCAATAGCATTGAATGTTTGATATTTTCAAAGTACTCAAAACATAATGTACTTCATGGCACTACTCACTCTGAGTGGTTGAAGACTTGACTAACAAGTATCAAGATGATGATACTAAATTGTACTCTTAAAGGGTCGCCGCAAATAAACTAATTGCTCGTGGAGCAACTATTCTTGTACCGATGGAACAAACTATTGGGTTGTTTTTTTAGTTGGTATTGTTAGTCTTTTGTTGGTGCGTGATGAGTGTGTGTGGGTATGTGTGTGGGGGTGTGTGGATATGCATGCTGTCTAGGAGTGTGAGTGGAAAACTGTCTCATTTCAATATTAAGATTAATATTTATTGTTATTGTTCTGTTCTTATTGACAGTTGGAGAGCTTTCAAGAAGGTTGCGGACACACGTTCGAGGCCCACAGTAAAGCCCCTTGCAGAAGACAGGCGCAGAAGATGTAAAGAAAACTTAAATAGACCCCCTAATGACAATGGCTTTATATGCATTAGATGTGTGCAAAAAATGCAGGTCGCCGCCACTGGGTTTGCGTAGCCATGTGAGGCATTGCACTCATCTTTAATCCTCGAAATCGAAGACATTGCCACATTATTATTGTTGTTATTATAGATGTTATTGTTTCTGTTGTTATTATTACTGCATTTATTATTTTTATTGTTCTGCTAAAGAAATTTAAACAATAATCTTTCACTTATTTGGCTTCTACTTCCATGAGGGAGCGCGGGTTCCAGTCTCTTCCAAGATAACGTTTGGTACTTCTAAGATCATACCAGGTGAGGTAACGGTAAGTAAATAAACCATAAGAGTTGGGTGAGGACCAGTACGAGGAGAGACATGGAGAGATAGGTTCAGTATCGATCCACTTACAACGGAGTCCGCTGGCCTCAATTCCGCGAGTCCAATTAATGGTCGTCGACTTATAAACTTTCTTCCCCCCCCCCTTTTTTTTTCCTTTCCCACTCGGCCATGTTAGGAGATGA
Source organism: Biomphalaria sudanica (assembly GCA_036873155.1). Lineage (NCBI taxonomy): Eukaryota > Metazoa > Mollusca > Gastropoda > Planorbidae > Biomphalaria > Biomphalaria sudanica. Next base: position 295,057 of record JAZGLO010006158.1, read on the forward strand.
GGGAAGAGTAGGGGTGTTTGAGGATTGAGAGTGGGGTGAGTACTTCAAGAGTAGATCAACAAGGATGATAGACGTTCTGAAGACAGGGACCCGGACTGTCTATATACTAAGATTGAGGATGGAGAGACACACGGATAAAGTTAGAGAGAAAGAGAGAGAGAGAGAGAGAGAAGGGAGAAGAAAGAGATAAAGATAAAAAAGAGGATCCACTCCCCAAAGACCTAGGCATGATTGTAGCGTCCACTGTTCCATAATTATTTTCCAGTCTCTGAATGGTCAAGTTCCGGTCACTTTCGGTCATTTAACTTTGTCAGTTTTTCCCCCTAGCAACCGCTAGTACTTCGGTAACTTCCAGTACTTTTCCAACGTTTAGTTTCTACCCTCCTAGTACTTATCACCTGGGTTACAGTAAGATTTCCAAGTCATAGTTGAGAAACAATAAACCAGTGACACTGAAAAAGGAGAATTCTTCAAAGCCTAAAGAAGTCATATCTTGTTTTTAAATGTAGCTTTGAACTTTCAGATCGGATACATAAGGGAATAAAAAATAGTGTGGAAAGGAAACTGGGGGGGGGGGGGGAATGTAAGAACTTTCCTTTTTAATATCTTTTGGTTTGACCTAGTTTGGTAAGCCGGGTTTGACCTTGGTCAAGGATACAATTAGGTGTCTCTCTTTCCCCTCCTATGAACTGAGATTGTCTTCAATCGTGACGTCAGTAAGATGTAGATATTAATGTAGATTCCAGAAGATGGTCAAGCAGACATTTTCAATGGCGTTTTAAATAATTATTGACTAGATATATATTTTATGAATAAATACAATGTATATATTTCATAGGTTTGTATTCTACGAGCAGGGTCGGGCATTGCATGTGTCCGTCACACAGCGATAAATGTATGTGTCCACAAAACAGCCCCAAGCCTATGTCTTCCCCAGACAACTAAAAACATACGTGATCCCACACAGTCACAAGCCTTCGTGATCCCACACAGCCGCAAGCCTTCGTGATCCCACACAGCCGCAAGCCTTCGTGATCCCCACACAGCTAAAAGCCTACGTCATACCGCACAACTAAAAGTCTACGTGATCCCACACAGCCATAATCATAGAGCCCCACACAGTAATACGTCGTATGTGTCCAACAGCTACAAGCCTACGTGATTTCACACAGCCACAAACTTACGGGACCCCATACAGCAATAAGCCTATGTGATTCCACTCAGCCACTAGCCTACGTGATCCAGCACAGCCTATGTGTCCCCCCTACCAGCTACAAGCCACACTCAGCCACAACCCTATGTGAATCTAAACATATTAGATACTAATGTTCTCTTCTCTGTTTCTAAATAAGGAAAAAAGTGAAGCACTAATGACGTCATTACCGATGACAATACATTTAGTGCGGTTGTTTAGAACAGCTTAAACCAATGGGATAATGATCTGGATAATTGGATGTTGAAAAACTCCCCCATCCGCCCCCTGTTTCCGGTGCTCCCTCACCACTCCCCTCCCAAGCCATCTTGCTACTGTGACACTGTGGATATAGTTCCACCCCACACCATGGCGGTGTAAGTGCTATTGATTCCGTGATAGTGATGGCTTGTATCCGGTGAGGAGCCCCCAAACCGAGTAATGATGGGCTAGTAAACTAATCATAAATAATAATACCTCACATCTTTGTCTTTGTGACCTTGACCTTGTTACCTTGCTCTTGATTTTTCTAGCCATGAAAACCTAATAACCTACCTGTAGTAAATGAAATGGATGGCTGCCTGGTCGTACGGTTTGCGCGTTGGACTGTCGTTCGGATTTATCGACGGTTCAAATCATGCCCGTTCCCATCCCCCGTCGTCCTGCGGGAGGTTTGGACTAGGAAGTAAACTATCTTCAACTCTGAATGAACATCCGAAACATGTCAAACCAAACCAAAACAAATGACAATTTTGAATTTCTGTTTCATTTGATCTCTTGTAGGTTTAGTACATGCCTTCAGACTGTCACGACGTAGCCCAAACCCTACAGAAACACGGCAGGGGATGGCAATGGACTCGAACTAGGGGCCATCGTGTTGACAGGTCGAAGCCCAAACCACACGACCATACAGCCATCCTACAAAAGGACATACAATTAAAAGCTACAAGGGGAGCTAAACCTACATTTTAAAAATTTACAGATGTAATGATGAGAAATGTACTTTTAAAATATCCCCCCTCCCACCGTGAACCTTCCTACGTTCACACTTTCACAAATGGAAACACCCCTGCATCCCATTTCTTCAACACTAATAGCATTCTGTGGTCGTTGTATGAAGAATGAGCTTTGGAGGAGAAGAGAAAGGGAGAAGAGAGAGAGAGAGAGAGAGGAGAGAGAGAGAGAGAGAGAGAGAGAGGAGAGAGAGAGAGAGAGAGAGAGAGAGAGAGATCAACCAAAGAGTGGAAACAAAATGAGGTGGTGAAAATGTTTGCCCATCAATGACGGGAACGGGCTGCTAGTTATTTGCAAGTTCTAAGAACACCAGAGTTCTCGGCCTTCAATCAATGACGTCATAGCAATGGGAGAGGGGGAGTTTGGCTTGGGGGCGGGAGGAGTCTGTTTTTCCTTTTCTGGGCCTCGTCTTCATCTTCTGAGTTGGGTCGAATCTTCAGAAAATACTCTCGCTCACACTATGAGACATTCGAGCTGAAGCTGGAGGGGTGAGACATTGTGTGAGCGCTGCCATACAGAAAATGTTATTTCAATGCAGAATAGACTGAGTCTACCCAATGACAGATTTTGTATTCGGATCAGAATAGATTTTCTCTTTCTCCCGGGCAGCTACGTCTCATCTACCCCCCCCCCCTTTCCTCTTCTAATTTTCTAATTTCTATGATAGATATATTTATGTAAATATTTGAGACCCGACATGAGATGAACGTTTGGTTTAATAAATAGCTTTACCCCCCCCCCCCGTATCGTACATTATAATACAATCACCGCCGAGGCTTCATTGCTTCAATGCAGACCTTTTACATGACCAGTATGGAACCTACAAACGTTTGGGATAAAGCTTGATCAAGCAGAAACCTGCACAGCAGTACAAAGTACAAGACACAAGATTAGATGGTCATTTTTAATTGATACAACATGAGATGGTCATTTTAATTGATACAAGATAAGATGGTCATTTTAATTGATACAAGATACAAGATAAGATAGACATTTTAATTGATGCATTTACACTTTAAGATTGACATTCGAATGAGATGTTGCGCTTTTAGTTACTTTCCTTGTAAAAGGGGAAAAAAAAGATTTTGTTTTTCTTTGTGCTGTCCAGTCCATTGAATATTTGAACATAACATGAGGTCAGTCAATGTCATTCTAACCTTGATATTTTGTCAGCTAAATGACACTTTTCACAGTTAAACAATATCTACGCATTTATAATTATATTTAATCTAATAGATCTTTTTTTTTTCTTTTTTTCTTTTAAAGGGCAGAAGAGCTAACACATTAAAGTAGAGCGCTTTAAGGTTGTTTTAACATTGGGGTTCAGAATGAAGAGATTGTCTCAAGATTAAAGTAGAGCGCTTTAAGGTTGTTTTAACATTGGGGTTCAGATTGAAGAGATTGTCTCAAGATTAAAGTAGAGCGCTTTAAGGTTGTTTTAACATTGGGGTTCAGATTGAAGACATTGTCTCTAGATAAAAGTAGAGCGCTTTAAGGTTGTTTTAACATTGGGGTTCAGAATGAAGAGATTGTCTCAAGATTAAAGTAGAGCGCTTTAAGGTTGTTTTAACATTGCGGTTCAGAATGAAGAGATTGTCTCAAGATTAAAGTAGAGCGCTTTAAGGTTGTTTTAACATTGGGGTTCAGATTGAAGAGATTGTCTCTAGATAAAAGTAGAGCGCTTTAAGGTTGTTTTAACATTGGGGTTCAGATTGAAGAGATTGTCTCAAGATTAAAGTAGAGCGCTTTAAGGTTGTTTTAACATTGGGGTTCAGATTGAAGAGATTGTCTCAAGATTAAAGTAGAGCGCTTTAAGGTTGTTTTAACATTGGGGTTCAGATTGAAGAGATTGTCTCTAGATAAAAGTAGAGCGCTTTAAGGTTGTTTTAACATTGCGGTTCAGAATGAAGAGATTGTCTCAAGATTAAAGTAGAGCGCTTTAAGGTTGTTTTAACATTGCGGTTCAGAATGAAGAGATTGTCTCAAGATTAAAGTAGAGCGCTTTAAGGTTGTTTTAACATTGGGGTTCAGAATGAAGAGATTGTCTCTAGATAAAAGTAGAGCGCTTTAAGGTTGTTTTAACATTGGGGTTCAGATTGAAGAGATTGTCTCAAGATTAAAGTAGAGCGCTTTAAGGTTGTTTTAACATTGGGGTTCAGATTGAAGACATTGTCTCTAGATAAAAGTAGAGCGCTTTAAGGTTGTTTTAACATTGGGGTTCAGATTGAAGAGATTGTCTCAAGATTAAAGTAGAGCGCTTTAAGGTTGTTTTAACATTGCGGTTCAGAATGAAGAGATTGTCTCAAGATTAAAGTAGAGCGCTTTAAGGTTGTTTTAACATTGGGGTTCAGAATGAAGAGATTGTCTCAAGATTAAAGTAGAGCGCTTTAAGGTTGTTTTAACATTGGGGTTCAGATTGAAGAGATTGTCTCAAGATTAAAGTAGAGCGCTTTAAGGTTGTTTTAACATTGGGGTTCAGATTGAAGACATTGTCTCTAGATAAAAGTAGAGCGCTTTAAGGTTGTTTTAACATTGGGGTTCAGAATGAAGAGATTGTCTCAAGATTAAAGTAGAGCGCTTTAAGGTTGTTTTAACATTGGGGTTCAGAATGAAGAGATTGTCTCAAGATTAAAGTAGAGCGCTTTAAGGTTGTTTTAACATTGGGGTTCAGAATGAAGAGATTGTCTCAAGATTAAAGTAGAGCGCTTTAAGGTTGTTTTAACATTGGGGTTCAGATTGAAGAGATTGTCTCTAGATTAAAGTAGAGCGCTTTAAGGTTGTTTTAACATTGGGGTTCAGATTGAAGAGATTGTCTCTAGCTTAAAGTAGAGCGCTTTAAGGTTGTTTTAACATTGCGGTTCAGAATGAAGAGATTGTCTCAAGATTAAAGTAGAGCGCTTTAAGGTTGTTTTAACATTGCGGTTCAGAATGAAGAGATTGTCTCAAGATTAAAGTAGAGCGCTTTAAGGTTGTTTTAACATTGGGGTTCAGATTGAAGAGATTGTCTCTAGATAAAAGTAGAGCGCTTTAAGGTTGTTTTAACATTGGGGTTCAGATTGAAGAGATTGTCTCAAGATTAAAGTAGAGCGCTTTAAGGTTGTTTTAACATTGGGGTTCAGATTGAAGAGATTGTCTCTAGATTAAAGTAGAGCGCTTTAAGGTTGTTTTAACATTGCGGTTCAGAATGAAGAGATTGTCTCTAGATTAAAGTAGAGCGCTTTAAGGTTGTTTTAACATTGCGGTTCAGAATGAAGAGATTGTCTTAAGATTGAAGTTTACCATGAAGAGATTGTCTCTAGAATGTTGAAATAGTCTCCAAACGTCTAATGAAATTATTTTTAGTGTTTCATTGATAACTTAGGATTTAAAGGTCTTTTTTCAAAAAGATTCAAATAGAGAAGAGATTTTAAAAAAAAGATAAACTATTAAATCACATAAAGACACACATACACAACACAACACACACACAAACTTTGTAAACTCAATATATAAGGACAGAATAGAATCGGAACAAATACAGTTTTAAATTAATGTTGTTTTCAATTTGAAAAGTTACCCTTTACTCGTTTCTCAATCATTTCGAAGCTTATCTCCAAGGTGGGAGTTCGCGAATCAAATTCTTCTTATTTTTTTTATCAAACCTTACCTAGCACCAAAAGGTCGTGTTCTGGGCGCCTCTGACACAAAGATTTATTTATTTCCAACTGATTTCATCGTATGGTGAAGAGGGGCGGTGTATCTAAAAAGGTCAGTCTCTCAGGTCTAAACAATGCTGAAGGTTCTCGCGGGGACCCCGGACACGAGCTCTGGCACCTCAGTTTCGGGGCTTAGCATGTTTCTTAAAGATGGTGATGCTGACGTCATTTCAAGAGGTCTACGAGGTCCCGTCATTCTATTTACAATGTTATGATACATCTTTGTATACGTATGCATATCTAAATACATACGTTTACATATCTAAATACATACGTATACATATCTAAATACATACGTTTACATATCTAAATACATACGTATACATATCTAAATACATACGTTTACATATCTAAATGCATACGTTTACATATCTAAATACATACATATACATATCTAAATTATTCTAAATGCATACGATTTCTATTCTATTCCCCAGTGTTCAAAACTTTCATTCAAAACTATTTTTTAACAAGAGAAACATCATTGAATAGTTTCTGTAGATCTAATTTATTCCAAATGTGTTTCCCTTGTAGATTCACTATTGGTGTTGCCATCCGTCATGTCATTACGTACGTTGCTAGACACAGACCTATCACTCTCAAGTGACCACTACACTCATAGCCAGTGGCTATGGTAGCTAAGTTATATCTTCAAGAGCTGATTGGAATTTCTGACCATCCTCCGCCCCTTTTCCCCTTTCCGGATTTACACTTAAGCGCTATTGGGGTGACCTAAACTTCTGCAGAAAACTGGTGGCATTGGCGTTACAATAGGGGAAAAAATTCCAGGAAGAGATTATATTTCTGCCTTTGGGAATTACAGTTGTCCATCTCAGAACGTATTCAAGGATCTATCTCTGACTTTGTTCGTTGATGTTAAACGTGTTACACAATTCTAAGTATCAAACAAATGAAACATTGACAAGTTTTTCTTAGACATTATATTCAAGCGCCTTGTTTCAATTCATAAGCACTGCAGACGGAATTGGTGCATCAACCAAACATTTGCGGGTGTTTGAATTTAAGTGAAACAACTTTCAAAACGTGTGATAATTTCAACCAGTCTTCACTGTTCAATATTTAATACAATCTCTCTCTCTCTTTCTCTCTCTCTCTCTCTCTCTCTTTCTCTCTCTCTCTCTCTCTCTCTCTCTCGCAATCCAATACCTTGAAACTGAATGACACTTCTCAAAACGAAAAATCGAAGTCATAGATAAGACACTTTTTGAAAATGAAACTGAAATAAAAATGGCCTCTTTAATAACATAAAAAAAAAACACACAAAATAAAAACTTTGAAGGGAGAAAAGGAAAAACGAATAGCTTCAGGGTTGAACTTATTCCAGTCAAACACTACACATGAATAAACTCCAGCTCAAAGCAAACAAAAAACCCAGAACCAACCATCTCGATTTTCTCCCTCACGGAAATATCTTTGAAACTTTTCAAGTCTTTGATCTGAGTTGCCGGAGGAAACAAAATCTGGGTGAAGAAAAAATGGAGAAAAATTCAATCTCCCGCACCCATCCCTCCAATTCCATTTCTCAATACTTTTATTTCAATACACTACTTTCATTCCTCACCCCCCCCCCCCCCCCATACGCCTTTTTTTTCTTTTACATTTGTAAAAACTTTTATTTTTCCTGTTTCAATGCAGATAATATCCTAGGCTGTATGTTTGCTAAGATAAGAAGCTGAGCTAGTGTGAACTAAACCTAGAGCTCATGTCTCTTGTGTTTGTACAAGAAAGTAGCCGGTGTTTGCAACATTTTCTTAGCCACGTACTTTTTTACTGCTCTTCTGCTTGGTTCGACCACATTTCTACCTGTAGAATTATCTGCTCTTGATCAAGTTGTTTTTTTCTTACTGAGACCATTGTAAATCTACGGGAGATTTTATTCCAATGAAATATAAGACCGATGTTACAGGCAATTATTTTTTAAAATTTATTCATTATACATATATTCATATATAATAATATTTATTATAATGAATATTGAGGCTGGTTATCAGAACCTAACACTTTGCAATTGTTTTGTTAGAAAACATGTCTCTAAGAATAGCATTCTATTAAACAGGGGAAGCAACCACTTCAATTTATGTTGAAAACATTTTTTAAAGAGACGAAAGTGTTGGTGTGTGTGTGTGTGCTACACAGGTAAGGGTGTAGGTGAGGGTGTTAATCATAATACAGTTTAGTAAAAGCAAAAGAAAGAAAAAAGGACTATGACTATTTGTAAAAGTATGTGTGGATTTCAGTTTATATATTTTCTGTGCTTACATAACAAAACCAACATTTTGGAATGTTTTAGTGCTCAACATTAATAAATGAGTATTTAATAGAATAGTTACAACCATTAGCATTGCAAAAGGCAAGATGAGGGAAATGCTGTAGGATACAAACCAATCACACAAAGATCAAAGTAACTATGGATTTTTTTCCTTGCATCGTAGCGCTCCCCCACATAGACTTGTAATCTGCGAAAACTAGTATCGTCTGTCCCTACCCGCCAAAACAGCAACAAAAAATGCTAATCCATACATTTCAATGAATTTTGTAGCTTTGTAAACACACATACACAACACCATTGTTCACAATTTAGTTCACATTTGACTCCATCTTTGTGTGTTCATTAAGAATACACTTTCTAGGACGTCCTCTATTTCATGGGACCAAGGGTCAACTAGTTCTTCCCTTTATTTCTTTGCTTTCTCCGGCACTTTACACTTTAGTCATTAAAACCTGAGAACCATTCATGTTATCTACTGTACCTCAACCGACAACGACCATTACTATATCCACTTTGTGCTTACCACTTAATTACATTTGCAAAATTTAGCACCAACTCAAAAACTTTGACCCGCTGCTGTTGCCGACAAGGTCAGAGCTTTTGAAAAGGGCATCACTAATTAAATTATCTGCCTTCTATATTTTTTTCGCACAATTAATCAAACCTAACTTTTTTTTTAAGGCTGAGGTCAGTAGAGGTCATGTAATTAAAAAAAAAAAAGAAGAAATTAGATGTGTGAACAGGGGACGTAACTATTTGTAACAGGGATAGAAAGCAGACGACGTTTTGTCACGTGGGCGTTGCAAGCTGTCGCTCCGTCATCTTTCGTGTGTAGAGACTAACTAGAGGCAGATCTAATGACCTTCAGAGTTTTGACTGTCCGACTCGATGCTAATTGATGGAATTAAATATGTACGCACAGCACGGTTTTATTTACAGACGTGTCGCTAATTATTTAAAATGCCGACTTTTACCTGTAACTGTATGTTGTGAGTCACACATTATCTGGCGAGAAAATAATACTCGGAGTTCGTATATTTTGCATGATTTCAAGAATTACTTCGGTCTACAGGCAGGCAGTGTTCGACCCCAAGACCATCGAGACGATAGCTCAGAGCCCATACCACACAACCATGAAGCCCTCCAAGTTCAAACCGCCAGGAAAGTTTTCCACGTACGTGTTAATAAGCTTTGACCATAGTTTGGGCCTTTTGTGAACAAAGGAAATGGCTCCTGTATCGAAACGGATGCACCCAGATGAATCACCGATGTAGATTGCTTCAGGTTGGGTAGAGCCTGTTGCGAATGAACCGGCCACTCTTACAGCTGAGAATTTGAGAGCAAATCTGTCTTAGAGCCATCAAATAGGGTAGCTTTTGAAAGAATGAATAAACTAGGCTGAGAACTGGTCTACGATAAAGACCTTCGCATGGAATTAAAAACGGACACGGGACACAAAGAGTGACCCCGACAGTGTCAGTGACAAGATTTAAACTCCTTCCCTTCATTGCGAACATACGCATGCGCACTTGCTATTGGTCGTGGGAAAATGTTCACACAAAACAAAAGTCTGGGGGGAGGGGGGTAATGGTAGGGTTGGTAAATGACGTAAATGTTTAAATATAGAAACAAAGAAAAGAAACACATTTAGTGGGCTGGACGGGTTAAGGGGGCAACGGGGGTTTTACGACATTGTGCTGGCGCCCCTTCTCCCCTGACATATAGTCGTAGTAAAGACGCCTCTGAACAGTCTCGACTCTTTACGCATCCCTGACATTTAATCGTCACATCAAGGTCTGTTTCAGTGCCCCGCCGTGGCACGCCCTCTAGCAGCGGGCCCCTTTGCCTAGAGGCGCAATAAAAAATGTGCCATGACCAAAATTGAATGATCTATTCGCCTCTGGAAACTTCAGTTGTTTTTTTTTGTTGTTGTTGTTATTTTAAAGGGGGTTATCTTTTTGGTATTAAAGACTAAAAAATAATATTTAAAAAGTTAACTGTTTGACTGTTGAACTGTTGATAACAACTAATTTTGTCTTTTCTTTTGTTTGAAAGTGATGAAGGCCTAGTGGCCTAAACGTTTTTACTTTGGTCCAGCGGGGTTTCCTAAGTGTATGTCTATTGTATTTCCTTTTGGTAGTAGCAGTATTTTACTAAAACAACTCATCTCGAAAGGTCAGGTAAAGTTAAATAGCGGCTGTGGCGTTTAGAATAGAACAGAAGCTCTAAACTACTTTAAGTAATACAATACGTGTTATAAAGTAATAAACACAAGGGTTGTCTATTCATTAACAAATGAGTTGGTCGAATACAAAAATCCAAGATCGTTAAAAATGAATTTAACGACATATTTAAAAGTTTAAGCATACAATTATTCCTCTGTACATTATTGTTTCAATAGCATAATTTTTTATTTTGTTTATGGATTCTATTGTAGCTTTAAAATTAGGTTTTTAATCCAATGAATAAAATTCAGTCACCTTACGACCTAATATGAATCAATTTAAAAAATTACTGAAATGCATCATCTATATATTTATTTTTCAATGTAAACAATACTATATTGGAACAAAAGGGGGGACGCGGGCTAGAATATTTTTTAACGATAAAATCAGAGGGATATATTTAGAAAGTTGGCCCAGAAAACTTCGAGTTAGCCCTAGAGGTTGGCCGTCGTTGAGGCAGTTTTCTGCTTTATTGCCCCATTGGACAAGCGGCAACGGCCCTTAAGGATCAGGGGGGAGACAAGGAGAGAAGGGCAGGTGCGGTCGTTAGGGAGTAACCAGACTCAACGACCGGACCGGAAGGAAGCTGTATTTTATTTCCAACGAAAATGAGTGTGATATTCGAGAGAGTGTCGAGCAGACGAGATCGTAGATCGAGCGGGAATCACTCCAGGGGAGTGTCACATAGAGCGGTGTCGCGGTATAGGCAATAAAGAAAAAGCATACGGCATGGTGTTCCCTGAAGATCTTAACTTGAGATGCTTTGAAACTTGACCAGCATAAAGCTAACATAAAATTTCAAACTAATTTCATGATCATCGACATTTTTGTCTCTGAGAATTTGTGGAACAAAATATTTCCACATAAAGGATCTTGAAAACAAAGCACAATGATCATAGAAATTTGATTACATTTAGTTGTACTGTTATTATTAATATCATTATTAATACCATTATTATTTTATATCTTGAGGTATCCCACTACGTTAACTTTCAAACTTCTCGACTTTAGCAACCAATTCTAGAAACACATCAATGGTCACAGGTTAGCGTTTGTAATTACCAGATTATTATTATCATGATCACAATTATTATTATTGCATCTTTCATGCTTTAACATACTCAGTGCAATATGGTTCAGTCTTTTTGGTAGACATGAGGGGGAGGGGGGAATCTGATGGAAGATTTCCATGCTTCCTGTAGGAGCTCAGAAAACACAACTCACAGCAGGGCCGGTCTTAGGCATAGGTAAACTATGCAGCCGCCTAGGGACTCCGTTTTTAGAGGAGAAACTTGTTTTTCTCATTTTTCTGTTTCATTTGGGGGCCCCCAATTTACTTCGCCTCCAATTATCAAAGGTCGGCCCTGCTCATAGCTCTAGTCAAATCTCAAAAATTAGTTTACATCGGGATTTAAGTTCGAGTCCCTCTCACGCAATCAAGCGGTTCATGACACTTAGTCTAACAACTTCACGCAGTATGAGTCTAAATTTATTTTTTCGAGACTTGAGCGTAAGCACTAGATCTATGAAAGAATAGAATTTCTAAGTTTATTGTTTGCATTCGAAGCATACAAAACGCTTTTTGACATTACTTCAATCTTTGTATCCAACAACTGTCAACAGAATTCAGTTGTAAAGTTTGTAACATCAAAAATATGTTGCGTCAAAATTACATCGTGACAGAACAGGACCCAAGATAAAAATAGAACTATCACGTGACCTAACAAGTAAAAGAGAGCGGGAAAAAAACAACAACTGCTGACGACAAGAAAAAAAATTCTGATAGCCAAAAAAAAAATTCTGATAGCCAAAAAAAAATGTGTAGTTGGCTTCTAACGAAATTTGAATCCGGCAATTGGTTTCCTCACGAAATCAACTAGAGCCACGACTAGGTGAACCGGCTCTGGTCCAGTTACATAATTGACCATGGCGAGAGGACGGAATACTAATAGCAGCGTCTAGACTGTGATGTTGGTACACGTCATTAGTACTTAATATACCCTCCTCCCCAGGTCAACCCCTCCCTTGTCCATCCTAGTAGCTGATAATACTCATACAATCTTTTAGAAACAAACTATTTTTTATCTGGGACTCGAAGTCTCTTTTGGTTTCTTTGAAAGCAACTTTCTTTATCTCTCTTTTACTTTCTTTTCCAACTCTGACTTTCTCTTTTCCTCTCACTTATTCACCATCACTTTCTCACGCACACAACTTTCAATTCTGCGACTCTCGCTTTCTCACTTTCTTTGACTTTTTCTCTCGCTCTCTCTTTCTGTCTCCCTCTCTCAAATTTTCAACATTCAGAGCATGACAACCTTTTTTTTTTACAAAGCCTTATATTAACTCTATAATCTGTCTGGTGCAAAACTTGTGCACGCTATTTCTCCCATTTCCCATTCTCGGATCAAGCTAAAACTTTGCACTATTATACACTGTCGAGGACATCACATTAATCAATCAAAATATTAATCAATTATTTCATTAATCAGTGGTGATTAATTTTTGTTTATATATGACAGATCGCAGAAATGTGAAAGGAACAAGAGTACGTAAGACAGTAGATGGTCAGAAAGAGAGTGAGAGGCGAAAGAGGGTAAGAGGAGAGCAGATAGAAAAATAATGAGAAAGAGAGAGAAAGAGCAACAAATACACGCGCATATCTTTCTCCAAACATATTATTTATAAATATAGGTCAGAAAGTTTGAAGGCTTTTCCCACATCCCCACACAATCCTCGCCTCCTATCAGTAAGAAACGCTCAACTCACTGGGGCTAACTCAAAACATTGGTTGCCCCCATCAGTCTGGAATTTCGCAAAGGTGGGGCGTCTCCCTGGTTGAGGGATGGAGAAACGAGGGTTGGGGAAGCGTAAAGGGCAACGTTTGATAGGTCACTTGTGGTAGTCACCTGTGGAAAGACAAGGTGTCTAAGCACATGAAAGAAACTGGGGCGGCCAAGGTAAAAACATTGACTAGTCTTCAGTCAAGCAGTTTGACTCAAGTCACCTTTCTTATCATGATAGTTGGGCTTTAAACGCGAAAAAGTTTGTTCGTTTTCATTTTGAACTTAACCAGTTATCAGAATAGGAGAATGAACGGTTAGGCAACATGGAATTAAATGCGGCGAATTGAATATATAACTAAAGAGACGAACACCAGATAAACAACCAATAAAACACCAGATAAAGAACCAATAAAACATCAGATAAACAACCAATAACACATCAGATAAAGAACCAATAAAACACCAGATAAACAACCAATAAAACATCAGATAAAGACAGGGTTCTTCACCCCTTTTTATTATTTCTGTAATAATCAGAACCAGATCGTGACAACATCAGCACCCTATCTTTATAATATTAGCACTACATCCCATTAAAATCAGGACCATAATGCAAAAGACCCAAGCTACATTTGCCTTTATTGTCATCGGCTTTTTAAAGCAAAGATCGGACTTCAACGCCTTCACTTCATTGGAAATGTGAACACGAAGAAAGAGCTTGTTATTATTAATGTTATATATTATTTACAATGCAACGCCAACCTATGAGTCACAAATGCCCTAAGTGCGTGAGTGACCAGTGTCCGAGCCTGTCGCCGGACAAGTCCAGTGAATGGCTACAATATGCAAAAAATTGACCCTAACTAATGACCAACTGTCAAAAAGAATGCATGGCAAGCATTAACCAATATTATTTATTCTCACAATAATCTCCAGTCCCCTTAGTCTGGATGGATGTGTCATGTCCGAGGGACTATTAATGTTGTCAGAGGATTATAGGCTGGCGATATCCTTCATAATTATTGAACCGGACCCGTCATTGAAAGGTCTTTAAGAGAGCGACGCACTTTAATATCCTATATAGCATATCACTGACTTACATTTCACATTGTCAGAATGGTGTCCAGTCAAACTATAACCTATTAGATAACTATCAATGAACTATTCGAGTATATTTGTGAGCCAACATGTTTCCATGCGGCGCCTTTCCGAAATACAACAACGTTAGAACGTTGCCTTGGTTACAGTGGAAAATGAATGGAAAAGTCAGCTCTCAAATCATCATTTAACTTGGTCACAAATATTGTGCAAATAGTTTGATGACGTGATAATGTTATAGGCAAAACTTTTTTGTAAGCTATCTATCCTCGTTCCGAAAACGAGGCTGATTATCTATGTTGCACTAAAAAAAGTTTAAAGGCAGTTGACCACATAACTTCCAAGAATAAGACATAGAGGTATACTAATAAATAATAAAAAAAGATGACTATATGATCTAGTCGTGGGTTGCTTTGGACAGAGGACTTTGTGTTGGAAAGTCAATAACAAATTCACTCATTTGGTGGCGCCGTAGAATAGTTGTATACACTTTGTCTTATGGCAGTATCCCGTTTCAAACATATGGAGACGCTTCATGTGCAAATAAAATTTACAATGACAAAACCATTGGCTAATGTGAAATATATTTTTTCAAGATTTTCATTTAAAAATGTATTGACGTAGGTCCTATAAGTATGAATACAAATTAATAGAAGTTCTCGTAATGAGGTGCCCAGACCGCCGTGTGAGTTAAGACCGTGTGCTGACTACAACTAGTATGGCATTGTCACCAAACCAGTATGAAGGTAATGAATTCGTGCCTGCTCCAAAAGGTTTGTTTTAAATAATTCATCTGACATCATCTGCCTGTTCCAAATAATTCACAATATCTCAATTTATCATAAGGAAAATTGTGTAGAACTTTTTTTATCCATTCAGATAATTGGCTTTAAAGCAGCCAAGCACTTTGTCCCTAGGCCATTTAGAAGATATTTTTAAGAAAGTTAAGCATTGTGAATTTATAAGACAACTTTTTGTTTTATTGTATTTTTTCCTAATAAATCTAAGACCACGTGATACGCTGGTCACGTGGTGCATTAGTCCACGCAACAATCGATTTCTTTTTTATAGTTTTGTTGTTGTTTGTTTTTTTCCTTGGAAGTATTTTGTTCTAGTGTTTTCTTGAGCTTAAAGTACAAAGCCTGGGGGCTAAATTTAGTCTGTTTTTGGTCTGGGCGATGGAAGACGAACAATGAATTCAGCGACTTGTAAGATGGACCAAGTATTCACCGCGGTGTCTTTAAGGCATACTTGGTGAGACCAACCTACAGCATGACTTACAGTCGGGTACTTTTGTCCAACCAAAACACCGAGCTACATTTTTAACGAGTTAAAAAGTTTTGAGTTTACACTTAGTAATATTTAGACTGGCCAGGGAGACAATTTCTATTCATACAAAAAACAACAGATAGCCTTAGGCTGGAATCTACATGGGAAGAGAAAGGCCGGAACACCAACGCAAAGAGAGGATAGGTTGTAAAAAGTAAAGTTCTCTTTTCAGACTTTGAGATCTATCGGGCAGATGATGTTAAGATCATTTGTTTATTTGTCCAATCAGAAGAGTGTCATGCCAGCACAACGACCAACCGCGTTTACGTTCTCCAACTAAAGCCAGTTACCCATTAGAGTTGGGTGGGCGCCCTAAAAATCCCAAAATTCAAAATCACAGTTTTCACCGACATTCGAACCCATGGCCCCATGTTCGGAAGTCAGGCCTTAACCCCCCTGCCACCGCGCACCCTGGAGAGGGTAGGTTGACCAAAGGCTAAGACGGCAGGATGGACATGGACCCAGCTGAGGAGATTTGCCCGATGGCGAAGAAGTGTTACGACCATATACTGCACTGGGAGTCAAAAAGATTAAGACTTTTATGATTTCTTGATGACAATGAAACTCAAAGATTCTTGATATATACTCTTCACCCAAAAGAACATTTTTGATTCTCAGTTGTAAAAATTTAAATACAATTCTCATTGGCACAATCCGGGCATCATATGATAATGAAAGAATTATATTTGTTTAAATAAAATCATTATATATATATATATATATATATATATTACTTCCCCGGGACATTGTCCAATAAATAGACTGACATCTCAATAGAGTTTCGCGCTTTTACATCTTGATTTCAGTCGAAAGCCTAAAGGAAAACAGTCGATATGGTGGCTTACATCAGACATTAAGGGATTTTTTTTTACAGTAGTACATTTTAACAATATTAAATTTTGATTCGGACATGTAGCTCTAAAAGAAATATTTATTGGTAAGGCTCTACTATATCTGATAACAAAACAAAAACTTCCTTATTCCGAAGTGAAGACAATTTGCTATTTATAGCCTACAAGTCGGGCCCATTCTATAAATATAGACTTAGGTCAAACAATAATCATCCGTAATTAGTTGTAACAATTTTTTCAACATTAAATTGTCCTAAAGATAAAACAATTTCAAAATGTTTGCTCTTAATTACGTATTTAATTTGGCTTTAAAAATGTTCATCCCCTTTTTGGCCCCACTTTGTTCTTCCGTGTTCATAAACTAAGCCTATTCAAAAGGGTACTTTAACGAACTATTGGCTGGGTTTTACAAAATAACAATTTCAGTTTGATTTTGATCACAACTTTAGGTCGAAGTACAGACTTAATGTCTTACAGCAGAAGCCCTTTTTAAAAGATGTTGACATTGCCTTTGCGCCATTTTTGTTTCGCCATCCTTTTTTAAGCGATACTGCGGTATCGATCTCTTTTTTTTCGTGTATTGTAGTGGGAAGAACTCGAATACCGCAATACATCTGGTGTTTATGATCAACATGTCTAGCACTTCTGCTGGGAGAGTAAAGTGGGCTGAAATGCACTAGCCCTGGGGGCGAAAACTCATTAGAGGCGTTGTGTAAGCGAGAAGGTGAAAGTGAGAACAGCGCTTATAGGGCGGACGGTGGGAAAAGGGGCCAGGGCGTCGGGTATAAAAGCACTGTTTAAAAACAAGACGATATTGAAGGCCGATCGATGATAAGATAATATTTTTTTCTCGTTTATTTGATTTTTATGCCCAATAAGAATGAAAAAAATTGGATCAAATATTAAATGTGGAGGTACAAACATAAAAATTAAAACTTTATTTCACGCGCATACTGGCCATGTTTGAAATGTACAATATTTTTTATTCATATAGTGATTGAACTCAGTCCTTAACACAACATAATAAGACAGCACATGTTACGGAAGCTAACTAGCGAAACTTGCCCTTGTAGATCATGCTGCTGACCATGTCCTTCAAAGCTGCTTACTAATCTAGAGGCCCGAACATGACTCCAAAACCCTCCAATAGAAGAAAAAACTATACGGAGAGCTGCCTGATCTGGAAACCACTGCACAGTTCATCTGAGATATAGAATTACTGATCTGAACCCTCCGACATGTAAAATGAGAACGATAAAAAGAAGAAGGACTCTGTCCTGTGAATTCAAATGAATAGAACAATTGAGATAACTATGATGATCCGAGATCTAAACCTGATGTAGAGATGAACTAAGCTGTGATCTAGATATGTTTCCACATCCAGCGCAGACATAACTAGTAATAAAAAGTACGCCATACTAACTGCTTGTGACATGAAGAGAACTTTAGGTTCAACAAAATATTCAGAACTTCGCCTTTTTCCCGCCTTGAGCAAGACTAAAATAATGTAATGGTATTACAATACCGAAGAATGTCTACCGTGGCTCTAAAAAGCCCACGATGTATTTATTCTTTGTAAGTTTTCTGTATTCTAGATCTAAAGACAGATGCTGAGTAGATAAAAAGCCCTCGGGTTATTATATATATTCCAAACTTATCATCCTTGTAAACAATCTATACATATTTCTAGCATCAAGAGTAGTTTTTTTTATTGACATTCCAAAGGGCGTTTCCTAGGTGGGTGCTAGTAGAGTGGATGAGTTGAAGTAAGCTAAGGGATAGCTCAGCACCTACTCTCTGTACAGATATCATCAAACAAAGATTGCTGAATTTGTTCATAAATTCATCATGGAGTTAATCTGAACATTTTCTAATCAGGGAGTGAAGACAGAAAGAAAACATTTTGACAAAAAAATGTGTACACATTAAAAAAAAAAATGTGTAAAAAAAAAAAAAGAAAATATTTTAAATATTTCGGAGATTTAAAAATATTTAATATGTGAGTGTTTCTATATGTATGTGTTTTATATGCATGCATTTTAATATGTGAGTGTTTGTATATGTATGTGTAGGTGTGTCCTACCGAACTCAAGAGAATTCCTTTTTGACTTTCTCTTTGTATTTCCTTTTTGTTTGTTTCCTCGCAGTCCTCATCATTTCATCCAGCTATTACGTCATTTGTCATAGCAGACGACAGAAGAAAAAACAAAATGAATGGATTTAATGAAAGCTTGTTTATTTCCTTTTTTTTCTTCTCTCATTTCTTTTTTTTTGTGTGTGTGTATTTTCCGATCGATTTTATCCATTTTTTTTATTATTTTTTTTTTTTGGGGGGGGGCTCTATTAAAAAAGGCTGAAGGTCTTGGCGCCCTCAGACACGTGCGTTTCACACCGAACCGTTTCTAATGAGCAAACGTAGAGTTGAGATTGGAATCTAATGCTGGAATTATAGGCGAGACTTAGGCTTAGGATCAATACAATGATTTAGGATTTCATTCAAGATTTACATTATGAAAGTTTACTTAAGAGATTCCTATCGCCAGGCTGGAATGTTAACCCTTGCACTGCTGCAACGTGTTCTTGGGGTTAAAAATCAAACGACATAGATCGTGTGCTTGCAGCACAAAGTTATTGTATTAATTAGTTGATCACAGTTTTCTTTCAATAGGGCGTCCTTGACATTGTTTACTTTGTCTATTTATTTCACATTCCCTCACATTCTTCCTCTTTTCAGTTTCTTTCGTTTTTCTTAGGGTTCCATTATATCGCCACCACATTTCTAGATATCACTTTCTCTTCTTCTTCTTATCTCTAACTGAATGGTATTGCTTAAAGAGTGGAACATGGAAATCAAAGTGTATGCAATTACATCAACAATTAAAAGTCTCGTTTTCGACTCTGACGATAAAGGAGGAGTGCAGTATTTCACATGGCTACGAGTCGCCCTTCTGCGATATTACACGTGGCTAAATAGTCCCCCTTCTGTATTCTACACATTTCCTTAGCTTACGTAGTCCCGCTCCTGTCGTCTACACATTTCATGTGGCTACGTAGTCCCAACCCTCCTGTGGACTATACATTTCCTGTGGCTACATAGTCCCCCTCCTGTGGTCTACACATTCCTGTGGCTACGCAGTCCCCACCCTCCTGTGATCTACACATTCATGTGGCTACGTAGTCCCCCTCCTGTGATCTACACATTTCATGTGGCTAAGTAGTCCCCAACCTCCTGTGATATACACATTTCATGTGGCTACGTAGTCCCAACTCTCCTATTATCTACACATTTCATGTGGCTAGGTAGTCCCCACCCTCCTGTGATCTACACATTTCATGTGGCTACGTAGTTCCCATCCTCCTGTGATCTACACATTTCCTGTGGCTACGTAGTCCCCACCATCCTGTGATCTACACGTTTCATGTGGCTACGTACTCCTGGCTGTGACCTACACATTTCACCATATCAACGCAGGCTAATAAAAAGCTACTGTGATTAACTTTTAATCAAACGTTCCATAATAACATGGCTAATGTACTTTATCCGTGACTAGATGGACTCTTCTTTTTTGTTCAGTAGCCTACGTGGTTGAATTTCATTTTGTTTCCCGAGATCCAGATGATAGGTGTAGAGTTCCAAGAATGTGTATTATGTCTTGACTAATATTTTGTAATCCATCAACTCGAGCTAAGAAGCTCAGGCTTCAAGGGAGCACAAACCTTTGGTAAAAACAATTTACCTAAACATACAAGGTTTAATAAGATCTTTCATCTTGCGATTACGATTTTTTTTTTCACGTAATTAAATATCAAACTCTGCCCACCGCCTCGGAGCTATTTCAAAAAACGTAATTTTAATTAATCTTGAAAGATACAGGAAGTGATGTTGGTCACAAGGGGGGGGGGGGAGGAGGAGTTTGACTAGCGGTACTTAGGGCTTGGTATAGCTGAATGAATTGGACTTAATAGCGAAGGTCTGAATAGTAGTTGCTGTGTTGTCTTTGTTTTAATGGTCGGACCAAATTTTGGATTCTGGCCAAATAATTGTATTTATTTTACAGCGTCTGATGATGATGCATGTTTTCAAAAAATACTTCATCAATGACGTAGTTATGTCTCTTTAATCCTACAGTGGGATTTTGTTCTTAGGAATATTTTGGTTTTGTAAATTTTGTCCCCATTAATTTGATAGTGGGGCTGGATCCCCATTAATCTGGTGGTGACTTTTATTTCTCAACTCATCTGGTGGTGTGGTTATGTCCCAGCGAATCCCATGGTGGGGTAACGTCTCCTTCTATCCTGATATAACATAAAACTTTCAACGTTATATGAAACAAAGACATAAGACTTTGGGCGTTATATAAAACAAAGACATAAGACTTTGGGCGTTATATAAAACAAAGACATAAGACTTTGGACGTTATATAAAAGAAAGACATAAGACTTTGGACGTTATATAAAAGAAAGACATAAGACTTTGGACGTTATATAAAAGAAAGACATAAGACTTTGGACGTTATATAAAACAAAGATAATGCAGAAGCATAAAATAAAATATCCCTGTCACTCGTGTTTCCCGCCTTCTCGTCTGTATAGATGTTAGATCATGGGAAATTGCAGACCGCAAATTGCAGACCGCAAAAAAAAAAAAAAAAAGAAACTGTGGGGCCGGGGGCATTTGTCAAGTTGCAGGAAAACTACACTGAGTTAAGGGTCGTGTTGGAAAAATTCAAGGGCTGTTACCGAGTCGATGTCTAAGTTTATACCTCCAAGCTCACTTCTTGACGCACACACACACTTATCTGATCATTTACATTGGCATAAATCAAAAGCCTGATGCCTTTCTTTTTGAAAAGAGAGAATCTTTAAATAAAAAAAGGATCAATGAATGGAAGATGTAAAAAAAATATGGACGATCTAATTTGAAGCGATTCATCACACAGGGCATGCTAAGAATACAAATGTATGTTTATCAGGACACAAAAATAGAATTCCATTTCTTGCCTTCAAATACAATTTCTTATTCTCTTTTGTATTCACAGAGAAATGAAAAAATCACTTATTCAATATTCAACATCATTTCTGCACACATGAACCTAGAACTGGAAATAAAAAACCTAGACTATATAAACTGTATCGTTATTTTCATCCAATAATGTTGTTGCTGTTGTTTTTAAATCCAATAAGAAGCAGACGATGTAAGCTCATGACCTTCAGAAAGAGGATCAAATGATGACACCAATATAGGCGCCTACACTGTTTTGTTTAGGAATGACAATGTTACACTTTTAGGACGTTTTCTGGTAGGCTAATTATGTCACGTGACTCTTTGACGAATCCTTTAGCTCAATGACACCAATAAGATATCAGTGTTAGTGAAATCTAGTTTGATGACATCCACATCGAAAGTCTCATTTTACAATCTTGTATAAGGGAGTGACCTCTCCATGATAAAAGAGCGTTAAGGGTAATATATAAAAAGAATGGAAACATTTAATTACAATCAAAGTGAAACATGTTTGTGTCTTTAGATATTTATATTTGTATTCTTTATTTCCAACGTCTGTCAGACTTCCATACTAGGCGAGTGTGTCCTCAAAAGGACTATGATAAAGGAAAAATTAACGCTAGTTCAGATATTTACTAACGAATCGAAATCGATCTTCTAAATATGTAGAATTGCTTGATTAGATAATAACAATGTAAATAGACTAGATACCATCAAATAGATAACAATTAATGCTAGTCTAGATTTGTGCGACAAATAAATATGTTTAGACTCACAACTCATTACAGCAAATGTTTTTTTCTCAGCGTCTGTTCATTAAATACTATTTGCAAGTTCCCATTGAAGCTAGTCTAGTTTTGTGCGAAATATTTTTTTAAATCTAAACCCTATCAAACGGCTACAGCATGTGGCTAAATGAGGGTCTGTTGATGACCTGCTTTCTAAAAGTGGACAAAGAGATAAATGTTCGCGGCTTTAGGAACGAGGATGTGGAAACATTTTTTGTTTGCTTTTTTTTTTTTTTTGGCCCAAAAGTATGGCCCAAAAGTATGCAAACATTCCTGTTCTTTGTTAGTATATATCTTGAAAAGATTGGACTGTCACCTAATGTCGATAGCTGGCTCAGAAAATATTTTATATTGCCATATTCTCCTAATTTGTTTTCTACTGACTTGAAATAAATTTTGCGAGAAACCATGCGCTTTATTCCAGGGTGAACTGACGCCCTCCAACAAGAGATATTTCGCTCGTTTACACATTGCACAGGCAGAAAACCGTTGCCCTCAAGCATCATTTCTCCCAGCAAGCCCCTTGTGTCGTCACCATATTGAAATACTTTCTTTTTCTTTTTTTTCTTAGTCAATAAAATTTCATCAAGCAAAAAAAAAACAACACTAATAATAATAGTAAAGGGCTAGCCCAACGCTACGTTTGCCCAGCGCCCTGTTCAAAGTATCCCATGCACTCTATAACGAAATGAGATTTTCTAAAAATCTGGAGTCGAGAAACTAAAATAACGCCCCCTATGACCCTCCCCCCCCCCTATTTTATGTGGTGAGTAGCTTGGGTGGCTCATACTAGGAGCTGTATTCTTTCTTTTTAAGTTACTCTCTTCACTCAGTCTTTACTCTCTCTCTCTCTCTCACCCACTCCCTTCCCCCTTCCCCATCACTCAATCAATCAATAAAAACCCCAGAGTCGGAAAGTCAAGATTGCAGAGTCTGGGTTGAAGAAAGATTCGGTATGAAGTGGGAGAATAACATGAAGAGGTGGGGCCGTGTGTGTAATTGTGTGGGGAAGGGAGGGGTAATAGGTTGTGTTTTTATTGGTGGGGGGGGGGGGGCGAGTGGCGAAAGTCTGGAATGAGTAAATCCTGTAGATAAATTGGTTCAATGATTACATTATAGATCATGGCGTTTAGTTGAAGCAAGTAAACGTCTGTACAGGTATATGTGTGTGTGTGTGTGTGTTCGCGTTGGTGTGGGGGTTGGGAGCCGCGGAGGAACTTTGAGTTCAATGTCGTGTACCTCTAAGTGAAGTGAGATGTGTCGATCACGTGACCTAATGCTCCTTGATTGCTTTGTACACAACCACGCCCATATGACACCTATACAAACCACGTGACCCCCCACCTCGCTGACCTCTATAGGGACCTCACCATGGGCATGTCTTTCTGGCCCAGTCAGTCCTTTCCTGTCCTTCTTCTAGTTTCATTTTGTTCCGTCGGTTGAATAACTCCATTAAGCTGCTTTGCGTGTGCGTGCGTGTGTGTGTTCCGTTAACATATTTTATTTTCCGATCCAAGTTTTGAAAGTGTACATGGAAGCGGAAGCACACGACATAATGAAACAGAAACTGAAAAAAAAATCTACAGAAGCGAAACAAAAAACCACAAAACAAATCTTAGATGCAGACATGACGTGTACGTATCAGAAATGACAAGCGTTCACGTTGAACCTGCATGCTGTCCAAGAAACATGGCCGTTGCAAATGGCAGGAAATGCTCTACGTCTGCTATTAGCTATGAAACGGATTTCCTTAAAATTTCGACAATCGCCGGAAGTTTTGGCGGATGAATTCGGCCATGGTCAAGAACTCTTTGGTTAATAACTTCATTTTTGATTTCTTGTCCATACGTAGTTTTTTTGTTTTTTTTTGTCATAAATCTTAGCAACAAAAATCTGAACTAATTATTGTGAACTATTGTTCAGTGTTTTCTCTCTCTCGCCAATCTCGCAATGAAAACTTCAATGAGGAACCAAAACAAAACCCATATTACCTTTGGACACATTATTAAAATTGTACACTCATTCGCAAAATGTTTTACGTGTCTCGGATGTTCCTTCGGAGTTGAAGATAATCTACTACCTAGTCCAAACCTCCCGCAGAACGATGGGAATGGGTAGGGTTTGAACTCGGGACCATCGATAAGTCTGAACGACAGTCTAGCGCGCAAACCACACGACCAGGCAGTCTTCTAATTTAAAATAATGAAGTTATTATATAAAAAATATGCTAAAAATGTAAAACTATTTTCATAGTCAAATTGTATAAACTTACATTTATAATGCATAGTAAGTCGCTGGTATTTTATGTGGTGATTGCAAACAGAATTTCTAACGAAAGTGTAGCGACATATTATTCAAACATGTCTCAGAGATTACAGGAGTGATAGTGAATGAACACAAAAACACTTTAGAAAATTGCATATTTTAATATCACAAGTTAATCTTGGCATAAATAAGCACGCAAAATATAAATCAGCTATAATATTAAATCCACAATGCAAGGAAGCATAAACATATTTTAAAAAAACTTAAATTTTGTACTTCTTTTGAAATATAAAAGCCATCTAAAAATACTTCTAGAAAATTGAAAAGACTATACATGTTCATGTGAAAACTTAGTTTATTTTTAGCTCCCTTGGGCTTTTAGGATCTAATTTTAGTTTGTCCATGAAAAGTAATATTCTTTCCACACATTGAAAAAGGTGCCGGTACGCCGTATACGGATTTTCATTGGCTGTACTTAAGAATTCAACATGAAGATGTTTTAAGACATAGATTCTTCACTTTGTGTTTGTACGCGTGAAGTTGTTTAAAGAAATGCGGTTGGCCCATTTTATTTGGTACCTTGCGTGAGTGACGTTGTCTGCGTGAGAAAACAACAACATTGAACACTCACAGCACGCTCACAAGTCCATGGACGTGTCAGGAGTTTACGGTTGCTAAGGTAAACATTGTCTGTTGCTATCTCAATGAGAGATCTAATTTGATTGGTTCATCTCACCTGTACACGTACATTTACCTTCATGTCACGTGCAGGCCTACTCACAAATAAAAGCACGTACACATATACGCATACAACTGTAGATGGAGACTAACAGATGGATAAATTGCATCCATTTTTTGTTTCTGTTGTAGGTTGCAGCCTAGTTGGTGAAAGGGAAGATGTACAACACAGCGACAATTATTCCAGGTGAATAGATTTTTATTTCAAGAAATGGCTGGCGTAACCCAAACGATGCAACGAACTTTACGCTAACAGTTCCAATTCTGCAAGTTGTAGTCGTATTGGACAAATAAATACAAGATGGCTGACTCACTAACCTCGAAAAGTGATCTATAGTATAAGTTTTTTAATTGATGCGTTCACTCATAACAATGCACAGACTGCTAGCTGTTATATATAATATAGGTCTTCGGAACTAAAATGTAGCGCCTAAATCTAAAAACTTTTGAATAAGTTCATACTAGTAGCACTGACGTTGAAAATGTTGGAGAATCAGAATTGTTTAAACAAGTTTTTATCTAATTAACAAAGCTAAATAATGCCACAAGTCTCTACATAATGTATAAGAATTCTTTTCATTTATAGCAGTGCTTTCGTATCTACAATACAAGCGCTACAAAGACACTCTCAAGAGCTCATTCAAGGAATGCGATATCGACATTCAAGGCTGGGAAGCACTAGCTCTCGATCGCTCCTCATGGCGAGAAGCTGTGAGTCTCGGAGTCTCAAGATTTGAAGCAAGAAGAGTGGCCAAGATGAAAGAGCGCCGAAGCAACAAAAAGCTGATAGAAGAAGCAGGCCTGTCTGTAACTGACCTAACCCACCGATGCCACGTATGCGGCTGGCTTTGTAAAGCGAAGAATGGACTTACAGTCATCTTCGAGTCCATCGAAAATGAGAAATGTGCTCATCTTCGACCACGAAGGAGGAGCTATAGATATAGATATACGTATCTACCATGTCAGTTGTTTGTTTTTTAAAACCTCTCGTTCCATTGAAATGCTTTGAGGCCAGCCTAAGTTTCGCGATTTAAATCATTTTTTTCTTATAGAACTGAAATGTTTTTGGTATCTACTACTCTGAGGAGAGGTCTAAACGTCAAATAATTAGCACGCTCCTAGCGCATTTGTGTGGCATTATTACAAAAAGTTTAGCAGACTTCTATACTATAGACTCATCACTTGGACAGAAGAATATAGACAAGAGTGAAATAAAAAAATTGGAGAAGACAGGAACAGTGAATAAGAGAGACAGGAAAGAGAAAAGAGAGGACAAGTAATAGAGAAACACCGAATAAGAGAATAAGAGAGAAAGAGAGACAGAGAAAGTACATAGTTCTGAAAGAGACACACAACGGAAGTCAACAAATTTGGAGCGGTGTTGACCAGAAAGTGTCTCGACACAATTTGGACGTAATTCATTATTTGTTCAAAGCGACTGATCAATTTTAAAAAAAAAAGAAAAGAAAAAAATCCCAGACTTTTAGTTAAAGTTCCAATTCTTCCAATTCTCCCGCCTATTCCCCCCCCCCTCTCTTGTTTAATTCTTTCACGACTGCTTTACCTCTTCTCTGGTAGCGATGACGTCATTCACTAATGGCGGCATTGAAACAAAAATTGTGGTGTAAAAAAAAAAAAGCGAACTTGAAAAGAAACGAAAGAAACTTGCCACAGTTTCAAAATAAACCAAAATAAAACTTGACACACATCAATGTCATCGTGTGGAGCACTACACCGTTGACAGAATCCAAAGCCGAGATTTTAATGTTAATCCCTACTTAAGGGCGGGACAAATGTCTATATTTCAGTGTAACGGTCAAAACAAAATTGAAGAGAATGAATGAAATATAAAGACATGGACACACAAAGTTCATCCAATGAAATATAAAAACATGGACACACAAAGTTCATCCAATGAAACATGGACACACACAAAGTTCATCCAATGAAACATGGACACACACAAAGTTCATCCAATGAAACATGGACACACACAAAGTTCATCCAATGAAAACGAAGAAGTAAACGACACACAAAAGATACTAATTACACTAATTATAATGAAATGACAAAACGAGGCTCTACTGGGAATTGAATGGAACTGCCTGGGAACATGTTCCTTTACATTTAAAACAACAACACAAATTGACGTCGTAATAAACTTTTATAGTAACAATATTCACTTCTCTAATTGGCTGCCGTTTTTAAAACAGTCGGCTCTAACCTCTAGCAATTAGTGGAATTAATATATACAAGCTATTCTATTCTATTCTATTCTATTCTATTCTATTCTATTCTATTATTATTTTTTATTATTATTATTATTATTATTAGAACATTAATGAATTAAAAATTATTAAAATCTAGATTTAAATTTTTGCTTTTGAAGGAAAGCGATGCTGGTGGCATCTGGTGTCTGTCTGATTACTTGAGGAGGATAACTCCTGAGAATTCAACAGGTCGTTGGGTTGACACAGAATGATGGGCCCTAGTCCTAGGCGACAAGACACATACAAAATTCCAAACTTACTAGATCAGAGAAGTTGAGAAGGTCGTAGCAACGCAGTGGCATGTCTGGAGGAGGGGGGGGGGGGCATTGGTGTATCTGGATGATTTAGTGTTAGACATAACTTCACGTGCTGACAAAGGGAGTCAATGATTGAGAAACACAAGACGAAAGGCAGTCACTTGCTGGAATAACAAAGAGGCCTTTTTGCAGCAGAATAACTTTTAAAATTACTTTCAAATATCACTTCATGCTGTAGCTTGTTCAGTGCTCTATGGTTCAATCTCTAGGAAGAAGGAGGTCCTCATACTTCCTTTATGCACTCAGCGAACACAAAAACGAGTCGGGGTTCGAACTCGAGTAGCCTAGCGGTTAAAGCCACCCAGCCACCCGCCCACTCTTGTTTAGTAAATATTTGGAAGATTTAACGTTTTGTTTCACTAGACCATATCAAACCTGCAAGAACTACTGACAGTAGTAGAAACAGAAAGAGTTGACATCTTGGTAGACAAAACTAAATCAGATATTTACTAACGACCAACTTTACTCTTTCTCTCCTGATTGACGTTATCATCCATGATTTGACCCCATTAACTTAATTTGTGTTCATAAACTTTGATTCGTGTTATATAAAAAGGGCATGCATTTATCTCTACCAAAAAAAAAAACAAGGCCGGAGCATTCCGGCACTTTGAAACTTTCTACACGAAAATGTAGATGGTCATCTGGAATTACAAATCTGGCCACCGGTAATTAGCAATAAAAGTGATATTACAAACAGTTGGACGTAAATCGCTTGCAGTTTATCCGATTTATCGCTGCACGAATCTTCCACGTTTGGGTTTTCTTCTTTTCTGTGGCATCCTGCACTCTGTTTCCAGAAATCATTTTGACATACCCCCCCCCCCCCCCAACCGTAAAAAAAAATAAAAATAATGTACAAACTGAAATGTTTAAAGATTTTTATCGTGTGACTTTTCTACATACAGCAAACGTGAGAACTCAGTAAATTGTTCCAGTCACAACTGTCTAAACGAGATAAAGCTGGGCTGATTATCGCCGCTGTTCCGAGACATGCTGATGAAGAGCGGAAATAAAATGGCTTACCTGTAAAAATGAGGTAGCATCACTTTCTTTCAAGACTTCTATACAGAACTGTAAGAGGCCTGTGGTCCTTTGGAGTAGAGCCGTACAATCAGAGACTTGTTCTTTCAAGGTTCTGACCTTCAGCGCTTTCTCCTCGGCCACGTTTTCCAAAAGCTCCGCTTTCCTCTGCTTTATGACTTCAATCAGAGCGTCACATTGCGCGACCACTGTCTTTTCAAACTCGGCACAGTTACCCTGGATAGAGAGAGATTGGGATCAATTCTTTGGTAACCAACCATGAATATGATGAGCTAGAAATATTCATGTATTTGGATGTGTAAATTTAAAAGACTTGATCATGAAGTGTTCACATTAGCATTATACTGTAGAGCTTTTTATACGGAAGTGCTATCGATAACTAATTATGCAATAATGACAAGTGCAACTAAAAAGAGGCAGTCAGGAATTATTTTATTGGCCTCCTTCAGTCGTAAAACTACTAGGGTTCATCTCACACACTTCCTCATGTGGCTGTGGAGCTCTATTTTGGAGTGACACTCCTGTCTACAAATAGCGCAGGTTTAGGTGGCTTTTGCTTCGGTGGTAGAGGAGCTGGCCATTTTCCGGATTTTACGTTTTTCTTCCTGAGCTGAGACCCATGTTCTTTCACTGTCCATAGCTTCCTTGGTCACTGTCTCTCCCCACCTGTTGCGGTCTAGAGCTTTGTCTACCCAATGGTCAGTATTGATGTTCACTGATTTGAGGTCACGTTTTATTACATCTATGTAACGGAGGAGTCAGGAATGAATGTGTTCAGTATTTGCACTTTAAACACACATTTAAATTTAGAAGAGAGAGGCACTTCTGCGCCCTTAAAATACTATGGCTTTAACCACATATGGTTAAGATGGCTGAGCGGTTAAGCGCTTGGTTTCCGAACCTGGAGTCCTGGATTGGAATCTTGGTGAAGATTTGGATTTTTGAATTTCGAATATTTATTCACAGCTCTAATGGGACCTGACGTTAGTTGTTGGTCGTTGTGCTGGCCACATGACACCCTGCTCATTAACCGTTAGCCAAGAAACAGATAACCTTAACATCATCTGCCCTATCGATCACACGATTTGAAAGGGAAACTTGACTTACTTTTAATTTACTAAACGTAAATTGTTCTACTATCTGCTAGACAAAATTCCGGGCTTATAAAAACTGTAATTTCATGATATCACAGTTCAAGGCAGTGTTCATACCTTTCTTATGAGTTTGTTATCCTAGGTAAAGGAGAAGACAAAAAGGGAAAGTATTTACTCCACTATTTGCCTCACGAGTTTTCTACCCTTTTCTCCCAGCACCTCCTTACTCCACAAATTACCTTATCATCTGATTGCACTCTTGCAGGTAATAGTCTCTGTCAGGCACCAAGCCGCCTTCACGGAGGTAGGTGGTACAGACCAGAACAAAAGACATTTCAACACTGGCCTCAATTGTTTATACACAGGGCACGTGTTTCACAGTTATAACCCCCCCCCTACCTCTGTTAACCCTCCACTATTCCTCAGTGGCATCCTTCGAACCAACACCCTGGACTCCAAAATTCACATCCGAAGTGATTTTGTTCTCCCCTTTACCTTTGGTTGCTCCTACAGGTCGACAGATTACATAATTTGATTTAGCCACCAATTCGTGAATGGGGGCGGGGGTGAGGGTTCACCCTAGACTAAACCTTGAATTGATGAGAGAACGCATTCCAGCTCCCCGTACATCCATTCCCCCCCCCCACACACACACACTTCGGAATGAGCCTATCTTGCAATACTCTTCCATAAATGTACTAAGCGTAAAAAAGATTGTCACTGGGACCATTTAAAAAAAAAAGTTTAAAATCCTCTTGATTCGATTTGCAACTTTGTGAACATCGGAAATTTCCGATTGTTTTGAAAGAGTGAAACAGAAAGAATTGAACTCGGAGGCGAGGCTAAGAATATTGTACAGTGAATGATTTCTTGTGAAATTAGACCTAAAAAAAATCTTGATATTATATTTTGATCTTTTTTTACTTGAGTGTGTGTTTGCTGGTCTTTTTGTTTATTTTCTTCACATTTTTTTCCCATTAAAATTATCTTGTTAATAATACAAGTTATTTTTATCAACACGCATCAGTTAATGATATTTGATGTTTCCCATGTTAACCACAGTCCAGCTGTTTTATAGCAAGGCTTTAAAAAAATTGAAATTGAAATTGCGATGTCCACGCGGTGCTAACGTGATCTTAACGTGGTGTCAGAAGTGTGTCTACTAGCTTCTGCACCATTTAACTCTGATTTGATATAGAACCATCTTTTAAAAGTACCATGAGGAAAATAAAAGTGCTTTTAAGAAATTGGAAAGAACTCAAAGCACATCTATATTTTTTGTCAAGTTGTTAAGTTGAATATAAATGGTAGAGTTGGTTATTCACTGACTTTATTTTTTAAACTGCGAGCTTTCTCATCAAATGTTGTGTAAAAGTGACCTTAAAGTCGAGGGGAACACATTCATCCTGAGCTAATTATGATGTTAGCGCCCTGCATATTACAATACTAAATATTATTCGGACATCATTCTAAAATGTTTGCCCAGTTCTGTGTATAAACCTTCTGAACCTGGTTTGCGTACACTTAGACCTCTACAAATAAATTAATACAAGATTTCTCGTACACTAAGAGCTACTTAAAATTAAATCTACCGTGACTTACACTGACACTGTCTGCCATCTTTTTTAATCTGTGTATAAATTCTGTGCCAGATTTAGCTTTTTCTGACAGGGCTTGAAGATTCTGAGACAACTCACTCTGAAGAAAAGGAAAAGAAAACATAGATATTAATATATACGATATATCTTTGCGCTCTACGATTGTAGAATTGATTGCAAACAAAATATGGTACAATTTACAGTAAAATAGTTGGTTTGTACATTGTTGCATTACAAATATTATTCCGAATAGAATAAGGTTCAAATAAAATCTTTTTTTAAATATACTTTAGAACTAGATATTCTGTTTTGTCATTCTACTAATGCGTGAAATTATTGATCGGTTTGATTATTGATTGCCTTACATAGAGCAGTTCCGATTAATAGAGAATTTTGATTCGGTTGAGATTATTGATTATTGAGACAAACGAAGTTTGATAAATCTCTAAGGAATTCAGAGCTCCGCACGTCAGCAATTTAATTAATCATAGAGGAGACATAGTTTAATTGCAAATTGAACGCAGTGCAAAAAATAAAATGTCTTAGTTTCCAATTAATGAAATCAATACTAAAGAGAACAATGCTAAGTAGAGACAGACGGACGGACGAACAGATAGATAGATAGATAGATAGATAGATAGATAGATAGATAGATAGATAGATAGATAGATAGATAGATAGATAGATAGATAGATAGATAGATAGATAGATAGATGGATAGATAGATGGATAGATAGATAGATAGATAGATAGATAGATAGATAGATAGATAGATAGATAGATAGATAGATAGATATGATGATGATGATGATGATGAGATAGACAGACAGACAGATATATATATATATAGAGAGAGAGAGAGAGAAATATTGATATAGATAGAGATAGAGATAGAGATATAGAGATATAGAGATATAGATAGATAGATAGACAGACAGACAGACAGACAGACATATATATATATATATATATATATATATATATATATATATATATATATATATATATATATATATATATATATATATATATATATATATATATATATATATATATATATATAAATATATATATATATATATATATATATATATATATATATATTAATATAGATAGATAGATAGATAGATAGATAGATAGATAGATAGATAGATAGATAGATAGATAGATAGATAGATAGATAGATAGATGCACCTATGAGGAATAGTTTAGTATTGATGAATTTGCTGTAAACATTTCAACCCAATCATAAAAGTAAACAATTGTTGCTATGAGACGAACCCTAGGGAAAGACAACCGAAACGAAAGGGAAGAGAATGAATAAAAGAGCATGGTGTTAAGGGAGACAAGATTAAGTTTGCTTGCACAGGAGCTACAGTCCCTTTCCAAGCTCCCCCCCCCCCCCACTCCCCGCATCATGCAAGAATGTTCCCTCCAAGCAGAAGGTGCCCGTCAATAGAGAACGGAATGAACTGCGGTCAAACTGTCCAGCAATGACCATTTAATTTAAAAAAAAGAAAAAGAAAATGACGTTGGCTCTTCAGCTATACACACATAATGGACTTTTGTTTTTCTTTACCGCCATTGAAAGCAAGAGCAAGGAATAAATGGGAGGTAGAAGAGGAGAGTGAGTAGAGTCCTAGAGTACGCCCATGGTAATGGCTTATGGAGTAGAGTCAGTAGAGTCCTAGAGTACGCAAATGGTAATGGCTTATGGAGTAGAGTCAGTAGAGTCCTAGAGTACGCCTGGGAATGGCTTATGGAGTAGAGTCAGTAGAGTCCTAGAGTACGCCTGGGAATGGCTTATGGAGTAGAGTCAGAAGATTCCTAGACTACGCCCATGGGAATGACTTAGGGAGTAGAGTCAGTAGAGTCCTAGAGTACGCCCATGGGAATGACTTAGGGAGTAGAGTCAGTAGAGTCCTAGAGTACGCCCAAGGAAATGCTTTTAGGGAAGGGTGGATGACCAGAAGTACTAAGAGAAAGCACGATGACCAGTCCGGGCCACACGACCTGTCGGTCACTCAGTGACATTAAAGGGGTTGAAGCTGGGACGGGTGAAGACGCCGAGTCAACAAAGAGGACAAAGTTTGACGGTGACATAAATGTCATGCTGTGTGTTCAAAGCAAATGTCAAAGACATCTGTTGCCGCAAACATACACACACACATACACACACATAGAAATATTGGCTATTGTAAATAAAAAGCAAGCTGGTCACTTGAAAATGGACATAAAAAATTTAGTCACCGAAAATTGGAGCGCTTCTTTAAAGACAATATTGCCTTAAGTCAAAAAAAAAAAGAAATGAATATTTGTTTGGTAAAAGTTCAAAAGATTGTCCTAATTTCAAGGTACGACGCAAAATGATCAGCCTTCAGCAAAATGATTTTTTTAAAAATGAAAACAAAAAGCGAGAAAATCTACAACAAACCCAACCTCCCCATGGGCGGATAGCTTTGCGAGGGGAAGATTCAACTCCAAAGCGATCTTTGAGTTTATAGGACAATTATATTGTACTCATCTTCCACCACTAATGAGAGGCCTTTATTATAGTTACTATTGTTTGAAAGATTGGGTGTAATACCATATTGATGTTATTGGTGTATTCCACTGGACCTAGTATTGTCCAGCCTCGGTTGTTTAAAAAAAAGGGCGATTAAATGAACAAGAACAAAGTACCCGATCAAATTAACAAGAACAAAGTACCCGATAAAATTAACAAGAACAGAGTGACCGATCTAGTGAACAATAATACTTACAAAAAAAACAATCTTAAAAGAAAGTTAACATTGAACATTTTCTCGTTTTTTATCCTTGTCAGACTCACTCAAACCTTTAATTGTTTTAAAATGACGTCATAGTTTACGGAGCAGACGCGACCAGCTCTAAGGGAAATTACCCCTGCCGTCGTTTGCTAAACAAAATTTTGAATAAGATCATGCACTCTGATCATCTGTTAGTCTGACATTTGTGAGCTAGTGATGTATGGGTCCAAACGTAAACCCAGCTCTAAGTTTTTACGTTTTGTTACTGTTGTTGTTACAGTTCAACACGACTGGATCTATTCTTTTAGTCATGTCTTTTTAGCATTAGGTGCAGGGGACTTCGTAGTAAACAAGACATGTTTGGAGAAACCTCAGAAACACCGGATGCCGGATGCTCACATTCTTGGCCCTGGTCTGTAGTGAAAGTCTTTAAAATTTCGCAAGTTCGACCTAGATTTCCTAGCAAACAAAGTTAATGTGTGTTTATATATATATTGTTATGAATCTCACTATCCAGGCTCTCTGCAAACTGCACCATACAGCACCAACTTAAAGAACTTGACAACTCAGGGCTCCAAAGTAACGTAAAACTTTAATAGTTGAATAGATCTGAGCCAATACTGTACAATTGGCAGCACGTAACACAAGACTGTACAAATATCTCTCCGATAACACCGTACCGCCGTATCAACTCTTGCACTGGCCTCTCCGTCTCGTTCCGAAGTTTCGATACGGGGACGAACACTTGCAGGAAGTTTATAGTGTCCAGCTGAAGACCAGACAACAGCGGGTCAGTGAAACCCTACAAGAGCTAAAGACGGACATTGAACGACTTGCCCATCTGGCATACCCCACAGCAGCACAGGAGTTCCTCGAAGTAATCGTCACTGATGCCTTCATCGATGCCGTTCGAGATCCAGAGCTAAAAAAGGTTATTAGAGTTAGTGGTAAGCGTAAGGCCAGCGAAGCCCTTGTGTACGCTCTGTCCTATGAAGCCGCTAAGAACGCATCCATCAACAGTCATCATGGTCGGAGACTTGAAGTTCAGGAAGAAGATCTAACACAAGTACTCAGACGGATGACGGAGGTTCTTGAAGAGTATAAGCCAAGCCGGTCACAGGGAGCTCATCATGCGACCAGGGTCCGTTGCTGGAACTGTGGTGAATCTGGGCATATACAAAGGATGTGTAGAAGAACACCTAATCAGCAAGAAGCGATTCAGCACAGATCAGAAACGGGTGCATGGCCTGGAGCCAATGGCTATCAGGAAAACTAACATTCGTCGGCTTCAAGGGGCAGAAACCGGCGATCCAGGAAATGGGAGCCCCTGTCACTGTCCCTCCAATAACTGTGCTGGGACAGAGTAGGAGTCTTGTGATAGAAGGAAATATTGGAATTCGGAAGTATCGGTTTCTCATAGACACTGGTGCTTCACGTTCAGTCATTCGGCCAAATGTCGCAAGCAGCAATAATACTACAAATGTGAGCCTTTTCTCCCTGAAAACAGCCAGTCGAGAACTGATGCCCATAAAAGGACTGGTGGACTTAGAATTTGAGCTCGGATGTCAGTCATTCGTGCATGAATTTTTGATAGCAAACATAACTGATGATTGCATTTTAGGTCTAGATTTTCTACAGAAATTTTGATTTTCCATTAACATTAGCGGAGGAACTTTGTTGTATGGAAATGTGGAGATTCCTTTATTAGGTGATAGTGAATAGGGAAACAATCGAATGATGAAAATACTATTGACGTAGGATACAAGTCTGCCTGCACAGTTCGAATCAATTATTTGGGGAAAGTTAGAGAACGGACATGAAAGAACGGCGCTAATCGAAGGAACGGAAGACAATTACGACGGAGTGGCTGTAGGGAAAACGTTGGTCATGATGGGTAAAGATCATCAGAGAGTACCTGTCAGAATAATGAACCTTGGTTTGATGGAGAAGCATCTACGAAGGGATAGTTACATTGCTAAATGCCATACAATCGACCTCATTAAGAATTGCAACATTTACAACGTTTCTATTACGCCCACTGAATCGGTCAACCTTCAAATTACCAGGCTTTTGACAGAAACCAAGGCGAAACTATCTGAAGAGCATATAGCAAAGCCAAAGAGTTGATAATGAAATTTGCAGACATCTTCCCATCTGATGAGTCGGAATGCGGAAGAACAGACATGATACAACATAGGATCGATATTGGAGTAACTAGACCGATTCGGCAGCCACCACGCCGCCTTCCTCTTGCAAAACAACAGGGGGATACAGACCTGATAGAACAAATGAGACAGCAAGGGGTCATAGAGCCCTCTAATAGCCCTTGGTGTTCACAAATCGTCCTAGTGGAAAAAATAGGATGGATCCATGCGATTTTGTGTAGACTACAGAGCACTAATGAAGTCACGCATAAAGATAGCTATCAACTCCCAAAGAAAAGACGATACATTGGATACGCTTGCTGGATCACAGATTTTTTCTACTCTTGATCTAAAGAGCGGATACTGGCAGGTGGGAATGCATCCTGAGGATAAAGAGAAAACGGCTTTCTCTGCTGGCAACGGTCTTTGGCAGTTCACTGTGATGCCTTTTGGTCTCTGTAATGCTCCTGCCACTTTTGAAAGATTGATGGAGCGCGTTTTACAGGGACTTCATTGGAACACGTGTCTTGTATACCTGGATGACATTATAGTCACTGGTAGGATGTTTGAAGAGCATCTAGCAAATCTACATGAAGTTTTTGGACGGATCAGAAATGCGGGTATGAAAATCAATCCAAAGAAGTGCTCGTTTTTCAGGAAGAATGTCAAATATCTTGGCCACATAGTATCAGGGGACGGCATCAGCACTGATCCCGGCAAGACTGAGGCAGTAAAACGTTGGCCTACACCATCCAATATTCGAGAACTAAGAAGTTGTTTAGGACTCTGTACGTACTATAGACGGTTTGTGTCAAATGTCTCCAATATATGTGCACCCCTTCATCGATTGACAGAACAAAAGAGGTCATTCAACTGGACACAGGAGTGTCAAGAGTCCTTTGAAATGTTAAAAGACACACCTGTCTCATCCTCCATACTTGCCTATCCGATACCAGACATGACGTTCATGTTGGATACGGATGCAAGCAATACCGGAATAGGCGCCGTCCTTTCCCAAAAGATTGATGGAACGGAACGAGTCATCGCTTACTTCAGTCGAAGTTTGTCAAAGGCTGAAAGGAACTACTGTGTCACAAGACGTGAACTCCTGGCTGCCGTCGATGCAATAAAACATTTTCATAAGTACCTTTATGGGCAGAAATTTATTTTAAGGACAGATCACGCAGCAATACAATGGCTTCTTTCTTTTAAGTGCCCTGAAGGTCAGGTCGCTAGGTGGATCGAACGTCTGCAAACCTATGAATTTGAAATTCACCATCGAAAAGGACTAATTCACCAGAATGCTGATGCGCTATCTCGACAACCTTGCAAAACAGAATGCAAACATTGTAAGAAAGCTGAGGAAAAGGAAGAGATAATCGATTGTCAACGTTTGGACCTGAATGTTTTAGGACCTTGGTCTGATGAGAATATCCGAGAGGATCAGCTGAAAGATGAGGATCTGGCAACCGTTCTTCTTTGGAAGGAGAGGGGACAACGGCCAGATTGGCAACACATTGCTGAAAAAGGGGCTGCCATGAAGGCGTACTGAGCACAATGGGACTCAATGGTAGTGGAAAACGGTGTTCTTAACCGAATGTGGGAATCTACTGATGGAACATCAACACGATTACAAATAGTTCTCCCAAAAGTTAGACTCCAAGAAGTACTCCAAGAGTTGCACAATGGCTCCACGGGTGGTCACTTGGGTATTAACAAGACGTTGCAGAAAGTGAGACAAAGGTTTTATTGGTGTCGGTACAAGGAAGACGTAGAGGATTGGTGCAGAAGATGTGACCGATGTGCAGCAACCAAAGGCCCGCAACGTCGAACAAGGGAACCCCTACAACAGTACAACGTAGGTGTTCCATTCGAAAGAATCGCACTGGATATAGCTGGCCCGTTTCCTGAGACACTAAAAGGCAACAGATATATTCTAGTAATAATGGACTATTTTAGTAAATGGCCTGAGGCGATACCAAACCAAGAAACCACAACAATAGTCGATATTTTAGTGGAACACTGGATTAGCCGCTTTGGTGTACCTATGGAACTACATTCAGATCAAGGACGCAACTTTGAATCCAAGCTATTCCAGGAGATTTGCAAAATCTTAAAAATTGAAAAGACTCAAACAACGCCACTTCGCCCTCAGTCAGACGGGATGGTGGAACGCTTTAATCGCACATTGATACAACACTTGGCTAAGATGACAGTAGAACAGCAAAACAATTGGGATGACTACATTTCTCTATTCCTCATGTCTTATAGAGGAGCCGTTCATGCAACCACTGGTTATACGCCAGCCAAATTATTATTTGGTCGGGAACTTCGGCTGCCAGCAGACCTCTTATTTGGGTTGCCAGGAGAACAACAAACGACAGCTAGCGAATACGTAACAGAACTTAGGGGGAGACTTGAGAGGGTTCATGCACTTGCACGGAGTAGGATAAAAGACAGTAGCGACCTCATGAAGACCAGATATGATAGAAGAGCCAATTCTACGGGGTTTGTAGAGCATGATCTCGTTTGGCTGTACAACCCAAAGAGAAGGAAGGGAAGATCGCCTAAATTAAAAAAGGATTGGGTGGGAAGGTCCATATCGGATTGTGAAGAGAATCAACGACGTGGTATACCGTATCCTGAGGGGTCCTCGAACTAAATGCAAGGTAATACACGTCGATCGGTTGTATCGGTATTGTGGAGAGGAGAGAGGAACAGAGTGAGTTCGGGACGAACAGACATAAGAAGGGGGCAGTGTAATGACCATGTTCTGTAGTGACTCTATGGTTGCGCACGAGGATGGACTAAATGAACGGGAAGAGAGGAAGAGGAAGTGCGAGAAGATTGGAACGCTTCTTGTTGTTGGGTGATCTCTGTTGATTCAACTTTGTACTGTCTTTGTTCCTATACCGCGTTGAGTTGCCTCCTTGAAATGGTGTCACAATATATATATATACAGTGCTTTTGTGTGACGGTACGCACCGGTACGTCGTACCGGCACCTTTTTGAATGTGGGGAAAATATTATTACTTTTCTTGTATTTTAACGTTTATTATTAATGTATTAGTAGTTAAAAGTTAGGCAATCCATCACTGAGTACCGGCATGTATTTATTTTTACCAAAAAAAAAGTTATGTGTGTATATATATAGCTACAGTGTTCGTAATTAAAATAAAACTATGTGTTAAAACACTTACTGTATACTGAAATTTTATAGACCGGTCACCAGATATATTGAAGCGAAATTCCAGTATTTATGAGCATAAACATATGTAACCTATAACGTTCCATGTATCAGATAGTAAAGTAAGTAAAGTTCCCCTTTCAGATCTTGAGATCTATGGGGCAGATGATGTATATGTCATCTGTTTTTATGGCCCACGGTTAACGAGGAAGTCATGTGGCCAGCACAACAATAGAGCTATGTTTATATCAACAACGTATTTCCCATTACTAATTAACTATAGTTCTTCAATCATATAAAGCCTCCTGACAAGACCTTTTTTCCATATAAAAAAAACAGCTAAGTCTCCGAACACTAAAAAATTCATTATTTAGAGATAATCTCACAGCACCTGCTTAATGTATAACACACACTGCTCTAAGCTTGCAAGGAGTTGGTTGCGCATAGAAACGCGACTGGGATTGCGCCTGGGATCACGCATGGGATCATCCTTGTAGCCACTCTCTGAGAAAATTTTCTGCAACAATGTAGCCTCATTTCCACTTTGATGACTTCTTATGTAAGCTTTAAGTACTTGGAAAACTTGAGCCTTAGATCCAGTTTTAACCCGTTCTTTTCCATAACAACAATCTTCTCCGGTAGGAGCGTCATACGAGAAAAAGGTTTACAAAAAAAATATACTATTTACAAAACAAATTATTTAAAAATAATTTTGTGTTCACTCAGAGCTAAAAAAAATTGGAACATTAATCATGGGTGTATTAGTAACATCCGATGAGGAAACACGAGAGTTAATGTTGTGACACTAGTTAGGTTAATAGAGTTCCAGATAAATACCCAGATTTATGATAGGTATTTTAAACTTAGACATAGACTGACAACCTCTGCATTGCTAATTGGTCAAATTTAGACAGCTGTGAAGGTCTTCCATCCGAGACAAGAAATCTACCTGTCTCACTAGTCTACCGTTATATAAATGCGTGTGTTGAGAAGACGACGAGCTTTCTCGGTTGTATTTCTACCTGTCATTGCTGGCTTAAACTTTACATTATTACCTATTAGTAGCAGTGCTAATATAGACTTAGACTTTAATTCCCATCTGTGCTGGTTCCTTCAG
This sequence comes from Biomphalaria sudanica, assembly GCA_036873155.1. Classification (NCBI taxonomy): domain Eukaryota; kingdom Metazoa; phylum Mollusca; class Gastropoda; family Planorbidae; genus Biomphalaria; species Biomphalaria sudanica. The sequence goes on from JAZGLO010006158.1 coordinate 335,869, forward strand.
AGCATTAGGTCTACAACTTATCAGAGCTGGTTCCTTAAGAGCATCACGTCTACAACATATCAGAGCTGGTTCCTTCAGAGCATCACGTCTACAACTTATCAGAGCTGGTTCCTTCAGAGCATCACGTCTACAACTTATCAGCGCTGGTTCCTTCAGAGCATCACGTCTACAACTTATCAGCGCTGGTTCCTTCAGAGCATCACGTCTACAACTTATCAGCGCTGGTTCCTTCAGAGCATCACGTCTACAACATATCAGAGCTGGTTCCTTCAGAGCATCACGTCTACAACATATCAGAGCTGGTTCCTTCAGAGCATCACGTCTACAACTTATCAGAGCTGGTTCCTTCAGAGCATCACGTCTACAACTTATCAGCGCTGGTTCCTTCAGAGCATCACGTCTACAACATATCAGAGCTGGTTCCTTCAGAGCATCACGTCTACAACTTATCAGAGCTGGTTCCTTCAGAGCATTACGTACTTATCAGAGCTGGTTCCTTCAGAGAATCACGTCTACAACTTATCAGAGCTGGTTCCTTCAGAGCATTAGGTCTTCAACTTATCAGAGCTGGTTCCTTCAGAGCATTACGTCTACAACTTATCAGAGCTGGTTCCTTCAGAGCATTACGTCTACAACTTATCAGAGCTGGTTCCTTCAGAGCATCACGTCTACAACTTATCAGAGCTGGTTCCTCGGCAAATCTCTTTGAGAGTCCTTATACCTCTCATGGTCCATAGGATATTTCAAGAAATTAAAGACTTTGATGACGCTATTGACATACATCGTGCATGACAAAGCACTAAACATCGCAAATGGTTCGCGTGTATATCAGTAAATAGAGAGAGAGAGAGAGAGCGAGAGAGAACAAATATATGTGTGTGACTTATCGATCTTGAAATATCGATGACGTAATTGAAGATTTCTTTAAACACACAATGTTTGTGTCACGTGTTTCATACACAGAATGGTCTCATGTTGTTACTTTTCTTTAGTCTCGTTCACCAAAAAATAATAATAAAGCAAAACTAATTCCAAAGCAGCAAAAGAAAAAAAATAGTTGAACCCCCCCCCCCAACTGCCCCTTAGCTCGTAAGTTTCTGACCAATAGTAATACCACGACAGAACATGATCTGAGCCCAGAGTGACTGACACATACACAAATATTTATTAGGTCATTTAAAGACCCGGGGCCAGGGATGTCGTGTATGCAAATCAACCAAACCCAGTCAGTTAAGCTACTCTCTCTCTCTTTTTCTTTCTCTCTCTCTCTCTCTCTCTCTGTATATTGTTACTAACTAATATCCCCAGGAAAAAAAACTGGTTTCTCACTTCTGTTCATCTGTGATATTACTGATGACTTGGTCAATGACTGAGGAATGTATTCATGACACTAGATGATCAGACTGGAGCTAGAGATTTGTTTAGGGCTATTTTCTGGCTAGCAAATTGCTTCACTTGATTGGCTATTCCAAAGAAAGTTCTGTGTCTAGAGTTCTGATGAGTATTTGGGGAGAAGGAGGTGGGGGGGGGGGATATAGAAGAAACAGGCGTGGCTTGATTCTTTGAGGGAAAAAAAGGAATATCTTCTTAAGGTGTATCCATGGGGATAGTTCATCGAACAAAAAAAATCGACTATTGGGTAAGTAATTGTTAGTGTAGAAAGAAGATAAGATGGTAGACAGCATGTGTGTGTGTGTGTGGAATAGGTTCTTTCAATACAGGGGCGGTTCCGTCAAGTACTTCACCATGTCATTTGTTCTATAGTTTCTTAGCGCTGTTGTGATAAATATATGTTTATAGAGCCGTGTCAGAGGATTAACTAAAGGAAACATGACAAGACAAGCTCCAAGAAAACATGACAAGGCTAGCTCCAAGAAAACATGATAAGACAAGCTCCAAGAAAACATGATAAGACTAGCTCTAAGAAAACATGATAAGACTAACTCCAAGAAAACATGACAAGACTAGCTCCAAGAAAACATGACAAGACTAGCTCCAAGAAAACATGACAAGACTAGCTCCAAGAAAACATGACAAGACAAGCTCCAAGAAAACATGATAAGACTTATCCAAGAAAACATGACAAGACTAGCTCCAAGAAAACATGACAAGACTAGCTCCAAGAAAACATGACAAGACTAGCTCCAAGAAAACATGATAAGATTAGCTCCAAAAAATATGACAAGACAAGCTCCAAGCAAAAACATGACGAGACTAGCTCCAAGATAAATAATACACTTTTGATGTGATCATCATTTCCTGGGTATCTGCATACTTTCCTTTAATGACAGTGTATTCCGCCTGACCCATTTTCTGTTGCTTCATTTCTTTGATTGATGTCCACTACTTAATTGACTCCAAGTTGGGGCTGAAGAATTACAGAGTACATCGCACAGGAAAGGAAAGGGGGGGGGGAGAGAAATGGGAAGTGGAAGGCCGCCATGACTCAAACAGCATCTCATAGATACATACTCACTGATGAGGGATCACCTTTTGCCCCTCTTCTAGAAGCCACGCGCCCTGCGCGAGACATACGCGACTAATGTATCGACATTATATGCTGAATAAAACGTAATATTTTTTTTTATACTATTTTGCGAATCCAGTCTCGTGGACTCTGACTCAACTGCAGCCTTCTCTCCCTCTCTTCACGTGCCCCTCTCCCCAATCACACGCACGCAGGCAAGCACATACAAACGATCACTATTACACTCACGATCAAAACGTCAGTACTATCACTAAATTATGATTTAAAGGTTATAGACTCGATCTGCCTTTGCAGGAACGGGGCCCTCCTGATCACGTGCTTATCGAGATTAAAGACCTGGCCAGGGAAACAAGACTGGAATAAATAGTCAACTTTAATTGTGTGAAACACGAGATTTAAAAGTCAAAACTATATTTACAAACTGTGAGTATCTGATTCAATCACACACACACACACCGTAGTTCCACCGTTTTCAATTAATTCTGCTTTGACTGGTTTGAAAACCTGTAAGTATAACCACTAGTGCACGAATTGAATCAAATGTTAATCTGGAAGTTTATTTGGTGAAAGAAAAGGGAGAAGCTATTGTTAAATTTGATAAATGAGGGAGGGATTTAAAAAAAGTGTACACTTCATTGACTAGAAAATATTTAGTGTTCAAAGTGAAAGTTAACAGGAACTCTCTTTTTTAATGAATCTATGATCTGTTAGTCACTCTTGTAGTGAACAAGTTATTTGGGCGTTTTTCGGGCCTATTCTAGTCAAAAAGCTTTCCGGCTTTGAATTTTGTTGTTTATGTTCGAACGACTCTTTGTTCGAGTCTTGACATGAAGTTGAGGGGACAGCTATTGAATGCAGCAAATTATTTATTTCTATAGGATGTGCCTCCGAGAATTTCAGCATTAAATTATCCGTTGCTACAACATACAAATCTAACCGCACAGATTCAGCAGACATCCCCCTCCTTTCCTGGACAGATGACTTTTGGATTTTTCAGAAAAAAAAATGCATAAGATGATGTCGGATTTTCACTATCTTTTCTAGTTTACGAGTTCTAAATGGGACGGACGGAGGGACAGACATTTCTCACAAATCTAATACCATCTTTTCGCCTTTCAAGGGCCGCTAAAAAAAAGATGGTGTAAAAATAAACAAAATAGACAAAAAATACTTTAAAAACAACAAAGGTTTATAAGAAGAAGAACCGCAAAATCACTGCTTCACTCAATAAAGCAAGGTTTAACCCCTTTTTCATATAAAATACAATTCCTTAATTACTACTAATTGATCATTTTTTTAAATATTTTTTTTCGTGTGTTGTTAATGACAAGAAATAACTGTGGCACCATTTCAACTTGAAAGGGAAGTGAGAGAACAAAATCTGTTCAAAATTTATAACAGACAAACAGACAGACAGACAGATTGAGTGAGTAAAAAAGGTGTGCTATTTCAGAAAATAATATCTGTTGCTTTGCCTTAATCCTCACCCCCCCCCCCGCTTTCTCGCCCCTCCTTTCCAATAAACTGAGTAATTCTGTATGTCCCTTACTGCTCAGTAACATTGCTGAAGTGATCACGCAATCAGACACAAAGCCAATGGAAAGCTCCACGTTTCTTCAGGACTTCTTGCTGTGTAAGGCACGCTAGCACCCAATAAAACGTGAAATCTCCAGGACTGGTTGGCATTAGTAAAGACATGAACAAAGTGTGGGCTGTACAGAGCCCCTGCACGATCATCAGTTCTGTGGTTAGGGTACTCATCTACTTTGATACATTCTGTCTCTTTCTCTCTAGGTCGATCCTAGAAGTTTTTTTTTTTATCTTTGGTAAATGAGGGAGATGGCTAAGCAAAAGTACACAGATAGAAAGAAAGAGAACGCACTAGTAAGAAGCTATAACGTATTCTAATTGAGACAGCCGACACGTCTTAGTAAATTCTTTGTAGGTCCTTTGTAGGTCCTTTGTAGGTCCTTTGTAGGTCCTTTGTAGGTCCTTTGTAGGTCCTTTGTAGGTCCTTTGTTTCATTCTCTCTCCCACTCCCTTCTCTCTTTTCTTTACCTTATTTCTTCTCTTTGTGTCTCTTTGTTGTCTAGTTCTCTCTGTCACTCACATTCTTTTCTCTTAATTCTCTTCTCTCTCTTTTCTATCCATTTTCTTTTCTCTTTTCGTTTCCTGGTTTTCTCACTCTCTCTCTCTCTCTCTTTCCTTTATGTTCCTTCTATCTCTTATCAACATTAAATTGCTCCATGTTCTATGTATAATCTAAATATTAATCGCCTGTTTCTGTGACCCGAAGTGTTTTGTTCAGACCTAGCCATAGACCTAGTGACCTTAGAACACTTTCTGTTTAGCCAGCCCTTTTATCGTCATTGACCTATCTACCCATTCAACAATGTATCATTACTTCAGTGTCAGCATTGACCTATCTACCCATTCAACAATGTATCATTACTTCAGTGTCAGCATTGACCTATCTACCCATTCAACAATGTATCATTACTTCAGTGTCAGCATTGACCTATCTACCCATTCAACAATGTATCATTACTTCAGTGTCAGCATTGACCTATCTACCCATTCAACAATGTATCATTACTTCAGTGTCAGCATTGACCTATCTACCCATTCAACAATGTATCATTACTTCAGTGTCACCATTGACCTATCTACCCATTCAACAATGTATCATTACTTCAGTGTCAGCAGACGTCGATGCAAGAGTTTCCATTTCTTATCTACTGGCGCTATGAGTCTCAGGTTTCTAACAAGGGAAATCACTTTTCTTCTTTAGAATCCGCCATCGCTGAATCCAATAGTGAAAATCAAAATCCAATGATATATTTATTTCCTCTCTCTCTCTCTCTCTCTTTCTTTCTCTATCTACCTCTCACACACACACACACACACACACACACACATCTGTCCTCTCTCTGTTCATTCCGCCTTGTGCCATATCCCAGAATCCAGTGAAAGTTATTGATCCGTCAGTGGCCCTTGTGCTGGCATGCCCCCGCCTCCTCTCACCCGCCCTGTCCCAGGTCTGATCAGTTCAGAGTTTTAATCGAAAATTGATGTCTTTTGATGGCATTATTTAAAACACATTAGCTCTCTGCTTGTCCTGGAGACACACACACACACACCGAGACACACACACGCGTTTACTTACACGCAATAAGACATATGCTTTGGTATTGCCCAGAAACCTAATTCCTTTAAGCAAGTAGAAATCATAATATACGAATAGGATTCATAACAACTAGACATATATCCCGAAGTCTTAAAGGAATGTCAAAGTTATGCTAAGTACTGAGTTCTATCTATTATAATCCGTCTATCTAAGACCTTGGGTGTGGCCTTAAAATATGCATTCATTATCTCTAGAAACAGAAGAAGCCATAATACAAATTACAATCGCCATATCCGCAAAAGGGCAACTGACCTCGCAGACCTTTGAGGTCCTAAACATATCTAAGAGTCTTTTTACCTTTCAGTAGACAATACTGCAGCAGACCAGCCACATCATCGGACAATTATTCAGTGGACGATACTGCAGCAGACCAGCCACATCATGGGACAATTATTCAGTGGACGATACTGCAGCAGACCAGCCACATCATCGGACAATTATTCAGTGGACGATACTGCAGCAGACCAGCCACATCATCGGACAATTAGTCAGTGGACATTGATTACCATGATTTTTTTTTCTTTTACGAATCTCGACCCTGACAATGGAAATGTGCTTATATTTGCTTGCAACGATAAACCTCATACGATTTATTTACAGCCAGGTCAACATAGGGATTGAATTGGTTTACCCAAATACTTTCTATTCACTTGTCGCGGAATTTTTCTAAAAGTATATAGTAAGAAAACAGCTCCAAGTTGTGTTGCTGTGTTGGAATTTGGGAGTTGGTAAACAAACAAACACACATACCTCTTAGATGTAATTGACAATGTCTTAATCTTTTTCGGTAGAGAGAGAGAGAGAGAGATTCCGAGGTATCCGAGGGATAAAGATGTCAATAAATAGTTGATAGACGGTGCAAGTTTGTAAATCAAGAAAGACAACATTCGAACAAGAAAGTGTTTTTGAATGATAAAGAATGGATGGACCTAGGGCTAAATCATTCCTTTCACCCTACAGACCAGTGCTGTCTATGGTATTATGAACCAGTGTAGGGCCCAAATACTATATTACGTGATATATCGATTAGATCTTAGGATAGATTCCAGACAGTAATCGGCTTAGAAGAAAGGAAATAACCAGTCTGTGTGAACGGATGATAAAGGTTTTGTGCGAGATTCGTCACTGCCAGTGTCAGAATAAACTTCCCAGCTTTCCTAGTTCTAGAACCCTTACCTAGGAATGAATTGGAAGTACTCTACATTTAGTGTAGTATCATTTGTTTGTTTTTAAAGTTTCGGACTTTCCGAGTTCAAACCTTCAACAGGACGGCTGAAGTAGGTTTCGAACTTGGGACCACTGTCAGACTGTCGAAAGCGCATTCTGGCATTGCTGAAATAACGTTTTGTAGGATAATAGGCCAATTACAAACAAGTTGTATGTGTCAATGAATGACTAAAGAAATGGCAATGTCTTTGATTCCAAAGATTTAAAATGAGTGCAAAGTGTTTCATATGGCCACGCAAACCCAGTTACGACCTGCATAGTTTCCCCACAACTAATGCAGACCAAGTCGTAGTACGGCGGGGGGGGGGGTCTACTTAAGATTTGTGTACGTCATCTGCGCCTGCCTTCTAGAAGGTTTTTTCTTTGGGCCTCAACAGAAATTTAGCAATTTCTTTATTGTTCTGCTTGTTATGGAGCATATGGGCATATTGAATCGGGATCTACTGTATCGTTTAAAAGATTAACAAACAAATTGAAGTATTCGGTTGAGGGAAGTGTTATGAATCAAATATGATGCTAGAGATTTGATGGTATATTAAGTCTTGAACACACTGGCAGGTCAGGACTCGGCATTTTAGAAATTTTGTTTTCAGAAGTTCTCAATTCTTTGAGTGTGAGTGTGTGTGGGTTTTTTTAGGGGAGGGGAGGGAGGACAACGCTATACATAACTTTTTTTCGCCCATCATTATTAAACAATAACTTTCGTAATTGGAAACTGAATATTTAATGGATTCAAAAAACACACTGGGGCAGTGGCGTCACTACGGTGGGCGTCACCTGGTGGCGCTCCACCTTCTATACACTAGTGACGCCCTTGCACAGGGTCACTCACACGTACAATGGTAGTCTTGCTCCTAGTCATTTCAATTAGCCCTTTTACTAGGTTTAACAAACACTGACCTAAAGGTCTTTTAATTAGCTGGTTAGTACAGCGGAGGTTTAACTGTCAAACCTAGAGTTGGTTTTATCTTTCCTTAAGCAGAAGCACAAAACAACCCGTTTCCGTTTTTTTTCTTTATGTCTCTCTCTTTCTCTCTCTTCCTTCGCCCAATCTCATGCTGTGTGCTTCCATATCGCCGCAATGACCTCATTAGCATACCTGAGAGACCAACCGCACCACATTCTGACCAGGGTTTAAGGTGCCCACCACCCACGTCAATGACCGGTACCCGTCGGCGTAAATCAGGTACCCGATCACACAAAACTCATTATTTACTGCGCCCCCTGAACCAACATCTGGTACTCACCCTCTTGCGCCCAGCGCAACCCGTAACTTCTCATTTGCACCCCTTCCCCTTGCCCTTTCCTATAGTTTAGTACCTCCAAGAGATACGCCTCATCTCCAGATTGTGGCGTATGGCGCCCGCGGAGATGGCACCACCACACTTAATGAGCACGTGGCAAGGGCGTGAAGCCAGGGTAAAATTACACCCCATCATAAATTATTGCCCGTGAGTTGACATATAAATTGTATAATTAACAAAGTTCCCGCTAGTTTAAGGAACCCGAAACTTTTCTTGGAACTATACTTGAAACTGTGCTTTGATCTTGGTGACAGAATGGTCACTACTTCAACTGAGAAGATACTTCACACATTCGACAATAGCGGCTCATGCTGAAAAAAATCGAAGAGTAACTAGCAAGAAACGTCAAAGGTGGCAAGACCTCATAAATCTCAACTCATGATTACGTCTGTTTGTATCCTATAAAATGCAGACGTTATTTCAAAAAAGATGATTACATCCTACGCGAGTTCCTAGGCCAATCTAGTAATGCATGTTAACCAATAACTTACATTCTGCAAAGTCATTGTTGTTGTTTTTTCTGGCTGGCTCAGGCAACCCATTCCATGCTCTAATAGCACTGGGGAAGAATAAGCATTAGTATAAATTTGTCCTAGCATATGGAACGAGGAATGAGCCTTTATCTTTGTGTCTTTCTGGGTATTTTATTAAGCTTTGTTTGTGTAGTTGAAGATTATAGATCCGTGTGTAAACGTTGAACTATAGAACTAAGATTTAGAGGTAAAAACTTAAGACTTGGGTAAAACAAAAACCCAGAGAATAAAATACTTTAAGCGCCTCGTGTAAATTCTTTAATACGTTCAACTATATTGTAAGGGTAAATATTGTAAGGGTAGACTTCATCAGATTGGTGTTTAAGAAATAGGCTTCAACACCCAATATAAGCGCTCCCCCATACCCTCCCGGGCCATACAGCGCTCCCCAACCCTGGGCTAGCTAAAGGGTGAAGGAAGGAAATTTGTTCTATTTAAGAAAGAGGGCGGGAGGGGCGCCAGAGGTAGAAGTTTGAGAAACACTGAGTTAGAAAGTGAGCTTTATTTTAGGGAAATGTATTTGGCTTTATCACTATCTTCAGTCCAAGTGGGGTCAGCCTGAGAAAACATAAATAAGAACAGTTAAAGCAGAAGCGCGGGTCATCTGGTCAGAGCTACGAGTCAAGACATGAAATATTCACGTTCTGTCAATGGCCGTTTTACCCAACATTTCCTTCGACATTTCCTTGGACATTTCATGTGACATTTCCCTGGACATTTCCTTGGACGATATGTTTTGGGGTGACTGATAAGCACATAGTAGCCCCTTTGTAAATATGATGTCACAACTGGGGAGATATAGTGCGGTCCACAGATACTATTTGACACTGATAGGTCCGGCTTACTTAGTGTATCAGTTATGACAATATCAATCACCATTTGGATAAGAGCCATGATATGGCATTGCAGTATAAGTTTGACACTTTTTGTTTTTAATGCAAGCTAAATATGTCACTACTGGCAAGATATCGTACCGTCAACCGATTAAAAACACGTGATTTCCCCTGTTTGAACTTACGTTTGATCTACTTGGTTATACACTTTTCCCCTTGCTGAAGAACACAGCTAGATTTGATCGTCTTTAAACTATTTACATGATACGTGAATTATATATGTTTGTTTGCAGACTGTCTGGCTCAGTGTCTAGATAGATTGAAGCTTCCTCTTAAGATTTCAACTATTCATGGCAAACAAACAAAAAAAAAAAACACCTGCAGTTCTTAACATCATTGAGTAGTCGTCATTTTCTATTCTCTGTCTGCTACAAATCGTGTGCTCATTTGTGGTGTCTCTCGCTTCCTTGTCTTGGGTCAAGTTGAAACTGCGTCGAGGCCAACACACTGACTGACATATTTTGTTTGTCAATTTAATGAGTTTTATTATACAATCAAGCTAATGACAGCCCAGGCATGATGGGAGAAAATGGTTTTCATAAACATAATTTGTTGTACTGTAACATAATGTTCAATAATCAACAAAGTTAAAGGTTTGCACACACACAAATTTTAATTGCTTCCCCCCCCCCCCCAGGTTAGGAATAAAAAAAAACTTGAGTTTTGTTATCAGACGTGCCTTCACAGATGTAGATAATAAGGTCCTTGCAAACACCTCCTGCAGGGGGCGTGGAATGGTTTAAACTCGGTACCAATGTGATTGGAGTCCGAAGCGCATACCCCACGACCAGGCAGCTACCTAGGCAGATATTCTTAAAGTCGGGCGTTCGAATCCCGTGGCCGACTTCTGTTCTTCTGACATATGTTGGACTGTTTAACTGTTGGACTTTTGGTCATTGCGCTTGACTGATCGTTTTATCTTAATGACCTGAGATGAACTCCAATTGGTGGCAAGACTGGAAGGATCAGTCCTCCCGTAGAGCCTTGGCGAGAAACTCTGCTAGTTAGGCGTAGTGCCTTTAAGCTCACATACAGGTCCAGTGACTCTGCAGACAAACTATTGGAGCTGCGGACACTCTTGCAAGAGATGCGCCACTGTCTCCATCGACTGTCCACAGTGTCGGCAACGGGCATCAAAATATCCTTATGACCAGAAAGTAGGTCTCGTTGGGGAAACTAGACATATACTACACACATAACGCTGTACACACACAGTTCAATATACACATAATGTACTCATTTGTACAACAAAAAAACGATCTCGTCTGCTTCACGTGATCACGTGACAAATAGTAGACATTGAATAGAATCAGGGATACATAGACACAAAAGGACACACAGACACACACACACACACATATACAGACTTTGTTAAACCACCTGGTGTGTCAGTTGACACAGTGCAGATGTTTTGTCTGTGACTTAGGGGATTATCTGCTACTCTTAAGTAGACAGGGGAGACAACTGAGAAGATTAAAAACAAAAAGTGTTAGACTGCTGCAACTTTACAAATGTGTGTGTGTTTGTATGATTACTTATTATAATTATAAATATTGCAACTATTATTGCTTTTGTGGTTGATTTTTTTAAACTATTGTATTACCTATAATTATTACTGTTCAATAGTTCAAACTAGAAAGTGTCGCCAATGGATAAAGACTTTTTTTTTATTTGTTTAATGTTTACAGGTCAGACTCCAGAACAATTTTAGCAAGTAAATTTCCAAACGAGGCTCAAGGTAGATTGCTCATACAGAAACACGTTTTTGTTCCTTGACACCATATGTAAATAAACAGGACCAGTTTTTGAAAGGTATTTGACATAGTAAGTGTTTTATTTGCAGTTGAAGAAAGATTGCAATTACACATATCCAAAATCCTCTTTCTGAAAATTAAGGGCACATTTCCATATTTTCTACTATGTCATGACCTATATAAATATATCGCTAATGTTTCCTGAACATTTTGACCAGGCTTAAAGGAGCGTGTGTGGGGGGGGGGGGGATGAAGAAGAGTTGGTGAGGGGTAAAGAGGAATTTAGTCTGAGGTGTGAAAAGTTGCAGCTCGCTAGAGGTCAGTCGCACTCCTAACATTTACAGTGTGCATTATTTAGGGAACAGTGCTTTCTGGCTCTGAGAACTACAAACAAATGTCCCATCCATGGCGCCCCACACCATACTTGTAGACTTTTTTTTGGTTAATGCTTTTTCACATAGAACTCTCCCGTTCCTCTTTCGCTATTGGTGGAGAAACTAGGAAAGCTTTAGATACTACGGTACATGGGGACAAAAAAAGATCTGGGAAGTTTTGGGAAAGATTGGGGGGGGGGGGTGGCGGCTATGTGTTTACTTTAGGGAACGGGGGGATGCTGAACGCACATAAAAGAGAATGTGTGTTGACGCCTGACGTAACGAAAAAAAGAAAGATCCATGACAGCTTTCAAAGGTTAAGGTCGTTTGTGACATAATCGATAATCTGATCGCGTTTAGTGTTTCCCTTTTATCTTTTTGTTTTTCTAGTTCTTTATTTTTATTTAAAAAACAAAAGAAATTGTCGCCTTTTCTCTTTCTCTCTCTCTGTCTCTCTCTCTGTCTCTCTCTCTCTCTCTCTCTCTTTATCTCTCTGTCTCTCTCTCTGTCTCTCTCTCTGTCTCTCTCTCTCTCTCTCTTTATCTCTCTGTCTCACACAATCATAACTATGAATGTTTATTTCGCTTGAACTTTCCAGCTCCCAGCACAAGTAGCATCAATCTGTTGCAGCAGACAAACCAACAGACTTCCGCAAATCAGTATTGGTTATTGGGTAGAAAAAAAAACAAACTTCTGAAGTCAGCAGAGTTCCTTTGATCACATGTTACTATTTAATGGACAACTTCTTAGTATAGGATTAAAAAGAAAACTATTTTTTAACTCACACATTTAATCTCTACCATTTGTTCCACGTGTTAGTTATGGTGGAAATGTCTTTGGAGTGGAACATGAACAGGCTAACAGCAAAGAGAGAAACTCGCCCCCCCCCCCAACACAGGGTAGATTATCTTCTTCCCTCTGGAACCTAACGTGTAACAAGAAAAAAAAATTCTTCGGGTTTAAAGTTGTGCTACTACAGTGAATCCCAAGCCCAGTCTGGAAAGTCCGCCCAGATGTTCCTCGGGGGTACTGTAAAGGAGAGAGGCAAACCTGCACGACAGTCTCTCCACGGAATGAACTGGTCACATTGTAGGAACGTGATACAGATGTCCTGAAGGTCCGAGAACGTCCAGTTCCCTATTAAAGGACCTCTTGACCAAGGAAAGGCTTTTATCCATGGCCAGGATGAGGCATCGGCTCTTCACCGATCCCTCTGTCCGAAATCCCGCCTTATCCGAAACGATCATATATTCACGTACGGTATGTCGCTAGACACGACCCCCTTGAGCTCCGCACGAGTTTCCCCCTCTCGAACGAGGCCGGAGGCCGAGCCGCGTGGGGGCATTTCGTATGCCTATAATGTCCTACCGAACCCGTGCGAGGGTTCATCACAGCGCGTATGGCCCCCGATGGGGAACGAATTGGTGGGGGGTTAGACGGATTAGCGAGCCTTTGTTTCATCCCTACCACGTGCAGTGTACAGTCTCTCGACCGTACTTGTGGTAGCCCACTGAGAGCTATGTGTGCTACCGTACTTTGCCTATCCGTTTCCCTTGGCGGACGTTTCCACAGGAGGGCCACGCTGAGGCGACGGGAGCATTCCTCCTGTAGGAACGTGAAGAAATCAGCACCGACTACCTCCAGCTAGGCAAGCTGGGTACATTGGACGACACTATAATATAAAGTGTGCGCCAAAGCCAGAAAGCCCTTGAACCTAAAGGAACCTCCAGACAGACTCGGGGTCCAAGAGTGAGCTGACCATTGCCAAAAATTCTTCTTAGTGGTCATAAGGTTTCATATAACGCTGAGATAGCTCAGGACCTAACTGGACTTCATTCGATATGACTCACGCTTTAATCATTCCAACCCACAGCATGAAAAAATTTCGGTCTTTATTTGTAAATCCTACAACATTCTAGAGTCTACAGCAGCGGTTCTCAACCTTTTATGCTCGGCGACCCCTTTTTACAATTCCCCACTTTGCCGCGACCCCCCCCCTCCCGCACATACACAGCAATAGAAGAATAGACAATAACAATCCATTTTTTCAATGGTCTTTGGCTACCCCTGGCAAATCGTCAATCGACCCTCAAGGGGGTCGCGACCCACAGGTTGAAAACCCCTGGTCTACAGGGTAAAAGCGAGGGGTATCAAACACTGTAGAAGGACTCCTGTTACCATCCTGGTACATCTCAAGTCCAGTGTTGTGCGAGTAGATAAATGACATAAAACTGACGTCCATCTACATGATAAAACTAGACTTGGCGTGTGCGTGGGAGTGGGTGAAAGGTCGGGTGTACGGACATGCCAATCAAACCCTAGGCCCATAGGGACTTTCCCTTGTCACCAGTTGATTGTAAGTGTGATTCTGTCACATCATTCTCTATTCTCCGAAACATTGTTAGTGTTGGTTATTATTACAATCTTTGTATTTCACACAATCTTGTATGCTTTATTTTCTCTTTAAATCTCTGCCCCTTTTCTGTGTGTGTGTGTTTTCTCTCAATAACATAGCAGCCCAATATGACTGGAGATACTTGTATAGCTTGACTCGTTCAGACGAGTCCTTTTTACTTGATGAATTATGATACTTGATGAGTGTGTGTATTGAGAGAGAGAGAGAGAGAGAGAGAGAGAAGAAAGTAAACATCGACCACATAGTCGTGCAGTATGCACGCTGGACTTTCATTAGGTTGTCTTGATAGTCCAGGGTTCCTACACGCCGCCATCTCCCATCGTCCTATCTTCAACTCTGAAGAAACACCTGAAACATGTACAACAAACGTTTTAGGTCCCCAATCTGCTCCCACCAGGCGTCTCCGCTTCTTCTTTTCATGGAGGTTCCAGCTTAGTCTTTTGATATTAAAAGCAGACTTGCGAACGGTGTTGCCTATGCATTGCCAATGTCCTACATTCGTGATACCGAAATCAAAGTAGAATTTTTATGGAGATCTGCCAGATCTGGACACCACTGCGCAACTTATCTCTGATATAGGACTAATTATCTGAACCTTCCAACATGACCACCAGAACACAGAACCAGAAAAGTCGATTCTAGTTTTCCTCAACTGTTCTCCAAGTTTGTTTCCTAAAATAAAATGCCCTTGACAGAGGCTTTTGTTTTTGTTTTTACTGGCTACTTCATTGGGAAGTAGACTCTGTAAGAGGAGCCGCCCGTTGTCAAGAAGAGGTCATTTCTCCCCGGGCCAAAGAGTACGCGTTTTATGTACTCATTCTGTGTAATGATTCCACTGCAATCTAGATGATGATCGGGCTAATGAACACGAGGTCGGTACAAAAACACTACAAAAACACTACAAAAGAACTAATGGACATGGGTGGAGAAGAGGGGTGGGGGGAGTCAAGTTCAACTGGGCAGCGGTGTGGTCTCATGTTGGTCATAATTCTAAACGTGCGTCCCGCAGTCCCAGCCCAGCACTTTGGGATACAGTACTTTAATAATGCATACACACACACAAAACAAATCCTGTTATCGACGAAGCGATGTGTCCGCGGGTGCTGAGCGAGCAAAACAAGTCAGAATAAATAAAAGAAAAGAAAAATTTGGAAGAGGATGTGGAATAATGGAGAAGACCAGGCCAGAGAGGGGGGGATGAGCAAGATCGAGACCAATGGTTATAGAAGGCCTGAACACTGACCTGCAACGTCACAACATGTGGGCAGTTTAGACCAATAATAGCTCGTTGCCACGCACAGATGTCTGTAAGTCGTGGCAACGAGCTATGTAAACTGCCCACAGGCTGTGACGTTGCAGGTCATTGATCATGCCTTCTATAACCATTGGTCTCGGTGAGATACGAAGGGGGCTAGAAATGTTGTTAATTATTATTTTATTTTTTGTGTGGGGAATGGCGATAAGTACAACATTGACAAAAAAAAAATAATTAAAAAAAATATTTAAAAATTGTCTGTAAAGAAGAATGGTTCAATATTGTCTACTCAAGCATGACATTAGCGATGCAGAAAACACGAACAGACTCAACTCTTATCATTGATGAACTGAGACTTACAATATTGATGTTAGCGACGTGAACTCTGACCTAAAACTTGCACTGTAATATTTCGAAACAAATAAAGCTAAAAACCTAAAGCCTCCAACAAGTCTCAGCAAAGCTCTAATTGAAAATTGAAATTCCACTCTGATAAACAATAGTCCAGACCGATAGACTATTCTCAAAAGCGCCAGCAATCAGAACTACGAAAAGCCTTCTTGAAAACCACATGGACTTGTTCTGTTTACATTTTCATTCCAATTCTTTGAAATCAAAGGGAGGGAAACAAAAAATCGACAATTTCAATTAAAGTACATCACTGTAAAACCAAGTGTGGCCATCACGCAAACCGGAAATGAACTTTACCCTTTATATATACTAAGATTAACTCCCTTTTTTTTCAAGTACGAAGTTTAAATTTAGACTCGGTCAAAGAAAACAAAATGTCAATAGAAGGGAAAGGGACGAGTGTGTCTGAGTGAGAGCAGGGCAGATGTAGAGGGTCATACGGTAGCATCTCGCTTTGTTTAATCATAGCCCCACTAAAAAATGTTTGGAAGGGTCCTCTTACCATCACTCTCGGGTTACGGCAAGGGCTTGTCAAGAGATGTAGGGGTGACGCCTCTGTCACCCGAAGGTGGCAAAGCCTAGGTAACGGTTAAAAACGGAAACGCAGGGCAGAGGGTGCCGGCTGATCGGTGAAGGTAAACAAGGTGCGGCGCTGCTCATTAAAAGGCCAGGCGCCGGGCGCCCCCGGGTGTTGACACAGACGCGTTGGAATGACATGTTCGCGTTGATTGACGCCGCGGTGATGAGAGTAAGAAATATGTTCATCCTTCCACCCTTAAAGGGTACGGACTCCCCTCTCCCCCATAGTATCGCACATTTTTCTTAAATCAACGTTTTTTTTTTCTGCTATTTTTGACTATCAAACGACTTAATGCCGATTACTGATGTGGTTGGGAGGTACTACAGATTAAACACAATTTCAATCAAAGAATTGTCAGATACCATTTGATGTGGAAGGTTTGCGCTTGATCTAGAACTTTGCTTGTACTAATGGATTCGCCAAAACCTGTTTCAATTAAAGATCTCCACACTTTTGTTATAATAGCATCTCACTTTCTTCTCTTTTTTCTTTTCGCGACTCTTTCTCAATTCAGTGGAATCACGTGAAATTTGAGCTCATAATTTTCTGTCACTGACCCAAGTTTTTTGTTTTTTTTTGAGTTATCCAAAGAAGAAAAATGGGGACCATCCTTCATGGGGTCATACCTAGACATAAGGATTGCTGAATGGGAAATCTTTCGGAGAGTGCAATAAGGAGGGGGGTTTGGAACTAAGTGTTCATCAAACAGAAAACAAACCATTGCTTGTTTTATTTATAAATCATTTAAAATTCTTTGTTTCATATCTTTTTACTTCGGTATAGGTAAACCAAAACAACAACAACAACAACAACATGAATTTAATATTATTTCAACAGAGGCGGGGTAGCGGAGTGGTAAAGTGCCTGGTTTTCAAATTGGGGCGGGGGTGGGCCAAGTTTGAATTCTAGTGAAGACTGATTTTTTTTGATTTCGGGATCTTTAAGGCGTCTAAGAGTCCATCCAGCTTTAGTTGTGAAAAAGTAAAGGCGGTTGGAAAGAGAGAAGAGGGTGTGAGTTTGTGTGTGGATGAGAGTGATAAGAAAGAGAGTGTGTGTGTGTGTAAGAGAAGAAGGAGAAGATGAGTAAAAGAATGAAGGAGAATGAGTGTATGACGGAATGTGTGTGTGTGACTGTGTGTGCATGCAGAAGAAAGAGAAAGAAATAGCAACCAAACCAAAACCGCCATGTCTTTTTACAGACAACAACAATAGAACGATCAATAACTGAAATAATTTAATTAAGGAATTATCTCTGGCAGGTAATTATTATGAGGGAAAATTACATCTCGTCTGCTCGTCGCGTGTGTATCATTTGGTGGCAACATGCCGGTGTCAACAGAAATTGGACAAAAATCTTGGAAGTGTAGGAAATAATAAAAAAAAAAACTGCACTGAAGATTAAAGGGACATAATTGGAAAAGTCATCATGAAAGAGCATTGAGAAATCTGCCACTATTTAAATCAAGTCTTATCAAACATTGACAGTTCAATGTGTAACAAATACAATTTTCATTACTGTAAAGATGTAGCTCACGGACTGTGTCACCAGACAGGTCTATGTGATTTAATCTAGAATCATTCACGGACTGTGTCATCAGACAGGGTTATGTCATCTAATCTAGAATCATTAACACTTGGACAAGTTGACACAATTTAGGTTCCAAATCAGATCATCCGTTGCCATGGTGACAGTAATGGCGTGTGACCATGTGCACAATTGCTTTTGTTTAACCCAGGTAATGTCAGGTACTCACGATTGCCGTGCGCCCTAAGAATCACAAAGTTTCAAAGTCCAGTCTTGATTATGAAGTTTCAAAGTCCAGTCTTGATTAAGAAGTTTCAAAGTCCAGTCTTGATTAAGAAGTTTCAAAGTCCAGTCTTGATTAAGAAGTTTCAAAGTCCAGTCTTGATTAAGAAGTTTCAAAGCCCAGTCTTGATCACGAAGTTTCAAAGTCCAGTCTTGATCACGAAGTTTCAAAGTCCAGTCTTGATCACGGAGTTTCAAAGTCCAGTCTTGATCACGAAGTTTCAAAGTCCAGTCTTGATCACGAAGTTTCAAAGTCTTGATTAAGAAGTTTCAAAGTCCAGTCTTGATATGGATTCCAACACGACAACCTCTTTTGGGAAGCCAAGCTCTTTAGAGCTCACCAAATTCGTTGCGTCTGAAGCAAGATCAGCTTGTATCGACAATCTGGCTGTTAGGCATTGTGTGTGTGTGTTTATATAGTGATGATGCGAAGAGGCTAACGATGGGTTTTGAATGATGCAACATAGGTGGCAATTGTCATCATTTGGTCTTAGGAGAGACGACTCCAGAACGTGAGACTGAAAGGTTGTGTTATTGTAGTGAGTTTAGTCAGAGATATTACTACTAAAGTGTACTACATTTATTTTATTTGATCACAAGTCAATTTTCTCTACATTGTAAATAAAGTTCTATTTAGTTTGTTCACAAAGGAAGTTATTCAAGTTTTTAAAAAGTTTTATTAGTTAAGATACATGACGCCTACAACGGTCTTGTTGTCTACCAGCAGTTTGGTGCTATAAGACAACACCAGGTAACAACACTGGCCAGTGCTGTCCAGGCGGCCACAAAAGAATACAAAGTTGAATTTAAAAAAATAAATAATTCAACACTCTTATTGGTAGTTTTTCTATTTCGTAAGAAAATAATATGGGAAAAAAAAAAGAGGGGAGGAGTTGGAAATACTTTGGAGTCAATGTAGAGCCATACAGCCAGCAATGATTCGATATTATCAATGTAGAGCCATACAGCCAGCAATGATTCGATATTATCAATGTAGAGCCATACAGCCAGCAATGATTCAATATTATCAATGTAGAGCCATACAGCCAGCAATGATTCGATATTATCAATGTAGAGCCATACAGCCAGCAATGATTCGATATTATCAATGTAGAGCCATACAGCCAGCAATGATTCGATATTATCAATGTAGAGCCATACAGCCAGCAATGATTCGATATTATCAATGTAGAGCCATACAGCCAGCAATGATTCGATATTATCAATGTAGAGCCATACAGCCAGCAATGATTCGATATTATCAATGTAGAGCCATACAGCCAGCAATGATTCGATATTATCAATGTAGAGCCATACAGCCAGCAATGATTCGATATTATCAATGTAGAGCCATACAGCCAGCAATGATTCGATATTATCAATGTAGAGCCATACAGCCAGCAATGATTCGATATTATCAATGTAGAGCCATACAGCCAGCAATGATTCGATATTATCAATGTAGAGCCATACAGCCAGCAATGATTCGATATTATCAATGTAGAGCCATACAGCCAGCAATGATTCGATATTATCAATGTAGAGCCATACAGCCAGCAATGATTCGATATTATCAATGTAGAGCCATACAGCCAGCAATGATTCGATATTATCAATGTAGAGCCATACAGCCAGCAATGATTCGATATTATCAATGTAGAGCCATACAGCCAGCAATGATTCGATATTATCAATGTAGAGCCATACAGCCAGCAATGATTCGATATTATCAATGTAGAGCCATACAGCCAGCAATGATTCGATATTATCAATGTAGAGCCATACAGCCAGCAATGATTCGATATTATCAATGTAGAGCCATACAGCCAGCAATGATTCGATATTATCAATGTAGAGCCATACAGCCAGCAATGATTCGATATTATCAATGTAGAGCCATACAGCCAGTAATGATTCGATATTATCAATGTAGAGCCATACAGCCAGCAATGATTCGATATTATCAATGTAGAGCCATACAGCCAGCAATGATTCGATATTATCAATGTAAAGCCATACAGCCAGCAATGATTCGATATTATCAATGTAGAGCCATACAGCCAGCAATGATTCGATATTATCAATGTAGAGCCATACAGCCAGCAATGATTCGATATTATCAATGTAGAGCCATACAGCCAGCAATGATTCGATATTATCCAGCATTCATTCTATGTCGGATTACTTTGCTGTCTGGGAATTCGGTGGATTGTGTAATATAAACAGCAATAGATTGGTTTATTTACAAGTGCAGCCTCAATAGATACAGCTCCGTTCAAGGGAGTTTTGTGTGTGTGTGTGTCCTGGTTTCTAGCTGACGGGGACAGTGCTTTGAACGTATCTGAATCAACTAGCTCCCACAATGCATCACGCGAAATGGAGTTTATTAACGCGATGCCATGAATGTCAGCCTAGACACTGCCCTTCCAGTTCTGAATAGAGTCTAGGTTCTCCATTCATTCAGCTGGGGGGGGGGGGGGGTATTGATTGTATTTCTGTGTACAAAAAAAAATCAAAGAAGAATGTACACAAGTTTGGAGGGGATGTAGGTAACAGAAATAAATAGCTAGCAACATTTGAGAAACATAACACATTTTAGAGACCAACAACACATACATAACTGTGCAGTATATTCAAGGAACAAAAAAAAATAATAATGGTTGTCATTGTTAGTGGATATTGAAACTGTCATTGTTAGTGGATATTGAAACTGTCATTGTTAGTGGATATTGAAACTGTCATTGTTAGTGGATATTGAAACTGTCATTGTTAGTGGATATTGAAACTGTCATTGTTAGTGGATATTGAAACTGTCATTGTTAGTGGATATTGAAACTGTCATTGTTAGTGGATATTGAAACTGTCATTGTTAGTGGATATTGAAACTGTCATTGTTAGTGGATATTGAAACTGTCATTGTTAGTGGATATTGAAACTGTCATTGTTAGTGGATATTGAAACTGTCATTGTTAGTGGATATTGAAACTGTCATTGTTAGTGGATATTGAAACTGTCATTGTTAGTGGATATTGAAACTGTCATTGTTAGTGGATATTGAAACTGTCATTGTTAGTGGATATTGAAACTGTCATTGTTAGTGGATATTGAAACTGTCATTGTTAGTGGATATTGAAACTGTCATTGACTCAAATGGAAAAAAAGAAGAAATGAAATAAAAGGAGGAGTTAATAGAAGATAATTGGATTCATCAAGAGAGTCGGACAGAGAATGCGAGAGAAAGAGAATGCGAGAGAAAGAGAATGCGAGAGAAAGAGAATGCGAGAGAAAGAGAATGCGAGAGAAAGAGAATGCGAGAGAAAGAGAATGCGAGAGAAAGAGAATGCGAGAGAAAGAGAATGCGAGAGAAAGAGAATGCGAGAGAAAGAGAATGCGAGAGAAAGAGAATGCGAGAGAAAGAGAATGCGAGAGAAAGAGACAAAACATGGAAGAAAGAACGAGACGTCTAGAGACGGAGAGATTGTTGTGCAGCCCATGCCAATACTTGTGACCACGTCTGTCCGTGTTACCTTTCAACATTGACACTTTCACATTTAGACACCACGCTTAGAGAGCCCACCTTCAGAGTCTTCACTCCTCCTTTGAAACCATTCCCCTACCTCGCCTCACCAACACACATTCACGATTAAGTTTTGTCACTCTGACCTCCGTGACATATTTGAACTTTTGACAACGTCCATTGCGGAGACTTAGAGGTGTGTGTGTGTGGAGGGGGGGTGGATGGAAGCAGGGGGATCTCCCATGACGTCATATCCGTTTTAAAATAGTTTTAATTTTCGTTCTCACGTCTCCACAAATCAGTGTGGCTTACATTTTGTTAGAATCCTTGACGTTTAAAACGTACAGTAATGAACGAAAAAGTCCATCAATGTTTGCATCTCAGGTGCGCCGGAACTGCAGTGACTAGTGGGCCACCAAGTGCTGTTAAGCAAGTCAAGAAATGGGGTAAGCTTAAATATGTGCACGGAGTGAGAGAGACAGAGATAGAGAGACAGGGACAGGGGAGAGAGAGAGAGTCAAATAAAGTCATTTATTGACATACAAATGGAAGAATAGAGTTTTTTTTAACTAATGTAATTATTCTCTGATACCAGAACAGAGGCGGCCCTAGCAGTTGTTACGTTGGTTAAAGGTAGTACGTAGTTATCTTCTTTTTATTTGAAGTAACGCCTGTAACTCTTATAAGATAAGAAGTTAAGATATTCATTAGAGACCTGAGGACAAAATCTTACATGCAGAACCATACAGGCATACAGTACGTCGTGTAGTCAAGCGGACAATAGTACAGTACCAACGTAAGGTGCCATGTTTTTTATCAATAATAAGGCCTACAACATTTGAGGCGGACGAGCTTGTTAGCGCAATGTGGTACGGTACATTTAGTCTACGCTAACAGTTTACGTACCGTGTGTGACCGAGACCAATCGTTATTGTAGGCCTCAACACTGACCAGAGACGTCACAACCTATGGGCAGTGGAGACCAACAGACTGATGATATATCGTTCTCATAATCTGGAGCCAATAAAAGAATCTCAGATTTAAAATCCCTTTCAAATATCTTACGCTGCAAAAAAAAAATGTACTACAAACATAAACTATGATAAATCACATATTCTGTAATGCAAGACAGACTACCTCTGACATTATCAACGGTATCTAATTTTACAGTGAGTTTTATGCATGCTTCGTTCTCAAAAGGAGGCTAAACTGAAGGAAAATAAAGCCGTGATCACAAAGTTATCAAAGAACTAATAGAGTATTTACATTGGGCACTTCCCCGTGACAATGACGGAATCATACGAAGATCTTATTGATAAAGAAGATAAAACCTTGTGAGGTAGTTTAACTCGATAGATCGCTCTGGGGTTTATTGGTACTAGTTCACCGGGCAGGGCAGAGGAAAGGCTCTTTAGTACAAAAATATCTTATATTCTGATTGACAGGTCAGCTTGACAGGTGACTAGGCAAATCGGCAACCTAAAAGCAGCTTTAAGATCAACGTACTTACAGATCATGTCTCATTCCTGTCACTTTAAACATTCCATTTTGTTTCTTTTGTAGATCAGGTCCCTGTCCCTGTCTCCACACACACACACATACTCGCGCTCCTTTAAACAAAAGGTTCACTCACAGCCCCCCCCCCATCCAACCCCGTTGTAATGAAACCGACCTCCGCCGTCTCGATTCACACCCTTCTTTTCCAGACCCCACTTTACAAGCCCATACGACATAATCTCAAAAATCGTATCATTCTCAATAGCAGGCTTGTCTTTCCCTATTTAATCTGGACACTATGGCAAATACCCCGGGATGAGGGCGCAGGGTAGTTGTAGGAACAAGGCTAGACTGGTACTAATAAAACAAACAGGCATACACAGCGAGACACTATTGCCCTGGATTAATTTCACGATTTCACAGTGGCCTTGAACTTACACGGGTGGGGGCAAAATAGGAGCAAACGATTGGACTGAGAGGAGGGCGGCGCGGTCATATCGAGTACAAGAGGTACCCGGATGTCATTGGAGCAGTGGCGTGATATTGACTCTAAAAACAGAAGAAGCAACCAGATACAGTTGAATTACGATCAAGCGACTTGCTACAACATTCTATCAAGATTTGAAGCCGGTACAAGAGACAAAGCCAGGTCTCCCCCTTACACACTTTGTTCTCATTGGAATTCTGGGGGATTTTGTTTGTTTGTTTGTTTGTTTGTTTCATTCCAAGTTATTACATTTGAATATATTTTTATACCGGTACCTATTTTATACCCAAGTATCTGTTTTGAATTGTCTGGTTATCACTGAAATAATTTTAAGAACCACTTTCGCAAAGGACACGATGGCACCTTGACCACGTCCTCACGCAATGTAATCTCGCAGTATTGAGAAATATGGAAGTGACGGTGCGGTGCTTTCCTTTATATAAGCATTGTTCTGTTTTTTTTGTTTTTTTTCAAGGTATTTGTAATGTTTTGTTATGACCTCTTACTTCGTTCTGTTCTAAGTGGTCAAACTGTTCACTATTCTATTCACTTCATTTTCCACAGTCGTCAATACCGACTCACACTTTGTACGCACACTCGAGAACCTCATTTGAAAGTCTATGCATAAGTTATTGGCACGAGACAATGTTCAGAATTCTCGCGCTGCAAATCACTGACAGACCAGCGCTCATCACGGAATGCGTCTTCTTGGTTAGTCTGTAAACACAATACCGTACAAAGCCCCTGGTTCCTGAAGTATTGCCCAAATTTATAAAGCTTTAAGGTTTGTTTTTGTTGTTTTTTTTAGAAGGAAAATATGCATTTTTTTGTGTCCATCCGGTAACACACACTCTCTCTCTCTCTCTCTCTCTCTCTCTCTCTCTGTGTGTGTGGGGGGGGGGAAGTGAACGCGGAACCAACGTTAACACTTTCACTACTTCAAGCCATCCGTCTTTGTACTCTGTTGTGCTCATTGAGTCTGAAGTAGAAGCCGTTCTCCATATAACCCAACTACATGCTCATTTATCCTCCTCGCTTTCCTCATCCTGGCATCGTGCCTTGTAGGATTGTAATGAAGGACTATTTGATCATGAAAAAGGTTCACACACTGGAAGCTTTGGAGATTGGAACATGTTTAGAGAGTCCAGGCTGGGACACCAGATTTGCGTGAGTGTGTATATGAGAGCGCGTATAGTACCTCTCACATCTTTGGCGCTGCCACTGCGCTATCTTGAACTACATCATCAGAACTTGAGCATCCAATCGTGACCTCCGTAACCTCAATATTGAAGGTGTTGATCCAATACCCCCTCCCCCACGCTGTCCCCATGCCCTTTTGTAAAATTAATAATATTTAATATTTACTTTGCGATTGCATAGCTCTCTAACTATTGTTCTATTTTCCTGGTCCCATTGAGTCTAGGCAGAAGACTGTGTGTGATACAACTGTTGCCCGGGCGAAGAGATCTTGCCATCTATTCGGGCCAAAAGAAATCTGACTAATCTAAGGGGATTTCAGTGAAGGGATCTTCACGGGTGAGCGCCCCCTCAGCTGTTACTTCTCCGAGGTTCACTTTAGGACAGAAAGTCAAGGCAGGCGTGAAAACAAAGAGAGAGAGAGAGAGAGAGAGAGAGAAACAAATAAAGGAGAGGAATTGTGTTCTTTTGGTGGAGAGCGGGAGAAAAATAAGTAATATTTCTTTGTGAGTAGCGGCTCTTGCTGTCGCCAGTCTTAGTCAAGAACGAACGAACGAACGAAGCGCGCGCACGCACGCACGCACGCACACACACACACACACACACACATATTTATATATATATATATATATATATATATAAACAATACAAGAATGATATGGACGCACAGAGATGCTTCAAAACCAGAGCGCCATATGGCCATTCTTCATGATGGGGTGAGGTTATTTTATTTGCTACTAAAGCATATTATTTGATACTATAAAATGTAAAAATACAAAGCTTTGAAAAACAAAATAGTTTTGTATTTGAGATATTCCGCGTTTAGATAAATTCCTGCAATCAAGTAGTTTGTGGTATCAAAATTTACTTCAAACAAATACAAAATTCTCTCCAGCACTTGCACGCACACATACATAGAGAATTCACTTTTACACGCACTCTTCTTTAGAGACTTTCTCAAGCGGCATGTAAATATCCGCTCACGACGGTCCAATGTCTTCGGTCATCCGTTGCAACAGCTGACACTACTCACCAACTGCCTTGTGCGTCCTGCTGCCAGCGGAGAAGAGCGCCACATCTGGGCAGTGGATTGTGCGTAGAGAGAGAAGGGTCTTGTGGGCGGGGGAGTTAGAGATTATGAAAAAGATTGATTTCGCTAAGAAAATAAAATGGGTGCTATCGATCCTAACCACCTGGATTTTGTAAAGGTCTTCACGGCCTTGAAACTGGATAAAAGGAGACGCGAGGCATAAACAAATCCTAAGAGCCTCGTTGATACAATAACTAAAAGACAGTGTCAATGGGCACTGACACATATATCATATAGGAGTGAGTGCGCATGTCAGATAAGGGGAAAAAATGGTAGTCAAAAGTGGAGGGAGAAAATGAAGGAAAAAAATGGGGAAATAGACAATCAATAGTCCTAGATAGTCCTAGATAGTCCTAGATAGTCCTAGATACTCCTAGATAGTCCTAGATAGTCCTAGATAGTCCTAGATACTCCTAGATAGTCCTAGATAGTCCTAGATAGTCCTAAATGGTTAGTAAGTATTGAATACTTCCTGTAGATTGTCCATGTCTCAAATGTTACATATGTTAAGTCGGATAAACATGACTATAACTATTGCACCTCTAACATTGCATATTAAATGTCAAAGCTAATGCCGAATATGATGTGACGTATATCTCGACACATCTAGAATGTGAGAGTTAAAGCCTATTACGGGTGATCCTATTTATAGACGTGCTACGGCTGTGACTGTTTGGAAAGTCATGTGGCTTAAAATGTATCTAAATGGGGGCGTCAAATTATTGTTGGTGTCCAATAGCAGGAAACTCAACCAATCACAGCCAGAAGATGTCTGCTCTTTCTTGACTTATGCCCTTTGAATCATATCCAACTTCACCGCCACCCAGGGCGCATGCACTTCAGCACCCAAGGAGCCAGGAAATGTTTGCGACAAAAAATCCATGTCCAAAAATTAGCTGGTTAGTTTCTCTTTTTGAGAGTTGTGTATGTGAGTGCGTGCTCCGGCGTCTACTTTGGAGAATAAATGTATGCGCAGTACTGTATTACGAGTGTGGCTCCGGGGTGAGTATTCACCCTCTCCCACCTCCCTGATTTCCGTAACGTTTGTTCAAAGATATCCTCAAGGCCCCCCCCCTCCCCCTTACCCCTGAACAACACAAATACAACAATAGAGAATGTATTTGTCAAAGAAAGCGATCTGAGGGAGGTCTCCTCGGTGTGGTATTTATTCTATCAATTACACCTTACAGCTGTAAAGCTCTTTTTCTTGCAGGTGTAACCTGTTGCCACCTTTATTTAGAGCACCCCCCCATCCGCCCCACACAGGGAATTTCTTGTGACTGTTGATGAAAATCAATACTTTTTTTAAATTTTGTCAATATTTTTTTTATAAAATAGAAAAAAAAACAGTTACTAGGCCTGTAAAACATGCCAATAAAAGATGAAGAGAGAGAGAGAGAGGAGAGAGAGAGTGAAGGAGAGAGAGAACGAAAAAGAAAGAAAGCTAGAAAGAGAGAACGAAAAAGAAAGAAAGCTAGAAAGAGAACAAGAGAAAGAAAGAGATAAAAAGAGAGAAAGTGAGAGAAATACAGAAACAGGCAGACAGAGAGAACGAAAGAATAAAAGAGTTGGAAATAAAGCGAGAAAGAAAAACAAAAGAGAGCAACAAACGAAATATAAGGGGGGGGGGAAGAGAAAAAGAGTGTGAGAAAGAGAGAAAAAGAGAAAGCGTGAGAGTGAAAGATACAAGGCAAAGACAGAGAAGACAGAGATGGCGAATATAGCGAGTTATCGAGATACAAATAAAGTAAAAGTGGTTTTAGGGAAAGAAAGATAGACCAAAAGAGACGGACAGACTAAAAGATAGACCAAAAGAGACGGACAGACTAAAAGATAGACCAAAAGAGACGGACAGAGTAAAAGATAGACCAAAAGAGACGGACAGAGTAAAAGATAGACCAAAAGAGACGGACAGAGTAAAAGATAGACCAAAAGAGACGGACAGAGTAAAAGATAGACCAAAAGAGACGGACAGAGTAAAAGATAGACCAAAAGAGACGGACAGAGTAAAAGATAGACCAAAAGAGACGGACAGAGTAAAAAATAGACCAAAAGAGACGGACAGAGTAAAATCGAGTACAAAAATGCTGTCAAGCTAGCCTTTAAAGACCAACTGAAGAGGTTTTTTTCGAAATTGAGATAGCGATTGATTTAGATAGTAGATAGCATCAAAGTTAGTTCCTAAAATTTTGAGATTTTAGAAAAGCGTATTTATATTAGAAAAAGTAATTTGAAAGTGTAAAAAATAACGAGATTTGAAAATCAGCTTCAATGGCCGAAACCGGAAGTGACGTCTTGTAATGGACTGAGAAAATGTAAATAAAAATAGACATGGCTGGATACGTTCATTGATAGCGATTCAGATGATATACTTATCTAAATCTGGCTGTCAAACAATTTTAAATGATACTTATCATGGGATGCACCAAAATACCCTGAAGATAACTCTTCTACTTTTCAAAATATATTATAGAGCAGACTATTTAATTAATATAATTATAGATAGATTTATTAATAGATAGGACTAGTCACTACGACCAGGGCCGCCGCTACCTATTGTGCAATGTGTGCATTGCACGCAGGCGGCCGACTTTAAGGGGCGGCCAAATCATTATTCCAAGGTTACTTTAAAAAAAATTAGTTAAATAAAGAAAAATTATTAAATATTTTATATAAATTCTAATTATTCCATTATCCTTTGAAAATATAAACGATATTCGTACATAAAAAATTATTTTGGAAACTAGAACCAAAAAATAGAGCAGTGTACGAGGGAATCCCACGTGTTTTTCCATAGGCACCTACTCATTTCTGGCCATGAATTTTCGCGGTTGTTGTAATATTTGTTTGAGTCAAATAGCCCTCACTATAAGTAGATCTATTACCGGTAATGAAAAAGTCAAAAAAGGGGTGTCATGGAGTGTGTGTGCTTCCTAGGCGGCGGTAATAATAGGTTAGGCGATTGATTGGTGGTTATGCAGTGACGATGATAAAATTAGCGCGCCTAGTGCAAATGTGAGACGATCTTAAGACATGAAAGAGTAAAGACTTTTTTTTGTGAGTTAGATTGTGTTTAAATATCAGTTTATTTCATTACTATTAGATCTATATTTCATCTCATGTTAAATCTTGAATAATAACAATTATATTGAGTTCACAAAGAAGTTTGTTCAAGTTATTTAAAGTTGACTTATTAACAAATATAAAACGCTTACATCGGTTTAGTTGTACTAGCTGTCTTGATCTACAAGCCAACAACCGACCAACAACCGTAAAAAAAGGGGGGGGGGGCAGCGAAAAAAATGTTCAGACCCCTCGCCGACTTGAGTGGAAACCTGCCGTATCTTCAGTTCTACCTTCAGGAGGAACTTTTTACAAGCCTTACAAAGTATGTAAACATGACGTCAATTTGGTTTCTATCATGTCTATACCCAGCCCAGTGGTGTTCAATTCAAGAAGAGGCTAAATACAAAACTAAAACCTAAAAGTTGTGACTAAGTTTCTTTTTCTTTTTTACTACATTCAAAAAGAAAACTCACGGACCTCACTATTGGAGCCTATGTCGCTCCCTGGGCTACAGCTTCGATAGGGGCTCGAACGAAAATGTTATCTAGGGAGTCGCCCCCGGAAATGTGAGAAACACTGCATTACTATGTTTTATTTCAAGTCATAAGTCACATTTTTACAAGTGACTTGTACTTTGGATTATTTACTTTGTATTAAACTCATGAAAAATATTCAGCGCTGAGTTGCTTCATTCGTTGGATAAATTTGTAGCCAAAAGTGAATCAGTGTATGTCAGATGATTGTGGATACAATGCACATCTCTCCAAAATACAATCGTGATAATTATTATGAAAGTTTACGAACGTAAAAAAGTTCTAATGGCTTTTGTATTTCAAGCTTTTATTTATTATTCTACTGTAACTTACAATAACAAACACGTGAACATATCCACGTCCAGACTATGTAACACTGTGAGCAGTCAAAGTTATCAAGAAATTGTATATAGATCATGATCATTTCCGCTGTTCATTGTAATATAGCCGCCGCAGCGCATCAATTATAATGGTCGCAAATACAGGAGAAAAAACGAGCAGTCAGAACGAGATCAGTTTTTAATGTTTAGCACAAAGAACCAATAATTCAGATTTCTGTAGGCACGTATATTCAAAATTGTTCCTAGTGCATGGCTCATAGTTGTACTTGAAGGATACAACAGCGGTGCAAATATGCAAGGAAAAAATGGAATGGTCTACAAAAAATGGATTTAAATCAAATGCCACTTTTGGAACAGCGTCCAGCTCAGACTTAATGGAATTGTTTTTTAGAGAAAAAAAAAGGGGGGAACGGCATTTTTAATTTCGCACGCAGGCGGCCACAACCCTCGCGGCGGCCCTGACTACGACACTTGAGTACTCATAGTCTGTATAGTATAGACATAGAGGCTCAGTAGTCAGTAGAGTAGACTGACTAGAGTCACTAGATCTATCATCTAGGACTAGGTCTAAAACCGTATATTATACAGTATTACAGTATATAAGTCTATTATAATTTTTTATTATAACAAAACTAAATGGCTAGATCTATACTACTACTAGATTTAACTAGTTCTATCTATCTCTAATTCTAGCTAGGCCTTCTAACACTTTTACTAGTCACTCACTAGATTCTAGATCTAGCTTATAATACTTGACTTGTAATACATAATGTAATAATACTAATAGTTTATAAACTAGTAGATTTAAGACATTTAAGTAGATCTAGAGTAATCTAGACTAGCCTCTAAGTCTATGTTAAGTCTAAGCCCAGTCGACAACATTTTAATTTATAAAATGCTTGAATTTGTATATCTCTGTAATAGTAAGACCTAGTGAGTAGTGTCCTAGCATAATTCATTGATATAAATATAATATTATATTAGTCAAGGACTAAACCTAAAGCCTAAGCTAAAACTATATAGAATATATTTATATTAACTAGCCCTTACTATACTTATTAATAAGGCTAGACTTTAGATCATCATTTATGTTGGTAATATTAAATACAGAATACAGATCTTTACTAAACACACGTGACATGTCTTAAACTTAAACAGGGCCGATCCTAACGATTGCGTGGCCCTATATGAAACTGATTGCGCAGGGCCTAGTCTGGGTGGAATAAGGATAATAAATGGAAATTAAGATTTTGTATTTTTAAAAAAATTGACTTTGAATTGTATTCAATCTTTACTAAGTACAAGATTACAATCAAATGAACTTTACTTTTTACTTTACGAACTTTGCAACCTATGGCATATTAATACTATTAAAGTAAATAAAGTATGGAAACTTCCGATTAAAGTGAGAATTTAGCTGATTATTACATTTTATTTTTTCGTTTATCGCACAAAGGATTAGCGTATCCCTGAATGACTGACACCCACAGATGACAATTTTGTCTATTTTCAGGAGATTTTTATGAGCTTTCATGAGATTTCCAGGTTTTATATATATATATATTATATTGCACCTAGAATTAGCGCGGGGCCTATGAAAGTGCAGGGCCCACTGCGATCGCATAGGTTGCAGTGGCTTAAGACGGGCCCTGGTCTTAAATATATTAGATTGCCTAGACCTAGAGTAGAGTAATTTATTATTATTAAGAACAATAAGAGGTAGATGTTAATGTTAGATCAGATAATCAGTATAACATATAATATATATATATATATATATATATATATATATATATATATATAACCACTAGTTCTATATATATGTATACATAATTAAGTATAAATGTTCATAAATAAATTTTTAAAAATCTATTTTACAGAAAACATAAATATGACATGTGGCATACAGACAAGTTTACTAGATGGATCTTTCATCATTTTGGAAATACAAGAAGAGTTAATATTCCCTGTTTCTATTGTGAAACAAATCACAGAAACATTCTACAATTGTATTTTATATAATAAATACCAATAAATGTAAATACAAAATCACATTTTAATTAGAGTTCTTCATTATACACACAACATTATTTTAGTTATGCTCCTTTTCACTTGCTAGGTTTAGACAAAGTTTCGAATCAGGATTTAATATTGTTATGTCATAGCCCAAAACTCCAGCAGGATGTTTGTTAATGGCAGTGGTTAATGTTTGAACCTGAGACCACAGAGAAGACAGTTTGGAGCGCAAACCACACAACTTTCTGCATTTTGAAACGTATTCAAATTTTGATCATTTCTATGTTATTGCAGATTTGAATGTCCATTGCAATGATGACTTGATCTGTAAAGGGGTTACATTTTTATAAAAAAAGAGTTGGATCTTATTCTTTGAATGTTGCTATTTATTAGAAATTGCAACGTTGAATACATATTAGAGGCCAAAAGAAAATCCATTGCCGAGGTAAGACGTAGACGGCGTAAAGAACATTTAAATTGACCACCAGCTGAAAATGGTTATGTCTTCGCTGGACGCGGCAAAATATCTAGTTTGCAGCTATGGCTGCGTAGCCATGGAAAATACTGCATTCCTCATTAATCTTTCGACTCGACTGCCAGCCTTATTTATTAAACACTTTAAATTATGAATAGCTCTGCATTTTTATATATTCAGTGATTAACTGGCAATAATTGGGTTACTAAAATTTAATAAAATGAGTTGCATAACTACATCAACAGTAGCCTATATGCATTACTTAATATTATATTGATACTACAATTTATTTTCCATTTCCCTGACTTCCCAGAGAAAAGAAAAAAAAAAAAACTTTTCCAGTAGGATAATCTCTTTCATTTATAGTCTAAACACAATTTAAAACTTTTTTTACAGTTACAGATTAACTTGCTAACTTAACTATCTAATGATTCTATTCCAATCAACAAATGAGTCAAGCTTGGGATAAATTAAAATTCTTCAATTTTTACATATACATTTATAGAACTATTAAACTTAAGTATATAGGCCCGAATATATTTAAGTAAGAGTGTAACAAAATCCATATTTCGTATATTAATAATATTATAGAATTGGTAGATCTAGGTCTAATTTTTGTCTTATAGATTAGTTTTTAGAAATTTAGATCTATATCAGACTACTTTTAAGTTTAGGTTAAGGTTAAAGCTATTTGCTAGTGTTGTACTGGGTTGTGACTAGATTCAAACTAAATATAATCGTGTACTACAATAACTACATTGAATGAGCTCAACATGTTTTTTCCACATATTGGGCCTATTTAGGGACGACTATAGGTTTAATAATCACTATTAGGTGTATAGATGGAGTATATAATTTTAAACTTTGTTTTTCTAGATCTAGGCCCAGCACCTCGATCGGATCAGTCTAGATAGATCTATATAGATAGTCTAATCTTTAAATATCCAATGCTACTATTACTAGGTCTAGACTTCATCTAATTGAATTTATATCTAAATTTAGGTCTACTTCATACATCATTAATAATCTGAGAAAAGAAGATCTAGCTCTTGATCAAAAGCAGTAGATCTAGAACTAGAATAAGCCTGAAGCAGTAACATAAGCCATAAATTGCGTAACTTGTCTAAAACGAAACATGTGAACTGAGGCGCGCGGTACTGCGTGGGCTGAAACGCTGTTCGCTTGACTAGATCAAGAATAAGCAGACAAACAGTAGATCTAATATGCAAAGCCATAAATTGCGTGATTTGACCTAATTTCCCCAACTTAACCTCCACTTTTTATAAATTGGTGTGTTTTAGCAGCCTTTGTTTTCAGAAACTGGCATTCCTGTAAAAAGGAATAGGGAAATACGCTAAGCTATAAACTGAAAAATTTGACCTAATTTCCCCTAAACTACGTCATTGACCTTGGTTGTCTGGGAAATACTGATCTCGAGTGGCTTCGAGATTGTGAAATTTAAGTCCCTAAAACGCACATTAATTTGCTTATATCTAAATAATTACAAAGAATATATGTCTAATATTTCGTATGTATGTTTTTTTAAGCATTATGAAACTAAAAAAAATTTAACACCGGTTTCCGCGTCTGTCCCCAAAACCTCTTCAGTTGGTCTTTAATGACGGCATCACTACGTCACAAACAGGCATCTCTAGATCTAGGTAAGTTTAGGCTCTACTAGCCTAGTTCAAGAATGTGTGTACGTGTAAGTGTTTCTGTGTATGTGTGTGAGTAAACAAAGCAAAGAGAAATTGTAAACATCTGATGATAGAGACACAAAGGTAAACAAATCTTTTAGAAAAAAAAGTGGACTCAGGAATAAGGAACACTAACTCATTGGGAAGGGAAGTAACTCTTGTGATAACCTTGAAAAAAAGTGTGTGTGAGTTTTGCATGGACTGGGAATATAGATACTAGTAAATTTAAAATTCCTGGTGTACATCGTTTGTCATTGCACGATTTGGTAGGGGGGGGGGAGATATATCATCAGAAACATTTGTGTACCAGAGAACAAAGGCTCTTCTAGAGACTAGCAGGCGTCACTTTGAGGAGGGCCGTACTCACGATGACTGGGTACGTTGAGTTACAGCCGAGAGGCGAGGAGGGTATGAGAGTGTTGGAGGTAGAGAAGGAGGGTGGGTGTCTTCTGCCTTTTGACCCCAACGAGGCAGTACACACACACACACCGACGTCAGGAGGCCCAAGCGAGAGAACATGAAGAGTAGCATCATTGGTGGCCCCCCTCAGACTTCCTGGTAGGACTCTCGTCATAGGGAAAGAGACATGGCTGAGTATCCGGGCAGACAGGCGAAAGGGATGGGAAGGTTCGAGGCCAGCTTGTGGACATGCGCGAGAAGAAATAGATCTGTAGATAAACATACTCGCATTCTCCTATCAGCGGCTCGTCCGTGTGATTGAACGCCCTTGGCCATTGTCCTTAACGCCACCAGGGTATCGTTGACCGTTAGCTTAGTGCAGAGAGAGAGAGAGAGAGAGAGAGAGAGACTGTGAAGGGAGAGGGGGGATACATCCATAACGAACAGATGCTGAGACCATTTGGTGGTTAAAAAAAAATAGTTTGAGGATTCGCCACGGCCCGGAAATCCAGGGGCGCATAAACAGTCTAAAGAAATGTGTTTGGCTGTGCGTAAAGTTAAGGAACATAGTGTCCAGGTGTGACTACCAACAACACGAACAAGGGGTAACATTTGGTCATGTTTGTTGACTTAGTGATTTATTCGAGGGGTTACTAACTGGGAATGCTTATTCAAGATTTGCTATTGGATTAATTAAGGACATTTGCCTTGTGATGCGTTCGAGTTGTATATAGACCCTTACATTTCATTACATTCTTTAAGAATTTTTATTAATATGGGATTAGAATAATATTTATTTACTTATTACAATTATATATATTTTGTAATTCCACTAAGAAACACATTATTAATTCGATAGAGCAAATTATAGAAAACAAAAAGTTTGCAAAATTAAAAAAATAAAATAAAAGGGATTATCAGGAACTTTTACTAATTACTTATTATTATACCCCACCCCTACCCTTTTACGGACAAGAGTTTTCGACGTCTTTTGACTAAGTAATCCGAGTCCTTCTTCATAAACGGCTTCACCGCTTTCTGATTCATTAATACCAAATCCTTTTAAAAATAGATCAACGTAGAACTACGACTGACTCCGGTTGTCTGCCCCTGTGTTTAGACAGAGTAATCCTTTTATTGTACATGACGTCATTGACTATGTAAAGAAAGTTATTTTTGGCAGCCCGAACTCTCTAATCCCCACTCACTCTCGAATGCAAATGAACTATCAAACTTGTCAACAGTTATTGAAAAGGTTTTTTTTTTTTTTTTTTTTTTAAATAACAGAAATTCTCCCATATATAATTCAAGTCAACACACGATGTTGGCCGACAAGCTATTTACGTCCGTTATGGGCTGGCTTGATTGCGCAAGAACATCTTAGGGAAATGTCCTTGACTTAAATCAAGCAAACGATTTTGTACACTATTTAAAAAAAAATATCAATAACAAATTATCAAATTTCAGAAAATACGCGTTTTGAAAACCTAACACCTAGAAACAATAATAAGTTCATAATGAAAAGGACAAACAAAAAACAACATTGTTTTAAACTGAAGAGATATTATGTAATACCGGTATCATCAGAAAGAACAAAAAATTTACCACAGTTAGGGCCTATATATAATGTACTATCATCACATAGTTATACTCTTGTATTATCTATACCAGTAGGCCTAAGTCTTTGACAAGTATCTTTACCTAATTAGTTTGTCCTCGACCTCCCCCTTTACCTCCATCCAGCCTCCCCCCTTACCTCCATCCAGCCTCCCCCCCCCCCCCAAACACTTCTATCCCAGCCCAAAACAACATAGAAGTCTGAAGTCCCTGGCTGTCTGTGAAGTATGTCTGGTCATGTGACTGAACAGATCACGTTGTCAAGTCTACGAAACTATACCTTCGACAAAACTCGTCCACTCACAAATAGTATATCATCTCACCCCCCCTCTCTCACTCACACACACACACGCGCACACAAAGACTGGTTATCAATACTGGAATCACGTGCGCCACCTGACGGCCAACGACTCTAACCCGACGTCCGCTCCATACTTCCTCTCCTGGACTATCTGCACCAGACGGGGCGTGAATATAGACTCTGATCTCAAGTCTGTATGCTAATAAAAAAAAACAACTCTTGCCAACTTATCGTTATGTATAATCCACGAAAATGTCCAAAACACTCATGTTTGAAATTGTTGTTTATTATTTTCAACATCAGTAGTTTGCATTTCAAATGCGCGTCAAACTGAATTTGTCTGCAAAATGTTTTAGCTTTTAAAAATATATTATGTATATTTACAAAAAAAAAAAGAAGATATGCAAAGAGTTGGGGGGGGGGGGGGAGTGAGGATCTCATTTCACGCCCTAGTCGAGGTTCAGCAGGCTCTCCTGTCATGGAATCTGTTTTATCATCGCTTGAGACTTTTATTTCAGTTTGAGTAAGAAGATAAAATGTTTTGAAGTGATGAGCGTTGCTGTGAGCTACGTTGACCTATTATAGTGAGGTGGGCTGGGTTGGGTTGATCTAGTCACAATCTAGTGGGATGAGTGGAGATAAGCTGGGTTTTTTCTGTGTGTGTGGTAATATGTTTATTCTACGAACCCCCCCCCCCTTCTTCTTTGATTTTTCACCCTCTTTTTCACGTCTTGTAATAAAACTTTTATTTTGTGTACAACACGAGATACTAATATCGATACCGAATAACTAACACGAGGGTCAAAATGACATAGATAATTAGCAGCCATTTTTATTTCAGTGCATGTATTTGTGATGCTTAGTATTTCTGCAAGCTAAAAGAATTATTTATCAAATGAGTTTTGCTGGTAAGTGAAAATTGCTGGTCATTCAGTTTATGTGGTCAATCAGAGTTCAACAATGGCTTCTGTCAGTGACGAAAATAATCAATAAAGGCTAACGTGTCAACGTGACAGACATTTTGAGAGTTTGATCTCAGGAAGAGGTCATTCAGGGATAAGCTAAGAAGAAAAGAATTAAGATTTCATACTATTGATAGTTTTGTAGTGGGAAAAAACATTTTTTTATGTCCATGCATGTGCTGCCCCATATGTGTGTATACGTGAGAGATAAAGAGATAGAGAGAAAGCTTTAACTTACAGAAGAAGATAAGATAAGAAACAATATAACGCAGGTGCTTCCAAACATCAGCCACCGACATATTTTCTTTCTTCGACCATACTGCTTTGCATGGGTGCTACTTCCGGTAGAAAACAACACCAAAAGAAACAAACCGGTAAAAAAAGAGGTACTTTAATTTTGCATAAGCAATAATATATTCATATTGAAATTGAAAATTATAGTTTATAGTTCGGGATGACGCAACGCTAAAGTTAAAGAAGACAATCTATGACTATCTTTCTTTCAGAGAAATGTCTGTATGTATAAAATAGCACAAACCATTCGTTAAGAAGTCTATGAGTTCGCTTTCCAGAAACAGGAGTATTATTATTTTGTCGGGCGAGCAGAAACTAATTGCCACTGCTGCGCGCAGGTCAGGACTGCGGTGGCGAGATAATTAGCGCAAAGGAAACAAAATTGTTGCGTAAACCTGGGATCCTAACAAGACGTGACAGTCATCGCCCAACTCTGACAAGGTGGAGGACTCAGCGTGGGGCCATTTGTGTTTGAAGGTCTGTAATGTCAGGCCTGGGGAATATATGCCAGTGCCCTTTCTCTGTCACCAGTGTATGTTCGAACGTGTTCGTGTGCCAATGTCACCCGCTGTGGCATTAGTCTGCAGCAGGATGTCATTAACGTCATGATCAGGTCAAAGTTCATGCGTAGGGTTAAAATGCTTGAAAAAGTTTATTCAAAAAGATAACTACCTTTTTTTTTGTGCTTTGCTTTTTTTAAAAAAATCAATCCTTTACTCCCGTACCATGGCACTGTACATATATCCTGCGGGTTATACAACTTTCCGCGACGGGATGGCAGCTTTTCGAGGTATACGAAGGAGAGGGGTTTAAAACTTTATTTCACTCATAAACAACAAAAAGGCAATTATGGACATATGGGGGTGGGTCTCATATATTCAGCTGTTTGTGAAATGTTCTTTGGAACGTTTCGGAACATCTCAACCTCAAGAAAACAAAGAGTACCGATGTTCTGGTACTTTACGGTAAGTCACGCTTAGCACATGCGGGTTATACAAGAGTGCGGATTTTACGAATTTGTTTTTTACTTATTTTGTAATTCTTGCGGGGGTATAAGCGTGTGCGGGGTATATGAGAAAATACGGTAATTCAAAAAGTTAACATAAAATATCCTATCATTGTCTCCTTCCTAAAGCTTCTGCGTTTGTTGTTTAGATTTTATTATATTGAAACAAGAATAACGAATCGAAGATTCCTAGATGGATTTGCACCCAGCTGAGGGAAATCGCCCAGAACAGTGTGAAGGTAAAGTACTGTTGCGATTCTTTGCTTTACTGGGAGTCAAAAGGATTTAGTCCAAGCAAGTCTGCCTGGTATATGAAGGGAAGTACTGAATGCTTGGATATTAAAAACCATCTTAAAAGCATTATAGAAAATCATATACCAACTAAATACACATCAAACAAAATAAATAAATGCTGGTTTAATAATAGACTAAAGAAGCTTTGTAAACAGAAGGAAAACCTATATAGAAAATTTAAAGAAACCAAGGCAGAAAGAGTTTACAAAAAGTATATAAAAATTAAACACCTAACCCAAAAAGTAAGCAGACAGCTGCAGAGTGAATACATAAACAATGTAATATCTAAAGATAACAACAAAAACCTATGGTCATACATTAAGTCTAAGAAAATGGAAACAACAGGCATAGCGCCATTAAAAGATGAACATAACATAATACATAATGATAATGAAACTAAAGCAAACATCCTAAACAAATACTTTGCATCAGCATTCTCAGCCCCAGGAGACAAAGACATATTTCTTAATTTGAACCAAGTAGACAACATAGAAGATTTAGTAGTACAAGAAAATGGAATTAAAAAACTATTAGCCAACACCAAACCAAATAAAGCGTCTGGACCTGATGGTATTCCAGCTAGATTACTCAAAGAACTAAGCAATGAGCTAGCCCCAGTGTTCAAAATACTCTTTCAGGCATCGCTTAACCAGGGCAGAGTACCAAAGGACTGGAAAGAAGCTAATGTCACCCCCCTATTTAAAAAAGGAGAAAAATCTGATCCAGGAAACTACAGACCAGTATCACTTACCAGCATCACATGTAAAATACTAGAACACATAATATGTAGCAACATCATAAACCACTTAGACAAACATAATGTCCTCACCCCATACCAACATGGCTTTAGGAAATATAGATCATGTGAAACACAACTAATAGGACTAATTGATGATTTCTCAAAAGGTTTAGATAATAGTGAACAAATAGATGCTATCTTACTAGATTTTTCCAAGGCTTTTGACAAAGTTCACCACCATAGTTTGCTTAAAAAATTAAAATATTTCGGCATTAACGGTCCACTGCATCAGTGGATTAAAGATTTTCTGATAGGGAGAGAACAAACTGTAATAATAAATGGCTCTAAATCAACACCAATAACAGTAAACTCAGGTGTACCTCAAGGAACAGTCTTGGGTCCACTACTATTTTTAATTTACATAAATGATTTACCAAATTGCATTAGTTCAGGAACAAAAGTCAGATTATTTGCAGACGATTGCATAATATATAGAACAATAAAAACAAAACAAGACACAGATATTTTACAAAGAGAATTAGATGAATTACAGAAATGGGAATCAAATTGGAGCATGTCTTTCCACCCAGAAAAATGTCAGTTGTTAAGAGTAACAAAAAAACTAAAACAAATTAATTCCACTTATCTTATTCATGGCAAACCAGTAACACAGACTAAAAACTCAAAATACCTAGGTGTTATAATAAATGAAAAACTGTCATGGAATCCACATATTGATGAAACTATAAAAAAATCCAACAAAGCATTAGGGTTTATTAAAAGAAATTTCTATAAATCAAATAAGAACATAAAACTAAAATGTTATTTAACCTTGGTTAGGCCAATAATAGAATATGCATCCACCGTGTGGGACCCCTCAACTCAAGAAAACATTAAGAAACTGGAACAAACACAAAATAGAGCAGTAAGATTCATAACAAACGAATATTCACATTTGACTAGGATAACACCATTAGTAAAATCACTAAATTTAGAAAGCCTTCAGGACAGAAGACTCAAAAGTAAAGTAGCAATTATACATAAAACACAAAACCATAATCTTCAAATACAAAAACAAAATTTAATAAAATACTCTGAAAGACACAAAAATAAAGGCACATTCCTCGTCCCATATGCTAGGACAAATTTGTACAAATACTCCTTCTTCCCTAGTGCTATTAGAGCATGGAATGGGTTGCCTGAGCTAGCCAGAAAAACCAGTGACTTGGCAGAATTTAAGTCATTGGTTAATAT
This sequence comes from Biomphalaria sudanica, assembly GCA_036873155.1. Lineage (NCBI taxonomy): Eukaryota > Metazoa > Mollusca > Gastropoda > Planorbidae > Biomphalaria > Biomphalaria sudanica. Next base: position 376,880 of record JAZGLO010006158.1, read on the forward strand.
GCATGACTAAATGCATGACGCGTAGGACGTAATCATCTTCTTTTTTGAAGGAACGTCTGTATTATATAAGATAAGATAAGATATGCATGTATGTATCCACCACTTTTACGATGCATTTTAACATTCATGGACAGCTAATAGTCGCGAAAGAAAATTTTCAAAATCAAAATGACATGAGATTTAAGACTGAGTCATATGTGTGTACGTCAGTGAAGGGAAACAACTCGGTAAAGTTCAAAGTTCTGATAAATCAAACTAGTTTCAGCGTTTAAAAAATACACAGCTGTAGTGTATTGTTTAAAATAGCAAATCTGTTTCATACCATTTATCCATCTCGTTTGTATTTTAAAAAAACAACAACACTGAATTTAAAAATTAGAGATAACTTTAAGGAATTAAGAAGCATGAGACGACATTTGTAGCATATATTGGTAATCTAAAATTCTAGACTTTGTATAACGAAGTAATGGAGTATTATAATAAAACCGATGTACGTAATAATGTAATACAAACTTGAAATACAAATGAACACTTCTTAGTTCCTTACATTGCATTGAAACAAGTTGACGTCGCGACGGAAGAAGTAGAACCAGCTTGGTTTTCTTTTTCTTTCCAGCCTAAAGTCAATAGATGTGTTCATTTCTACAAAGCTATTTTATTTTCCACTTTTGGACGTGCACGAGGCCAGCTGGTGTACTCTTATAGAATGACGAGTACACATTTTATTATTCGTAACAACATTTTCTTTTTGAGAATTATCCTTATTTAGATTTTTCACAGGTACAGAAAATTATTGCGAAAGGTTACAGGCTTTGTTTTTGTTTATTGTTTGTTTGTTTTTCGAAAATCAAAAATAATTGTTTTGATTGCTTAACACTTCTGGATTATGTTGACATGATGGAATCAAGAATAAAATTGTTGTTTTATCAGAAGGAATCACGTGAAGGCGTGATCACGTGGTCACGGGTAACAGGACACGTAGGCCAGTCTTTTTATGGGCGTCAGCGATATTGTGGGATAGAATACTGGAAAGGAAGGCAGATTGGGTGGCGCTCCATTGATTCTGACACCCTGACATTCTGCCAGACTCACTCCAGTCCGCTCCTGAACACGGTACCTCAGTAGTAAATGCCACGTTCGGGAAGACTAGTACACACAATATAGTCTAGGACCAACACTACCATTACATCGCCAGCCTCGCCCCCAGGCACTCCAGTTTTCTCCATCAATCACGGGTGACTATGACACTCTTTTTAACCCCGCGACATCGACCCTCTTACTAGTCCCTCCCTACATTTCCCCTCCCTTCTGGCACCTTGTGTGTGTGTGTGTGTCTCCTCTCCCCACCCCATTTGTCCCATCAGTCAATGTGACTGAGTTACGGGAGGTAATAATAGTTCGCCCTGACAGAATGTCGACAACTCCAGGAGGGTCGATTTGTCCATCATCGGTCATCTCAGGAAAACATGGAGAGGTAAAGAGTGAAGGCACTGGTCATGGAGAGGTAAAGAGTGAAGGCACTGGTCATGGAGAGGTAAAGAGAGAAGGCACTGGTCATAGAGAGGTAAAGAGAGAAGGCACTGGTCATAGAGAGGTAAAGAGAGAAGGCACTGGTCATAGAGAGGTAAAGAGAGAAGACACTGGTCATAGAGAGGTAAAGAGAGAAGACACTGGTCATAGAGAGGTAAAGAGAGAAGGCACTGGTCATAGGGAGGTGGGATTAGGGGAGGAAGAAACAGAGAGAAATAATGGTGTATGCTTTAAATAGTTCTACACAGCCTCAACAGAGAGTATTAATTGACAAATGTCTGTAAACAAGTCTCAGAACAGGTAACAAAATGTACTCCATCTCATCGTTATAAGGCCTTCTTACGAAACCAAAAACTATTGATCTTTACTAGTACAATTGTTTAATTAACTTATTGACATGATTAGAAGATGGATTGAATCCCTCACAGTTTTGCCAGATGATACGCATTGATCTTGCTGGTATGTAAAGCGATTAGTATTCTAGTCAGCAAGACCCTCAACTCAAATGTAAACTGCAAACTTCCACGGCCGTCTGCCGGGTCAAACAGATAATAAAAAAAAATAGATAGGAGGCCCTCTTACGAAACCCAAAACATTTATGACTGAACAGTACTAAATAGTTTAACATTTATATTAACTTGTTGACATGATTGGAATATTCCGAATGCATATTTTACATTTATAGCACGTGTTTTGCATACAACTGAAGTGGACGGCGGTACTTTGAGGTACAATAGACGTATATTAACTCGGCATTACTTCTGGTTCGCTTTTTCAAAAGTCAACAAAAGTTCAAACAGTTGTCTTTGTGTTCTTTCATTGTCTACTCACGTGTGTGTCTCTGTGTGTGTGTGTGTGTGTGTGTGCTGATGGCTGGGAAGGTTGTACCAGAATTAGGGTCGGGGACTAAAAGGCGGTATGTACAATACAAAATAAATTAGGCACGGGGGGGGGGGGGGGAACATACATTAAAAATACATTTACGACTGTCCGGTGAGCTCACTAATGTTGTTGCTGGTAATGTAGTTGCTCCAGGCGGTGGTGGTGGCCATCTTTCTCTCTCTCTCTCTCTCTCCTCTCTCTCTCTCTCTCTCTCTGTGTTGAAGAGGTGTACATCAAGCTCACGCACCACACAAATACACATGCACTCAAATACATACATAAACGCCTAGATATACCTACATACACACACCACCACCGCCAACAACATCAACAAATAAAAAAACACCTCAAAAACAGATAGATTCCTCTCAATACACAAACAAACTACGGTGACATTGAGCCGAAACAATTCATTCTGCGGCCATGACTTGATGTGGTTACAGCGGCCAGACGCTTCTTTACGGGTTTCTTTAGACTTAAAACTGGTCCTGCTGGCTTGGACAAACGATGCTAATGGAAGCTAACTAAAAGCATAATGTAGTTTCCTTCTGTACCCCTCCCTGACTTTAAACGCCATTATTCACCACCCTTCCCCTGACCACTGTTGTTTTTATTTTAATGTTATTTAGACCTCTGTTGTTTTTTATTTAGCGTTATATAAGTATGGCTACGTGGAATGGAGCCTTATTGTCCACATTAAATAGCTATTTGAAATAGGTAAATAAAGTCACCAAAAGTCCTATACTTGGCGGATATATTGAGACTTTCGACTAGCAAAAAAAAAAAAGAGTGTTTGATAAATAAAGGATAGCTTTGAACTCGTTCCATGTACCTAAATATGATGAAGCCCTACCCAAACCTGCAACGGGACGGCAGGGGATGACGTAATGCAGGGTATGAACCCGGGACCATTGTGACCACAGTTTAGAACTTATACCACACAACTATTTGTTTTGTACAACGCAGAAAGAAAATGCTCAATTGGTATCATTCTTCAGAAATATTCCGCTAAGGAAAACATAGTTTAGCATCCAGGGCATCTTTACACACAATTGAAAACATCTTTTTAAAGTTCTACAGCTGATAAATTTTATAGATCATAAACGCTCTTGGTTGTCTCTCTCTCTCTCTCTCTCTCTCTCTAGCCCACATCTTTCTCACTCACACAAACTCTATTTCTCTATACAGACTTTCTCTCATTCTCTCTTTTCTCTTCGTATCCTTGAAGACTCTCCCATAAACATATTGTATAAACCACTCCAGCCATCAACGCCAAAACCAACATTAAAATTGACGGAATGAAAAGGCTGCATAGTCAAGACTCAAGCGGAGTAGGAGTTATATACATTGGAAGGGGGGATGTTAGGTCTATACATTGGAGGGGGGATGTTAGGTCTATACATTGGAGGGGGGATGTTAGGTAGATACATCTACCTGCTGCACGGTGGTTTGGGATAGCAGGAGAGGATGGGGGATGCGAGCAACGGTGGGGCTGATGGAACTCGCGCATAAAAAATGGGAGTTACTCCATTAGTAAATAAACTGTCACAAACCTGGGCGCCGTAATAGACAAAGTCACCCTTTACACACAAACACACTCACACACTCGTGCAACAAACACCCACACACACACGTGCCGAGTCTTGCTTTTCCCATACACGACCGCCGTCCAATATTTAAAATTTCATGAACAAAAAAAAAATGTGTCTCTTCCACCATCTTGAATGTCCTCTCGCTTAGCCGTTCGCAAATTTCATTTATAGTCAAGAATTTTATCTTCAAGCCTAGATATTTCAATAAAAATAAATTTTAAAAGCCATGTCCTGCTATCCTGAGCATTACTGAAGAAGTTTAGGTGCTAAACCTTTCGAGATCATTTTCTGTTTACACCCGGAAAGAAAGTCAAACCCTTTTCTCTTTAATTAAACTATTCTCTGGACAGAGAGCAAAGAGTTAAAATCTTATAGCTGAAGTTAAATAAGAGGAAAAAAAAACAATACGAGATAAGAAACTAAACCACCAAATGTTCTTCAGCTAGAAATGGGTTAATCTGCAATATGTCAATCATAAATAAAGTTGTTGTTTTTTAATCCAAATACCGGTACAAACAAAGAGGCAGCCGTCAAGCCAAAGCCTCGTTACTCGCGTAAGACGCCACTGTTTACAATTTCGATAAATTTTTTAAGTTTCCATTGGACAGAGGGTGTCAGCTATACACATAGATGTATAATTTCTTCCCATTAAGTATACTAGGATAGGCGAGGAGGGGTGCGAAAGAGGGCCGTGCCATGAGTTATCATTTCTAACCACAAACTTGACATTTCAAGCTAAAGACTGTAAGATACACTCCTGGCCAGTTCCAAAGGTTGGAGTAAAATGTTCTATCAATAATTCCTAACCTTTGTTTCCGGTAAATCGTCTGCTGTCTTCGACTTCCTCGTGTGCCCCCCCCCCCACCCCGTCTGGCACACCCAACCGTACCTTAAATAAACGCATACAAAAAGCGTCTCAATAAATACAAAAATTGCTGACATGGAGAAAGTCATAACTGATGAATTTCTTTTCTAAATGCTACAGCTAAATTATCTGATATGGGGGTTGGGGGGTATTCTCCCTGAAAGTACACCAAAGTCGTCTGCTCGTTTACACTTTGATTTGTTAAGTTCCCGTTTAAGTTCTACAAGAAACACAATTCAGTCAGAGAGATAAGAAAGAAAAAAATGAGATGAAGAAATGTGGGTCAATACAATGGAGCTTAAAAAGACTATTTCAAAGACATCATTTTCAAAGATTGATGTTGCCAACTAAACCAAATTGTATGCTTGTGTTACAAAGGAAAGTGTTTGGAAATCAATGCAATAGTGCACAGAAATTATGAGTTTCTTAAAATACTTCGCTTGACAAGTCTTCCGTATTCTGTATACCGGATACCAATACACGAAAAAACAAACAAACAAACAACGCTAGCTACAGATTTGTCGACATGTATACACATCTCCATTAATTGTCTGCAATCTAACCTTCTGTCTGTTTTTTTCTGTCTTAATGTTCATACCGATTTTAAAAGAAAATTTAAAAAATTAGAAAAGCAGAACTGTATTCTCTTGGGGAAAAAAACGAAAAGAAAAAATTTGAATAACATAATTAGAACCTCCTCCCAAAATGTTGTGTTCGACCACCCCTCCTCCTCCACTTCTCAAGTAAACAATGACTCCCTGTTCCCACGATCTTTCAAACATTTTTTTCACCCATTCCAATTAACAAAGATTTTAATTATCGCGACCAGGTTTTCTGAAGTAGTCCTTGGGAGGTTGATGAACACATTCATTAGCCTACGGGTCTGTGGTCACAACGGTCAGTTGATCAGTGGAATGTAGCTTGTGGGCCATTCAGTGTTGTAAGCCAGTGGGCTGAGCTAAGCGGTGCTAATTAAAATGAGATGGACAAAAGGTTTTTGTGTCCGAGCACTGTGGTCTTGCTGGCCTCGGAGATCGCCTTTGTGTGTGGACGGAACAGTTTGATCTGTTTGGTCTGAGATCAAAGCAATTTAAGGATACCAGAAGCTATTGTTATAGGGCGTCTAGTTGTCCCATCTTTGTGTAGCCGGGGTCTTTGGTTCAAGTCCAGCATCGCATCATTGGATTAGGGCGATTCTTGTGTGTTGTGCAATGTAGCTAAATGGAAATCAATAGATCTTAATGGTCTTGATCTAGTCACGTGGTTTCTTTTGTTCATTTTATCACGAAACAAAACAACAAGATTGATCAGATAGTTAACACGTGTGTACGATCTGTCAGCAAGTACATAACTTTCTATGGACCTTCGTCTCATTCCTTTCCCCAGTAAACGAGAAGAAGGCCCACGCCTTAGGGAAACGGAACTGACCATTTTCTGGCTAAAGGCATCTAAATTTCCGCATTTAAGATGGGAGAAAGGCAGTCGCCATAGTTACAGTGGAAAAAAAATTAAAAAGTGTAAAGAAACCCGTTGAAAGCTGTCGAGAAAATAAAAATGAAGACAAGAACACTGACAGACAGACAGACGGGCGAATGGCATGGATGCAAAATGTCACATAAGTTTGAAACCAGTCGTTAACTTCCCATTGCCAGGTCTTTGCACTTCATCATTGATCCAGAGCAGACGACACAATGAAATAACATATGTTATAATCTATCAGTATGATCTTGCTTATGTTTGGACAGTGTGAAGAGAGCTGGAAAGGTCTTGTTCATAAAAACTCTCTCACTTCCTGATTCTCTTAGATACACAACCTCTGGTGTCACTATGGCAGCAGGTGTCAAGGAAAACACCTGAAAATACAGCCAAAATGACGTCATGAAATTTAGCAGATTTCAAATCCAAAATGGCGGGGTGCTGACTGGGAAGAGCATCTACTTCCGGGCAATACGACATTTAAAATCAATTTCTTTCTAAATGTAAATCTATTTAATTTGGTCAGTACATTTTGATTCTGTATGTTCTGTTTTCATCATCGTCTAAATTATAAACACTGATGAATAGTGTAAAGAAATCCTCGATCAATTTAATGTATACAATTATACACCTTACGACTACTTTTTAAAGAATGTTCTAATTCTCTGCATAAAAAGTATATTTTAATGCATTTTTAAAAATATTACTGAATGACTTATAGGCCATTGGTCTGGAGGGTAGATCTAGAACTGGCCCCAATAGCTACCTATTCAAACACACAGAGTATGATGTGCCCTCGCGGTGATATTTGAACGAAAGAGAACTCAGACGTCACGGGTGAATGACATGTTTGAAATTTAAGCGGTGACATTTAACGGCAGCTGACACCGACAGAAACTTTTTTTTTATCAGGACATACCAATACATAATAATGGTTAATCGCGCATAAATGTTGAACTATTTGGTGAATTAATACCGCCATGTCTATCCGATCTATCCGTCTTCGTCCTCACTGGGAGGACAGCAAGAATGTCTTGAATGGGTGTTTTGAAACCTGCGAACAATGGGCTGCCCTTTCATTTCCCCTTCGTTAACGCTCTAGACGCCCCATCCTCGGCCCCCACCAGCTCCGCTCCCCAGGTCCTACTTAGCTGTCGCTTCTTTTTTCACGCTTCGCGCGTCAAAGAGTTCCGCGGGTGTAAGGGTGGATGTCGCCCCGTGTCTGTTGGGAGCCCCCTCCCCCATCCCCCGTCGGAGGCGCCCATCTCCCCCTCATCCACCCCTCCCTACAGACAAGATTGAGTGGAGCCTCCATTGTGGCCAGGCGCCGCTGTTACTGCTCAAAACAAACGGTAGCCTCTTGAATCGAGTTCCACCCCCAGACAAGCACCTGTCGTTAGAAGAAGACTTAGGTTTCCTGATTGGAATGATACTTTTTTCCTTTTTTTTTTTTACTCAGCTGAAGTTGAAAGGGAAGGGGGCTTTTCTCATGCAGGGGCGAAACTGTTGAAGGGTGCGTATACGCCTCTTATATATCTACCTGGATAAAGTGTGTTTGATCTATAGGAGGAAGCTTGATTTAGGAGAAAAAAGAAAAAAATAATTTTGGGGAGGGGGGGAGGAAACTTCCAAACAATGAAAAGATTCTTTGACTGCAAGATATCCTCTCAGTTATTAAGTTTGAAAAGGGCGATACGACTTTTTATGAGGCTAAATAACATACCTTGTATAGATGAAGTTAACATACACACAGACATGGACATATACTTAGACATGGACATATACTAAAAAAAAACACATAGACATGGAAATATACGTAAGACACTGACATTAACCTACTCATACAAGTGGACACGGAGTGTTTGAGTCGGGGAGGAAGATTTTAAAGACTCACTCTCTCTCTCTCCCTCTCACACACACACATAAACATAGACATGGAAATATACGTAAGACACTGACATTAACCTACTCATGCAAGCGGACACGGAGTGTTTGAGTCGGGGAGGAAGATTTTAAAGACTCACTCTCTCTCTCTCTCTGTTTGAGTCGGGGAGGAAGATTTTAAAGACTCACTCTCTCTCTCTCCCTCTCACACACACACATAAACATAGACATGGAAATATACGTAAGACACTGACATTAACCTACTCATGCAAGCGGACACGGAGTGTTTGAGTCGGGGAGGAAGATTTTAAAGACTCACTCTCTCTCTCTCCCTCTCACACACACACATAAACATAGACATGGAAATATACGTAAGACACTGACATTAACCTACTCATGCAAGCGGACACGGAGTGTTTGAGTCGGGGAGGAAGATTTTAAAGACTCACTCTCTCTCTCTCTCTGAGTCGGGGAGGAAGATTTTAAAGACTCACTCTCTCTCTCTCCCTCTCACACACACACATAAACATAGACATGGAAATATACGTAAGACACTGACATTAACCTACTCATGCAAGTGGACACGGAGTGTTTGAGTCGGGGAGGAAGATTTTAAAGACTCACTCTCTCTCTCTCTCTCTCTGTTTGAGTCGGGGAGGAAGATTTTAAAGACTCACTCTCTCTCTCTCTCTCTGTTTGAGTCGGGGAGGAAGATTTTAAAGACTCACTCTCTCTCTCTCCCTCTCACACACACACATAAACATAGATATGGAAATATACGTAAGACAAGTGGATACGGAGTGTTTGAGTCGGGGAGGAAGATTTAAAAGACACTCTCTCTCTCTCTCTGTTTGAGTCGGGGAGGAAGATTTTAAAGACTCACTCTCTCTCTCCCTCTCACACACAAACATAAACACACACACAAACACAGAGGAGATAAGAAAGGATAAGAGAAAGAAACGAGACAGAGCAAGAGTACCAAAATGAAAGCGAGCAGGAGAGAGAGAGAGAAAAAAAAGAGATAAAGTTAAAGAAAGAGATAAAGTTAAAGAAAGAGATAAAGTTAAAGAAAGAGATAAAGTTAAAGAAAGAGATAAAGTTAAAGAAAGAGATAAAGTTAAAGAAAGAGATAAAGTTAAAGAAAGAGATAAAGTTAAAGAAAGAGATAAAGTTAAAGAAAGAGATAAAGTTAAAGAAAGAGATAAAGTTAAAGAAAGAGATAAAGTTAAAGAAAGAGATAAAGTTAAAGAAAGAGATAAAGTTAAAGAAAGAGAAATGAATTTAAAAATTTATTTTTCTCTTTTTGGTTTAATTTCCACAATAATTGAACATTTCAGAAAATTCGTTTTAAAAATGATCATTTTCAAGCATTTTACAAACTAAGAGAAAGTAAAAGAAAAAATTGAGAAAGGATAAAAAAATATTCACTCCTCTTTTTACATATCCCTATTTTTAACAGAAAACTCGAGGCCTTAAAAGTCCCCGTAATCTAATTCTAGGTGTTCCGAAAATTAAAAAAAAAACTTGGCAGGTCTGTCGCTCCAACACTTCTGTAAGTCAAACAAATAAGGGAGATAAATTATCTCGTACGTGGGCGTATTATCACAATGTTAGTCCAGTGAATGCCGCATTTCAAACAAACTTTATACAAAACATGCCATTATATTGTTTCGTTAAAACAGGCAAAGTTTCTGTTTCACATTTTTTAAAAATCGAAGTTCTTACTGTCCCAACATTTAAGACGCAGTAAGAAAACGTGCACTAGAAGAAAATACAGTAGAACGTCGTTTATCCGAACGTTTATTATCCGGAGCGTCAAATATCCGGACCAGTTTTTTTTTTTTTTTTTTTATCAACCACATGTACTGTGATGCACATATACTGTATGAATACGAAAAATAAGTGATTATTTTCCACAATAAAGGTAAAATTGCGACATTTGTCACCTATTTTGCTCGTTCTTCACGCACGTGTCCCGCATGTGATGATTTTCAATATTCGTATAGTGTCCGGTTGCATATACTGCATGGATCGCTTCGGTTTTCGGTTATCCGAACAATCGCGTATCCGAACGGTGTCCGGTCCCAATTGAGTCGGATAAACGACGTTCTACTGTATTATGTTTAAAAAAACAAAGCTCATCTAAGGGAGGGAACCGCTAATTACTACCATTGGTCTAAAAAGGGCTTGGTTTGGCCCATTTTCTGCTATGTAATACAAAATTAATTAATTGGTATTAATTGATTGACTAATCTTTTTTTTTCTTATTCGTGTATTGTCATCGATTATGAATAATTTATGCCAGAATTTCAACTTGATCCGAGAATATATGGACACAGAGTATTTGAGTCGGGGAGGAAGATTGAAAATATATCGACATCTCTCAGGAAGTTAGCATTTATTTCCCTTATTTCGATATCAAACAAAATAATTAATCACCAATAATTAATTAACTAATTGGTTAATTATTTTGATTGATTCATGTCTTGTCAGATACAATGAATAAATTTCAACTTGATCCGAGAATGGGATATGGGAAAAAAAAAACAAGTTCTAAATTTTACCAGACAGACAGACAGAGCTGATATAAGCTTTGTAAAAACACACGGACACAAGGACACGCACTATACAAATACATAGATGAAGACATTGTCCATTTCATACAAATATGTCCACTCACAGGCTGAATTCTAGCACGAAGCCTGACCATTAAATAACTAGGAGGCAGATGTGGCTTCCTTTCTTAACTTCCTCCATTCCCTAGCCCCAATGTCAAAGAAACCTTTGCCTGGACTTTACGGCAAAATGACCAGGTGTTACAGTCTGGGTCAACAGTTTAAAAATGTTAACCTCGACTTGAAAAGCCGTCTCTCTTCTCTAAATAACGGCTCTTACCAGTGGATGTATTACTGTGTTTACAGTCCGGCCGCCCCAACTAACAAGCACCCTACTCCTCAAGAACAGACAAGCACACAAAGGTTGGGAGGGGAGTCAATGCGGGCCGAGGGTAATGGCCACACAAACACAGTATCGATACGCAAAGACCTTTCTGCAGGGAACAGAACCAGAAAGAAAAAAAAGAATAATAAGGAGTAGACAGAGAAAGCGATGGGAAGACAACACATTGAAATAAATTCTATACAAGGCCAGACAGAGAGGAATGGAGAAAGACGGTCAACAAATCTCGTGTGGTGCCCCAACGGTTCAACAGACTAAGGGATAGGTGAAGATAGTGATATCTATTTATCTATCTATCTATCTATCTATCTATCTATCTATCTATCTATCTATCTATCTATCTATCTATCTATCTACTATGGACTTAGGGTCAAGCATGGTCTACACAAGTAATAAAGTCTAATTTGATGCTTTAAATATGTTGACCACTGGAGAGTTGGCTTGTTGTCTACAACCTAAAATGTTAACGATCTGCTGACCTTTTTGGTGAGGTGAGACCATGACTGACCATGACACACAGTGGGCAGTCAGAACGTGGACCTTCAGTCATGAAAGACTTGGAACTTTTGTTTGTATAAGTTCTCGGAAGTTCATTAGTGAAATAGTCATTTGGTCTCCTACCAAATAAAATAAGAGGCTACTCCTCTGCTAGTTTGACCGCTTTCTCGTTAAGTAGGTCACCTACGTAATTAAATATGCCAATAAACAAAATATTGAAACAAAGAGCTAGAGGGAGTACTGAAAGAGTAGGGGAGGAGAGGGTATACCAGGGAGTGTGAGAGAGTTCTTATAATATAATTGTTATTGGTTGCCAGTTGTGTGCTCTAGCACACGGTCCAGTACTCACACACGAACACACACACGTCTCAAGGAGGCACAAGTCCTCAAAATTTCTTCTTAGGTTTAACGCTTGGGCGCCCTTTGAACCACAAGGGAGGGAGCAGCGGGGGCGTTAATAAGATTTTTTGTTGTTGTTGGTTCACCCAGGAGATGACGTTGGAGAAGGGGGCGCTAGTGAGAGGCGTTGGAGGGTTTCTTCACTCATGGATAGGAGAGAGAGGACACAATGGAAAGGAAAAGTTTCGAGGGAGATAATGAGAAAGAAGAGAGGGGGGGGGGAGAGAAACACAAACAGAGAAAACAACCTGGTATGGGTACCTCTAAGGAGGTAAGTGTCAGCTGAGTAAATGTGAACAGTTTGGTTACTTAGCTGAAGGGGATTGAGTTCGAATCTTTCTTGGAGACAAGTTATTTAAATTCAAGCTACAACTAGTTGACCCTGAGTCATGTACAAGCAGACTTTTCTTATCAATATTTTTTCTTTGTGACATCTGACTTTATTATCAGTTATCGATGGACTCGCTTACATTCAATACATAGTTTAATATTTCACAATAATTACAATTAAAATACAACTCGAGAAGAAATTGATCAATTTCTTTTTTAATAAATAAAAATGAAAATAAAATACATCCGTTCATTAATTTCAAAATTAAAATTGAAAAGCTCATTTATTGTAATGGCAATAGGAATTCAATTGCTGCGCTATTGTGGCGTGCTAATGACCAGATAATCAGTTTTATATTTTATATGCAAAGTAGTTTTCAATGTCAAAAGAAGCACTGGTTGGGGGTCAACATGCATTTGAGTCAATCTTGTTTAGGAATTGAAAGACAAATTCAACATTTCAATGTAGCCTTAAGCGAACCGGTTTAGATTGATATCTTTAATGATGCTTGCTGAATTCTAAAAGCAAGGTTTTGAAACGTAACTGTATCTGTGATTGTGTAATACTTTTATTTTTAAACCTTTAGAAAAACCGGCAATAAAAGAGCAATTTCCCTTTAACTCAAGACTCTAAATGTAAATTCTGTTGAAATGACCAACTGTTGGTGAGAGTGTTGTGTTGCTAATCAAACTACAGCCCTTTTCCCTGAAAACAAGTACAAGTTTTCAATTACAGCCTGACTGTGATAAAATCGTGAATTAAAAATCGCAACCTCCGACAGACTTTGATTACAGGATCAAAAATAAATATACAATAATCAGGCATTTATGATGATCTTTATTATCAGCCCTTGTTTAAATTACCAGATGAGTGTTGTAGGTTCTTTTTTTTTTTTTAATAAACCAGGCTAAACAAATGAGGTCTATATCTGTTGGACTTTCAGGCTTGTGGGAGCTGTAGCATTATTTCATAGACACACGTAACGTGAATACAACGTATCACACTGAACAGTTGGGTCAACTGGAGATGACCATCAGCCCCATTGACGGACGCAAGAGTTCCTTTGCTCGATGTCTTTGTTCTTACATCTTCTCTCTCTCTATCTCTCTCTCTCTCTTCTTCTCTATCTCTCTCTCTCTCTCTCTCTCTCTTTATATATATATATATATATATCCCTTTCGATATGACCTAGGAAGTACAAGGCTGAGCTATCCCGAAGATCAACACTTAAAGTGCATGGAGAGGGAAAGGAAGAGATGAAAATGAGAAAGAGACCAAATTTTTTTTTAAAAGGGGGGTGGGAAAGGAGCGGGTAAGATAAGAGATTTGAAGGGATATTCGCAACCCTCGGGCAAGTGTCCATGGCTCTGTGTGAGCGTGTGTTGAGTGAATAAGCTTGTGTGTGCTAAAGCTAGGATGTGAGTAAGTGTGTGTTTGACTTCGTTGGAGTTTCATTTTCTTTGATAGTGTGTGTGTGTGTGTGAGAGAGAGAGAGAGAGAGAGAGAGAGGGAGGAAGGGAGGAGTGGGTCAGAAGCTCCAGAAAAGAGGATGAAGAGGCTGGACCACGAGAGTATCCTTCACTTCGCTCCGGGACAAGGCAATAATACGAAGAAGGAGGAGCAAGGGCTGCGGGGATTTGATGGACATTACAGAGACGTGACACATGGAGGCTGCAAGAGTTCTACGCACATAGCGATGACGTCAAATACATTTCCGCATACGCTAATCTACATTTAAACTTTCAAACATCTAATTGCTCTTTAAAAGTTGTTCAACAAATGTATATATCATCCGTTTGACCAGTCCTGTGACTGGCTTTCTTATGATTTAAAAAAAAATCTTTTACAGATAATTAGTCTAGAGGTGTGTGTGTGTGGGGGGGGGGCTATGGAATTTCAAAATAAACGAGTTTTAACCCTACGAGTTTCAACTGCAAGTGGATTCGCAGGAGTTGCATTTTAGCAGAAGGTTGGGCGCCAGGGTGGCATGCAACATTACATCTACTTCTCCTGGGGAGCTTTATTGCGCCGTGCTCCCTGTGACGCTCCTGGCCACACATGGGTGACGAGACGTTGCAATACTTGCGAGAAAGTGGATAACAAGAGACTAAGGTGAGTGCAGCGACTGAGGTCAGCAGGGGAACACAAAGAACTGCAGTGTTTGGGCACTATGTTTGGGTACTATGTTTGTGTACTATGTTAGAGAACTATATTAGGGCAGTGTGTCTGGGTACTGTGTTTGTGTACTATATTGAGTACTATGTTTAGGTACTATGTGTGCAATGTTTCTGTACTATGTTTGTCTAATATGTGTGTGTACTATGTGTAGGTACTATGTTTGGGTACTATGTGTAGGTACTATGTTTGGGTACTATGTGTAGGTACTATGTTTGGGTACTATGCTTTTCATCCCGCAATTTTTTTCTGGTCACGACTAATGCATGACTATTGCAAATGACCGCTAGTCACCGGAAGAGTTTATTTTAAACGTCCCACTGGAGGAGGGTTATCTATTAAGTTCTTCCAACCCCTCCCTTTTCCCTATTGACCTGATCTATGTATGTCTTGACAATCCGCCTTGTCCTAAATCTTTATCTCAAATATATCATTCTCCGCGACCCAACTATCTCCAATCTTTGTCCACATTTTAAAAGCACATGATTCATACATAATGCACAGTAATATCTAGCAGACAGGGAGGCCAAGATAGGGATAAGAAGAAGATCTTTATAGCTTGATACATCTAGATTTGGGCAGAACTAACACTAAGCCAGTGCGAGAGTTTACTTTTGGCTAATTGTCCTTCCTTTACTAAATGTGATACAAAAGCATTGTATGTTCTGTCATTTGTAGTAAGTTCCCACTCACACAATTTCTACAAAAACGCCTTCCCATCGTATAATTAACATTTAAAAATAAATAAAAATTAAACGATGCTTAGTGTATCTGGAACGGGAGATAATTGAGTTAGTATGTGAAATGAAAAGGGAGATAATGGAGTTACTTTGACCATGTCAATGATTGAATGTGTAGATACAGTTGGCCAAGCATTAGCGTTGTATGAAAGAGGTGGAAGGAAAGCAATTATCTTTCGCGTTGTCTGTTTTCAAAAGGGGGATACGCAACATCCTCCCTCCCCCCCCCTTTTTTTTGGTCTTCTAGTCATCAAGGTGTTCAGACAATAGGGGGGCATGCTAAGCAAGGAGTAGAAAGGATCTCGTCCCTTGTTCATTAATATTTAACGTAGTCGAAGGTCAAGGGTCAGCGTCAGTTGCTAAGAGATGTAGGTCAGTGTTGGCACGTCACAGCAGGGATTGAATTCTGATCGTACCGAAGAAAAGAAGGGGGGGGGGGGAGATAGAAAAGGCGTGGCTTTTTTTTATAAAGTGGCGGAGAAGGAAACATGCAAACTTCAGTCAGTAGATGCCTGGCAAATCCTTCAGCGTGTGTATTATTGAGGTAGCTGTCTACCATGCGACTATTAATAGGCTGCCATGCTGTACCAAACATTACTTGTTTGCTGTATAAGCAGTGAGATTAAATGTCACATGTTTAGACCATACATGCCTTCATATGTCTAACTGATAACATTCTCTAACAGAATACAACAAACTATGACATTTAGGCACAGGTGACATTTAAAACAAAAAAAAAAAAAAAGAAAGGCAAATCATCGATAACAAGTAATGAGAGCTGCGGATAGTTTTACCGCCTTCCTTTCGCACTGGCCCGGATGTAACCAGAGAAGGTTTCCCGCCTCAGGAGTTCGATTTCTGAAACACGTGACCTCCACTTGTGTGACTTCCTCCTTTGACACTGTGACAACAGGGACGTGATGGTGTCACGATACGATTGCTAAAGTTTGACATTATCGCCACCCTCGACTGCCCCGGTTATTCCAACTGGTGTGGAAATAAAGTTCATCCCCCATAGCTCCTATCTTATTAGGTGATTGTTGAATTTAAAAAAAAAAAGAATTTAAAACATTTTTTTAAAGCATAATTACAGGTCCAAAATTTTGAATAACAGAGTTTCTGTGAGCTTGGTTTAAAAACACAAGCTAGATCTTTTAAGGATTTTTTTAAATGAATGAATTCATTTTTCTCTGAACGAAATTCTGACTGATCTTGCCCAGCCACATTACACAGATATGTACTACCATCTCAATGATACATTGTAGACAACTTTTGTGACCGACACATACATTGACTTTAATTCTTATAATTTTTAACTAACAATGGTCACATAAAAAAATAAACTTGTCGTTGTGAGTGTAGCTAATGTCGACGAGTGAGTTGTTGTGATTGTAGCTAATGCCGACGAGGGAGTCGCTGTGATTGTAGCTAATGTCGACGAGTGAGTTGTTGTGATTGTAGCTAATGCCGACGAGTGAGTCGCTGTGATTGTAGCTAATGTCGACGAATGAGTCGCTGTGATTGTAGCTAATGTCAACGAGTGAGTCGCTGTGATTGTAGCTAATGTCGACGAGTGAGTTGTTGTGATTGTAGCTAATGTCGACGAGTGAGTCGCTGTGATTGTAGCTAATGTCGACGAATGAGTCGCTGTGATTGTAGCTAATGTCGACGAATGAGTCGCTGTGATTGTAGCTAATGTCGACGAATGAGTCGCTGTGATTGTAGCTAATGTCGACGAATGAGTCGCTGTGATTGTAGCTAATGTCGACGAGTGAGTCGCTGTGATTGTAGCTAATGTCGACGAATGAGTCGCTGTGATTGTATCTAATGTCGACGAATGAGTCGCTGTGATTGTAGCTAATGTCGACGAATGAGTCGCTGTGATTGTAGCTAATGTCGACGAATGAGTCGCTGTGATTGTAGCTAATGTCAACGAGTGAGTCGATTTCTGATGCTCTTTTGTTGAACATCCGCTTTTGGGTATTATTTATGTAAATTCCTTACATGGTGAGTACACAAAAAATATATCGCTGAGTAACATCAGTTGATATGATAATAGCCCGCTCCTAACTTGTATAGACAAACATAAACAATCTTTCAATAACCTGTCAAAAAGAAAACTTCCCACATTGTGTGTTTGTGTGTTTGCGAGAGTGTTTGTGTGTTTGTGAGAGTGTTTGTGTGTTTGTGAGAGTGTTTGTGTGTTTGTGTGTATGCGAGAGTGTTTGTGTGTTTGCGAGAGTGTTTGTGTGTTTGCGAGAGTGTTTGTGTGTTTGCGAGAGTGTTTGTGTGTTTGCGAGAGTGTTTGTGTGTTTGCGAGAGTGTTTGTGTGTTTGTGTGTTTGCGAGAGTGTTTGTGTGTTTGCGAGAGTGTTTGTGTGTTTGCGAGAGTGTTTGTGCGTTTGCGAGAGTGTTTGTGTGTTTGTGTGTTTGCGAGAGTGTTTGTGTGTTTGTGTGTTTGCGAGAGTGTTTGTTTTACTTTAACCATAATGGCGATAGTTTATAAAATGTTGTTTTGAGGTTTGCCACTTTCAAAGCGCATCCAAGCTCCAGATATCCGTTGCAAGTCAAACTAATTATATGCTCTAACAATGCCGACATACAAATAAATAAATAGCTGCGTATCTTGGGATCAGTCCAACTCTATAACGAAGCTTCTACACTTATACCCACCTCAATTTTACAGTTAAACTTTGTTTAGATTTATGGAATAAACACATTTCTAAAAACACAAACTACACAATACAATAGGAAAACATTTTTTAAAAAATTATTTGAATTCAAAACTTTTAAGCTACCAGAGCATTAACTAAAAAAGTTGGCCTCAGAACTACGACTCTTGGCATCTGTTAGACCTTGACTCCCACCTGCGTGCGAGTACCTATCATCCCCTTCCATTTCCTACCCTCCCCTCTCTCTCTTCTGCTCCAGGAAGTACTGAAGTCTGGATAATGTTGTTATTTGTTTGTATTCTCACAGGAATGAGTCTTGGTGGAACTCTCTAGTCTACAAGTTTACTAAACAAAGTTATGCTAATTATCGCTCCGCCATTAAAACCATCAGTCTACGGGTTTTCTTTTTTTTTTTTAACATAGCCAAGCTTCTACGCACATTTCACTTTTTTTTTAGTGATTAAGATTAAAACTTGATACATTTAGATCTAGGTGGGACATTGTGGGGCATTGTAGGATATCAAGACATTGACCTCGCATGTATTACAAGCTACAAAACTTTTCTATGAATTATTTTGTTTCAACCCTTGTTTTAACTAACGAAGGTCACTTTACTGCGGGCTGGTCAACACTTAGTGTAGCTTAAACTTACATGTGTAAATGCTTTATGTTTTGCTTGCACACACGCACACACACACTCACATACGCACTCACACACAGGCAGTGTTTTCTTTGAAACTAAGTACTAAATACTTTTTTTTTTAAAGGCATTATTTTAGAATTTGAAGTGCATGGTATTTATTTTAAAAACTAAGAGACATACCATGTGCGTGTGTGTGAGTGTGTGTGCGTGCGTGCGTGTGCGTGTGTGTGTGAGTGTGTGTGCGTGCGTGTGTGTGTATGTGTGTGACATGTATATATATAAAAGTGTCTCCAGGTTCTTAAAGCCGAGAATTGTAAATGAATTGATCTATGGAAATGGACATCTAATCAAATAGGTTATGCTTGGGGTAGACTCGTTCAAAAACAAATTGTTGCAGTTATGGGAAGGGACGGTGCGGTTGGTGCCTGTAGGTAACGAGGGAGAGGGCCGACAGGTCAATAGACGATTAAGTTCTAAGCAATGCCTGTAATCAGGCCATCCCACGGCTGACCAACACTGACCATCCTATAAGGAAACGGTGGCGCGTGTGAACAAAGCGATTCGTCTAGACAATCAGCCTCCACTGGACTAATACAATCGTTGACCTAGCCGTTGACACTTGACGTAACAGAGTTTGGGCACAAAACACCTCGCCCCTCTACCCCCCGACATGACCAAATCCAACGACTCCATCATGGCACCACTAACTGGGACGCTGTTCGTTAGACCATGAAACCTGTTGGACATGTTAATTATAGTTCTATTGTGGTCAACACTAGAGACCATAACAGCAAGAGGGCTGGAAAGTATAGAGGTCAACTATATACATCGGATGTCATACCCATTCATGATGTCAACTAGAAAATGAGACCTGGGCTCAATCTGTTTGGAAGTGTTTCCTGGTAACAGCCATGGACATTGTCGGATTGTCCTAATAAAACACCTTTTTATTTTTTTAAACCAAGATCAAAATAGAACTTGTATATAACTCGGCCTGTTAATAGAAAGACATTTGATTATTGAACTTGATGGACGATGTTTTAAGTTAAAATATTTTATTTGAACATATTTTATAAGTAGTTTACGATGATAGAATTTCTAGAACAGTGTTTCCCAAACTGTGTTCCGTGAAACCATAGTGTTCCGCTAAGCCTGAATAGGTGTTCCACGAACTACTGGAATAATTAACTAGCAGGCCACCACGTGAATTTTAATCTCTTAAAAAAATAAGCAAAGTGTTCCGCTAAAAAATCAGAATGTGCGAAGTGTTCCGTCACTGAAAATGTTTGAGAACCACTGGTCTAGAAATCTAATATTATTACTATTGTAGAACGAACAACATTGAGACAGAGAGAACGTACTTGCAATTGATTTGATAAGGTCTTAAAGAAATATTTATAGAATGTAAGAGAGTTGTGCTGGAGTTGTGTCTCCTGATTCTTTCTTACTTATGATTTACAGTATCAAGCCAACATAACAACAGATCTGTCTCTCTTTCTCTCTCTCTCTTTCTCTCTCTCTCTCTATCTCTCTCTCTCTCTCTCCGTGTCTCTTTCCTTTACTTCTACTCTTTTTAACTTGAAATCAAAGATGGTCAGTGTAGAGAGAGGTAAACATGAGATTCTCTGAAACAAGATGGACAAGACAATGGCGAGTTGTGAGTTAACTCGTGCTAACGTGAAGGCGTGGCGATAGTGTGTGTGTGTGTGTGTGTGAGTAGGACCAGAAATGAGGGCTTGAAAGATGACACAATTATGTCTGTCGTTGTTGACCCATTCTCTCTCCCCCCCCACACACACATATACACTCCGCGTGTTCCTCTTTACGCTGGTCTAGAGAGGACAGCGTGAGTCAATATGACAGCAACTTAGGCAGAGCCGTGCTGGCAGAAGTGCTAGTCATTATCAAAGACAGGGACACCCGTCTCAGGATTAGCGCAGAGAATTTGAGATGGAGAGATTGAGAAAGAAAGAGAGAGAGAGAGAGAGAGCAGCCAGAAAGTGTAAACAGACAGCGATATTGGTGTTGACATATCAAAGACCAAGGGCTGTTCTTGTACGCATACTTTTAAGTTCTTTGGTCCCCTCTTTCTCGCTCTCTCTCTCTCTCTCCCTATTTCCTCTCCCTCCATCTCTCTCTCTCTATTTTTTTTACTCACAAATTCACCTCAAGCTCTTGTAAAAGCATGGGCGATATGGAACCTGCTCGTCAAGACCTAAACATACGTGTCTCCATATCTAGGTCTAAACAGGTTAAAGGTCACACAGAGAGAGAGCTCATTTGAAATGAAGTCAATTAAACCATCATCACTTCCAATCCTGAGGCGTTACAAGAGGGCAGTGATGTACATTCTAAACAACAAAGTAGTAGCCATCTTGCAAGGGGGAGATAAAAAGAAAGCAATGTCAACAAATCACGAGCTCCAATTGTCGTTGCTAGCAATACCACGTGAACGATAAAGAGAGTATATATCTTTGCTACCCAAACGACTTCAAGCTGGTGGGTCGATTTAATAAAGGTAGAACGATGTAATAGCAACATACCTGTGCGAAGAACTTCAATGTTGAATTGAAAGATCAAAAACATAACATTGGATTACGTTTTCTGATCTGACAAGTAGCGGCGCTCAATCAAGGACTCTAACAAAGAAAGGTTTTCGATATATGAATAAGTCCATAGCTTGTAGTATAAGACTATTATAGATTTCATTCTATAAAGACTTTCACGGTGGTTGCAACGTTACTGATTTACTATGAGGGATCAAAGGCTGGGCTCGTATATAAAGAGGTTTGAACCGAAACACAACCCCAGTTCTAGTACGCTCTACCTCATTCCAAGAACAGCTGGATTACACTTTTTTTTTTCAATCCAAAAAACAATTGTTCAAGGTAAACATCAGATAACAAACTTATAGTGCTGGAAGTGGACGAGATTGTGTATGTGGCTAGAACGTGACGTCTTGGGCACTAAGTGGACATCAAGTGTTTGTATTGCGTTAGAAAACAGACACAAATTTTCGTATTAAAAACTTAGCACCAACCCACTGTCACGTGACATTCTATGAAACAAAAGACTTCGATACAGTAACAACACTCATCATAAAGAGGCTTTCCAATGTTAATGTACAAGTGTGTCTCAATACAATGTAAAATCTGTTATACTGTCTTATCTTCAAAACAATGTTGAATATGTCTTACTGACATCTTCAGAAACAATCCAAAATCTGTCTTACTAACATCTTCAAATACAATCCAGAATGTGTCTTACTGACATCGTCATAAGCAATCTAGAATCTGTTTTTCTGGCATCTTCAAAACAATGTTGAATTTGTCTTACTGACATCTTCAGAAACAATCCAGACTGTCTTGCTGATATCTTCCATCTTGGACTATATACTAGGCGTAACAGAACAAGTAAATAAAAGAAACCTACAAATTTCTAATCACGTGACTTCATTGAGTTTGGCGGGCATTAAGTTACCAAGGAAATCTGTTGGCGGAAGTGCAAAACAATTAACATTGTGTGTGTGCTTTTATCATCAAGTCAGCTATAATGATTAATTCTCTACTTCTCTTTCTTTCTCTCTCTCTCTCTTTCTCTCCTCCTTTATCATTATTGTCTCCCATGATACAAGTTATAGTGAAGAGGGCAGGTAACTCGATGCGCTCTAAAACCCAAGTTTTTAATGTCGCAAGGGATAAGAATTAGATAACTTAAAGATGGAGTGTGTGTTGATGGCAGGAACAAAATACGGAAGGGGGGGGGAGAGATTGGAAGACAGTTAAATGTACGATTACTTACACGATCTTGTGGGGGTTTTGTTTGGTTGCACAAGATTTACAAAGGGAGGGGGGGTAGAGATTTGTGGCTACGTAATGGAAAGTTCAACAGTTGCTGGGGACGTACGATAAACCAAGCACGAGACGATATCGTGAGTATAACACGTGTTCTGTGTCAGAGTCTGTGTGGTCCGCTAAGTGAACAGGACTAGAGCTGGTGAGCACAGGATAAGTGAGCGAGGGATAGACAGAATAAGTGAGCCAGTGAATGAATGAATAGGAATGGATGAGTAAATGGTTGAATGAATGAATGGTTGATGAAGTGAGTCTTGAGTGAGTTAGCGAGTGAGTCCCAGAGAGTCATGTTCGAACATGACTCCTCACCTGATGAGCTGCCCTCGAGTCAGCAGACGATGTCCAATAATGTCATTGATAATTCGCAACTGAACATGCACTTACACCAGGATAAACCCTTTAACTACCCCCCCCCCCAGCATAAACCCCATTCATGCATGTATCGACATTTGGAACCGGTTAATACCATTTCAACATGGATTCGCTCCGAAAGAACTGGCCTATAGAAGAAAGAAAATAAAAAGGGGAGATAATAACAATAGAAACGACAACAATAAGATCAGGAAATGAGGATGACGTAGACAATGGCATCCACGACATTTAAAAGGGACACACGGGGTTGAACAGAGGCATAGTCAGCTCCAGATGTACTGGTGAATGCTTGATTGGTCAACCGTGAAGTAGGATGAATCAATGTTCGTGTGGAGGGGGGTGCCAGGACGCTGCGATTCATTCTAATAGGATAGATGGGCTCCTAGACTTGGCGGCAACAGTAGCTTGGAGGCGGGCAACACATTTTGGGAAGAAATTCATCCATGATTCAATTAGAAACGGGAAGTAATTATGGCTGAGTCTTTATATGATATAGAGAGTTACTGTCCCTTCTCGAGGATATATAGGTAGTGCTTTAGATGAGTGGGGCGGTACTATGTAAACAAGCAGATTTATGCAGGTGAGTGCAACAGTTTGGAACATTCTTTGAAGTTTCACTCACGCACCTCCGTCTTCCCCCCAGGTCGCCACTTCCTACCTCTCGCTCACTTCCCCGGCTAGGGCTCACTTGCACTTGCACGCTGCACACTCGCCCTCGCGGCATGAAACGAGATGTTGATATCAAGCTCGGGGTCGAAGCCCTCCAGGTGTTAAAACTCTCAAAGCAAGGCGATACACGGGACACGCATGGCTAGCTATCGAACCTGCGGATCTTGTGGGTGCTGGATCTTCGGAGGAGGGATTCTCTTCCCGTCACGTGCACGATCAGGGTCATGGCAAAGGAGGCACGGGAGGGGGGGTGAGCTAAATAAGAATGCTGCTGTCGTGTGGAAATGAGGAGGCTGGGGGTAAGGATGTGGTGTAAGCGAGGAACACTTTCGATCAGGGTTATTACAAGTTGTGACACTGTCGTAAAATTTATTGAGCGCTGATAATTAATTTCAGTGTTTCGGTGCAAGAGGAAGGAGTGAATCGGTTTACCGCTGGAGTACACAGGAAAGCATGAAGGAAGAGAGAGAGAGAGAGGCGGAGGAGCAGGAAGGGGGGAAAGATTAAAGGAAGCCGCCAATTGAAGTGAGAGGGCAATCAAAAAATGGGGTTGAACAAATTGATTTTTAATGGTATGTTAATATGTGCGAGGTGAAACATTAAATTTGACCATGAATACAGCTTTTAGATTTTTGAAGAAAAAGGATAGGAAAAAAAAAAATTGATGCGATGTGCCGAGTTTAATTTCTGTTTGTACGCGGATTCACATCAGAGAGATAGATACGTTGCAATCTAATCATAGTGAATACAGCGTTCATTTAAGAACATCTTAACCTTTAGATCTTTCAAGATTATATATGTCAGACTAAATATGTCTATAACACACAGTTATGGATCAAATTAGTTTTCTTTTTGACGTAGCTAATAGTAAGAAAACCCAAAAGTAAGAAAAACAAATAGTAAGTAAAACCGTACTATGCAGCAGAGACAGTGCTAAATTTTCATGTTTTGTTTCTTTCTTTCTTTCTAGAATGTTCAAATAATGGATGCTGTCAGAAAGAATTACTTCGGTATCCGTATACAATAATAAAGAAGCAAAAATATAAAAAAGTAATTAACTAATTGGCTTTTTAAAAAATTGATTCGTGTGTTGTCATCGACAAGGAATAATTGTGCAAAGTTTCAGCAAGATAGAACTAGACAGACAGACAGACAGACAGACAGACACTGTGAGTGGATAATAGCTCTGTAATAACAAAATACAGTTTATTTGTTGATCGGTGTGTGTGTGTGTCGCCCCACTCCTGTGCAAGTACAACTGACAAGTTCATCTTATGTTTGTTCCCGATAAATAAAAAAAAAAAAAGATGAAACTTGAGATGTCACCAGGGACGAAACAATATTACACAGACACGTCTTTCATTTGTGTATATTCTATAAATAGTAAACACGGCCTGCGCGTGCTTTGGAATGTAACGAAACATCTCAACTGTATCTCAGAATGACGTAATTAGCAAGGGAGTGACACCGAGCCTCTCGCGACGGAAGTATCTAGCTAAACACAATATTAACACTGAGATCGATGACGTCATACAGAACTTATTTCTTACATCACTTTGTTCAACAAAGTGAACAGATAATGTCAGACTTCAATTAGTTAGTTCTCCAGGGGTTCAGAAGAAGTAACAGTTCAATCCTTGAACCTTAACTCATTAGCAGAACGTTGTTTGGCCAGCACAACGACCAACCGCCTTTAGCACTGACTATTACGTTGAATAGGTTTTTCCTTGGGGGCGAGGTGGCTGAGTGGTTAAGCGCTTGACTTCCGAATCTGAGGTCCCGGGTTCGAATCTGAATTCAAATTTGAATTTCGGGATTTTTAAGGGCGCCCCTGAGTCCACCCAACTATAATGGGTACCTGAATTTAGTTGGGGAAACTTGGCCACAAGTCAACCTGCTCGTTTAACCATTTGCCAAAGAAACAAGTGATCTTAACATCATCTGCCCTGTAGATCGCAAGGTCTGAAATGGAGAACTTGCTTTTTCCTTCTTATTCTCTCCTGCCCCTCCTCCGCAAGTGAACTGGAACGTTCGACCAGCTGCAGGACTCAAAAACTTGGTCATTAGACTCAGTAGCCAATCCACAGCCTCCATTTACCCACGCAATGTTTATAACGTATATAATATATATATATATATATATATATATATATATATATATATATGTCAGTGTATTGCTATCACTTTCAAATTACCATACTTGGAAATAAATTTAGAAACAAAAGCAATACATTTCAAAACAAGAATACAGAGTGAATTTCAAAACATCGCACTACCGGAGGAAATAGAAGTTCTACATGTCAATACAGGGATTGAGACCTAACATTAACTGAATAGCAACCTACAAAAAACCTTATAACCATGTATACAACAATACCGGCATTACGAAACATGCAAACAAACAACTGAAAGGAGAGAGAGAGGAGTGCACTAACAGACTCTCATGCCTCTCGTGTACTAGTGATGGGGGTAGAGATGTCGAGGGTGCGTCGTAGATAAGTAAGGCGTGAAGATTGATAACTTTGTTAAGAGTGAAACAAAAAAAAAATGCTTCAAGGGGGAGAGAACTGGTTCAGAGTTATTCCAGACGATAAAAAGAGAATAGAAAATCAAATTATTGACGAGCGTTACCATGGCTACCAAGTTGAAAGGGGGGGGGGTATTTAAAATAATACATTTTAGAAAGTAAAATAAGGAAGGGGAGAGAGGTTTGATGAACAAGCGATGTTAGGGTTGTCTGCTCTTGCAAAAGGGTCTCAACTATATTAATTCCCAGCTTAATAACATTTTCTGTATCACAATGTACCACATAAACATTTGACAACTTATAGCCAAGTGGTTGGCAGTTTGGCTTTCGGAATGTGTTGCTTTTGATATAGGATGATTTTTTAATAAAATAAGGCTCTCCAACAATGTATGCAGGTCTATCTAACACTATGTGACAACGACACAGCATTAGCAAGACTGTCACAGATCTTGAAGGAGACAGAGAGAGATAGAGAATGAAAGAAAGATAAAAATATTCCGCCCCACTATTTGGTTGAGACTTAGACATACAACTCTTCTTTTGTCTATCAAGTAAAGGCAGATGACTGTGTGACTGTGGGTGTGAAACATGAAGATGTTTGGAAGACTCCCCTCAAATAAACACGGGAGTGGACACCCACAAAAGATCAGGCTCGTTGACTGCTCGGAGACGAACAAAAAATGACCAAAAGTCACGTAGATGTGATTTTGAGGGAATGTGGCCCTGAATCTTCCCCTCCCACTGCATCCACATCGGTGTGGTACCCGCTTGACGACTTGAGATAATTTACAGTGTAATCCCCGCCCCTCCATCTTCACCCCAAATCCACTTCAATACTTTGTAGGAGGGAAAAAAAGCAAGACCTGGTGATTGAGGGTAGAAGAGACAAGAGAGAAAGGACTGTGATTGAGGGTAGTAGAGACAAGAGAGAAAGGACTGTGATTGAGGGTAGTAGAGACAAGAGAGAAAGGACTGTGATTGAGGGTAGTAGAGACAAGAGAGAAAGGACTGTGATTGAGGGTAGTAGAGACAAGAGAGAAAGCCCTGTGATTGACGGTAGTAGAGACAAGAGAGAAAGGCCTGTGATTGAGGGTAGTAGAGACAAGAGAGAAAGGCCTGTGATTGAGGGTAGTAGAGACAAGAGAGAAAGGACTGTGATTGAGGGTAGTAGAGACAAGAGAGAAAGGCCTGTGATTGAGGGTAGTAGAGACAAGAGAGAAAGGCCTGTGATTGAGGGTAGTAGAGACAAGAGAGAAAGGCCTGTGATTGAGGGTAGTAGAGACAAGAGAGAAAGGCCTGTGATTGAGGGTAGTAGAGACAAGAGAGAAAGGCCTGTGATTGAGGGTAGTAGAGACAAGAGAGAAAGGCCTGTGATTGAGGGTAGTAGAGACAAGAGAGAAAGGCCTGTGATTGAGGGTAGTAGAGACAAGAGAGAAAGCCCTGTGATTGAGTGTAGTAGAGACAAGAGAGAAAGGACTGTGATTGAGGGTAGTAGAGACAAGAGAGAAAGGCCTGTGATTGAGGGTAGTAGAGACAAGAGAGAAAGGCCTGTGATTGAGGGTAGTAGAGACAAGAGAGAAAGGCCTGTGATTGAGGGTAGTAGAGACAAGAGAGAAAGGCCTGTGATTGAGGGTAGTAGAGACAAGAGAGAAAGGCCTGTGATTGAGGGTAGTAGAGACAAGAGAGAAAGCCCTGTGATTGAGGGTAGTAGAGACAAGAGAGAAAGGACTGTGATTGAGGGTAGTAGAGACAAGAGAGAAAGGACTGTGATTGAGGGTAGTAGAGACAAGAGAGAAAGGCCTGTGATTGAGGGTAGTAGAGACAAGAGAGAAAGGCCTGTGATTGAGGGTAGTAGAGACAAGAGAGAAAGGCCTGTGATTGAGGGTAGTAGAGACAAGAGAGAAAGGCCTGTGATTGAGGGTAGTAGAGACAAGAGAGAAAGGCCTGTGATTGAGGGTAGTAGAGACAAGAGAGAAAGCCCTGTGATTGAGTGTAGTAGAGACAAGAGAGAAAGGCCTGTGATTGAGGGTAGTAGAGACAAGAGAGAAAGGCCTGTGATTGAGGGTAGTAGAGACAAGAGAGAAAGGCCTGTGATTGAGGGTAGTAGAGACAAGAGAGAAAGGCCTGTGATTGAGGGTAGTAGAGACAAGAGAGAAAGGCCTGTGATTGAGGGTAGTAGAGACAAGAGAGAAAGGCCTGTGATTGAGGGTAGTAGAGACAAGAGAGAAAGGCCTGTGATTGAGGGTAGTAGAGACAAGAGAGAAAGGCCTGTGATTGAGGGTAGTAGAGACAAGAGAGAAAGGCCTGTGATTGAGGGTAGTAGAGACAAGAGAGAAAGCCCTGTGATTGAGTGTAGTAGAGACAAGAGAGAAAGGACTGTGATTGAGGGTAGTAGAGACAAGAGAGAAAGGCCTGTGATTGAGGGTAGTAGAGACAAGAGAGAAAGGCCTGTGATTGAGGGTAGTAGAGACAAGAGAGAAAGGCCTGTGATTGAGGGTAGTAGAGACAAGAGAGAAAGGCCTGTGATTGAGGGTAGTAGAGACAAGAGAGAAAGGCCTGTGATTGAGGGTAGTAGAGACAAGAGAGAAAGGCCTGTGATTGAGGGTAGTAGAGACAAGAGAGAAAGGACTGTGATTGAGGGTAGTAGAGACAAGAGAGAAAGGACTGTGATTGAGGGTAGTAGAGACAAGAGAGAAAGGCCTGTGATTGAGGGTAGTAGAGACAAGAGAGAAAGGCCTGTGATTGAGGGTAGTAGAGACAAGAGAGAAAGGCCTGTGATTGAGGGTAGTAGAGACAAGAGAGAAAGGCCTGTGATTGAGGGTAGTAGAGACAAGAGAGAAAGGCCTGTGATTGAGGGTAGTAGAGACAAGAGAGAAAGGCCTGTGATTGAGGGTAGTAGAGACAAGAGAGAAAGGCCTGTGATTGAGGGTAGTAGAGACAAGAGAGAAAGGACTGTGATTGAGGGTAGTAGAGACAAGAGAGAAAGGCCTGTGATTGAGGGTAGTAGAGACAAGAGAGAAAGGCCTGTGATTGAGGGTAGTAGAGACAAGAGAGAAAGGCCTGTGATTGAGGGTAGTAGAGACAAGAGAGAAAGGCCTGTGATTGAGGGTAGTAGAGACAAGAGAGAAAGGCCTGTGATTGAGGGTAGTAGAGACAAGAGAGAAAGGCCTGTGATTGAGGGTAGTAGAGACAAGAGAGAAAGGCCTGTGATTGAGGGTAGTAGAGACAAGAGAGAAAGGCCTGTGATTGAGGGTAGTAGAGACAAGAGAGAAAGGCCTGTGATTGAGGGTAGTAGAGACAAGAGAGAAAGGCCTGTGATTGAGGGTAGTAGAGACAAGAGAGAAAGGCCTGTGATTGAGGGTAGTAGAGACAAGAGAGAAAGGCCTGTGATTGAGGGTAGTAGAGACAAGAGAGAAAGGACTGTGATTGAGGGTAGTAGAGACAAGAGAGAAAGGCCTGTGATTGAGGGTAGTAGAGACAAGAGAGAAAGGCCTGTGATTGAGGGTAGTAGAGACAAGAGAGAAAGGCCTGTGATTGAGGGTAGTAGAGACAAGAGAGAAAGGCCTGTGATTGAGGGTAGTAGAGACAAGAGAGAAAGGCCTGTGATTGAGGGTAGTAGAGACAAGAGAGAAAGGCCTGTGATTGAGGGTAGTAGAGACAAGAGAGAAAGGCCTGTGATTGAGGGTAGTAGAGACAAGAGAGAAAGGCCTGTGATTGAGGGTAGTAGAGACAAGAGAGAAAGGCCTGTGATTGAGGGTAGTAGAGACAAGAGAGAAAGGCCTGTGATTGAGGGTAGTAGAGACAAGAGAGAAAGGCCTGTGATTGAGGGTAGTAGAGACAAGAGAGAAAGGCCTGTGATTGAGGGTAGTAGAGACAAGAGAGAAAGGCCTGTGATTGAGGGTAGTAGAGACAAGAGAGAAAGGCCTGTGATTACACTTGTCCATCCCCAGAGACTTTCACAGGACATGGATCTGATGAGCATATATTTTTCTCAGAAACATTCAGTTCTCCTTTTTTTTTTATAAAGGCAATGAAAAAAAAATGTGGACAGTATAGATTTAAAGATGTTCGCGGTCCGAAATGCGAGCGAGCCTGTTTCTTTCCAACACAATTCGACAAATACATTTTTGTTCAGGTCATAAAAAATGAGTTACAAGCAGGTTGACCTGGAATGCATCTCAAAGTGTGGTGTTGTTGGCTTAGCTCGAGATGTCTTCAAAGCGAAATGTAAAAACCTACAGATGTTATAGAAAGACTGGGAGTCGAAATGTAAAGACCTACAGATGTTATAGAAAGACTGGGAGTCGAAATGTAAAGACCTACAGATGTTATAGACAGACTGGGAGTCGAAATGTAAAGACCTACAGATGTTATAGAAAGACTGGGAGTCGAAATGTAAAGACCTACAGATGTTATAGAAAGACTGGGAGTCGAAATGTAAAGACCTACAGATGTTATAGAAAGACTGGGAGTCGAAATGTAAAGACCTACAGATGTTATAGACAGACTGGGAGTCGAAATGTAAAGACCTACAGATGTTATAGACAGACTGGGAGTCGAAATGTAAAGACCTACAGATGTTATAGACAGACTGGGAGTCGAAATGTAAAGACCTACAAATGTTATAGAAAGACTGGGAGTCGAAATGTAAAGACCTACAGATGTTATAGACAGACTGGGAGTCGAAATGTAAAGACCTACAGATGTTATAGACAGACTGGGAGTCGAAATGTAAAGACCTACAGATGTTATAGACAGACTGGGAGTCGAAATGTAAAGAACTACAAATGTTATAGAAAGACTGGGAGTCGAAATGTAAAGACCTACAGATGTTATAGACAGACTGGGAGTCGAAATGTAAAGACCTACAGATGTTATAGACAGACTGGGAGTCGAAATGTAAAGACCTACAGATGTTATAGACAGACTGGGAGTCGAAATGTAAAGAACTACAAATGTTATAGAAAGACTGGGAGTCGAAATGTAAAGACCTACAGATGTTATAGACAGACTGGGAGTCGAAATGTAAAGACCTACAGATGTTATAGACAGACTGGGAGTCGAAATGTAAAGACCTACAAATGTTATAGACAGACTGGGAGTCGAAATGTAAAGACCTACAGATGTTATAGAAAGACTGGGAGTCGAAATGTAAAGACCTACAGATGTTATAGACAGACTGGGAGTCGAAATGTAAAGACCTACAGATGTTATAGACAGACTGGGAGTCGAAATGTAAAGACCTACAAATGTTATAGACAGACTGGGAGTCGAAATGTAAAGACCTACAGATGTTATAGAAAGACTGGGAGTCGAAATGTAAAGACCTACAGATGTTATAGACAGACTGGGAGTCGAAATGTAAAGACCTACAGATGTTATAGACAGACTGGGAGTCGAAATGTAAAGACCTACAAATGTTATAGACAGACTGGGAGTCGAAATGTAAAGACCTACAGATGTTATAGAAAGACTGGGAGTCGAAATGTAAAGACCTACAGATGTTATAGAAAGACTGGGTGTCGAAATGTAAAGACCTACAGATGTTATAGAAAAACTGGGAGAGTCGAAAGTCGTAAAACAACTTACCTTTTGTTTCTTGCACATTGTAGGGAGCAGCTGAACTTCGTGTGTCATGTGACGGCCGTCTTTTGCGCAAACGCTGCACACCGGAAGTCGACAGGACAAGCAAAACATTCCAAGGGATTCCGATGGGTGCTCACCGCATTTGTGCTCCTTGCTGTTTCGACGCTTGTACTTGAGGATCATGTCTCCCTGAGTGGGGTCCACAAGGTTGTGCTTCGCGTACATGCCCTCCGAAGGATGACACTGATTTCGGCATGGCTCGCAGAAGAAGACCTCACACTGCTCACACATGACCGCTGCCGGGCGGTGGTCGATCAGGCAACGCTCGCACTTTATCTCCACTTTTTTGCTCTGATTTTGGTACTTGTGAACGATGGCCTCCAGGACCCGGTTGGTTGGCAGGGAGAGGGCGCCGTTCTCATCCAGGAAGACGAGCCTCTCGCAGACGGTGCACTTGATCCCGTAGCTGCAGCTCTGCAAGCTCTGTAGGAAGATGTTGGCCACGCTGGGGGTGCCGACATAGCTGCTAGGGCGGCTGTTGCACACAACCCCACTGTCGGTCTCGCTCACGATGCTCAGTTTGTCTATGTCTGGGAAGTCCAGCAGGCTAGTGTGGTCACTGATGACCGTGCCGCTGTCCGACTCGGAGCAGGCCGAGGACATGGACTGAGGCAGGAGATTCTGGGCTGGCTCCTGGCAACTCAAAGCGCAGGCCACACACAGGGAGTGTGCGCAGGGCATGAGCACGGGTTTGGTGTAGAACCGACAACAAACGGGACACCGGAGTTCGTCTTCCATGGTCACGCGATCGAGGGTGACCAGTTCAGTCAAAATGGACACGAATGATTCTAGGCACAACACTTTCTCAAACGTTGTCTGTCCTCGTTCACAATCTCAACACTCAAGTTGCACTAGGAGTTGGTGCACCAACATTAATCCATGCTCAATCAGCACACAAAATGCACAATATCCAGTATCCAGTAATGCATGCACAGGTATCCAGCTCTAATCCATACACAGACATCCAGCTCTAATCCATACACAGATATCCAGTCAAACGTAGGCCTACGTCCGGTTAATAACAATGAATTCACGGCTAATCCAAACAAATCAAACACAGGTCACCGTCAGCTCTACTGTATCCAAAGTTAATCCAAAATGTCTAGTTGGCAATGGTGTTATATCCAAATAAAAGAATTAATGTTAGAATTATTATTTTAAGTACGGAAGCACACACTGGTCATTTATAGAAATATCCAGAAGCACAGTAGTGTCAGGAATCAAGTTAATAAAGTATCATGTCAGTACACCTGTGAGAAAAATTAATGATAGAACTCAGTTCTAAAGTATACATTACCTTCAGTCACTGTAAATAATCACTACAGTGTCGCAGGTAGCCTTTTAAAAAAAGTTACTATCGATTGGTTAGTAGGTCTAGTAACTGTAACCACTGTCATAACACGCGAAGCACGGACATTCACAGCACACTGCCCAACCTAAAGTATGTCCACCTCACTCAAAGACAGAGCAGTGGTCGTAGTGTATTGTAGGTAAACAGTAAGAAGCCGTTGTGATATTTACGCTGGTGCGGCTATCCCCGGATTACCCCCTGACTCCGCGGCTGGCGCAGTGATTTAGAAGGTCATCTTTTTTTTTTCTCTATTTGCTGATTTTCTTACATTCCTCACTCCACGCCTATTTTTATGTCTAACTCTACGCCTAACTCGTTATAAGAAACTAAACTGTACAACAGCTAGATATCCACGCCCCTGACGCATCGTTTAAGAAGGTAATTTACGGCGTGCGTAAGGCGACTGTCGTAAATTTGTATTTATCATCCCCCGAGGTCTTCTGAAAGGTTCTTCCTACCATTACCTCTTGCTCGCTGTCTCTACCAGCGTTATCCACAGAACTGCGACATTCCAAATGATAACTGGTTCACAGTCTAGGCTACAAGAAGTTATCTAGTTAGCTGAACGCATCTACAATAAATCGTTGACCCTAATTAAGAAATTTATTAAGAAACATTACGCGCAATGCAAATAACAACTCTTAATATGACTCGTGTGAGCCAGCAGACACAACATTGACTTACAATTAAGAACCGTTCAAAGAACCAGATTGTACATGTGTACATGTTCAGAGAACCAGAGTGTACATGTGTACATGTTCCCATTCGTTCTGGTACGTTCATTGCTCATAAGCTTATTGTAAAACGTACTATCCAATCTGACTTTTGAAAAAATGTAGAATCAAAGTTTTAGAAAATAAGTTTTTGTTATAATGGAACTTAGAAGAGACCAACACATCTAATACGTCGCGACTTATTTCTCACGTTGGTCTATGTACGACAAAGTAAACAAAAATATTGCTTTATTATTTTGATTCTATTCTAGTTTTTTTTTTTTTTTAAACACGCCACAGTCATTAAGCTAACCTGCAGAGACAGAAAACAATTCTAGATCTAGATAACTGGATTTTGTAGAGTCAAAGAACTAGACTTATACGTTCTGAATTAGGTTTTTAAATTCTCAAATGGCGCAAGTACTTCACGAGACTTGTATTTGTTCAGTCACATCTATCTAGATCTGGATGTCACGACGTAATGGTTCGATTGTAGCAACAAACTTTTCTCAAGACCTAATATCAACAGTGAACTGATGACACGGAAACATTGAGTGGAACGTTTAATAAGTCATCTACAGAAATACATTCTAGATGGATTCTAGTGCATTGTAAGTCGCAAGATTGCCAAAACACAAGAGGTCACCTCATAAAAGGTCACAAAGTGTCAATATTTACTTCTTCGATTATAACCATTTTATGTAGACAAATTGTGCACGGCATGTAGATCTGTGTTGGTTTATAAATCTAGATCTAGAAGTTAGTAATAACATAACGCAGCCGATACATCACATTTTCCTAAGTGTGCAAACAAACTTTACTTTTAATCCAGTTAGCCTCTGTGTTTATAGCGTACACGATTATTCTAGCTTATTATTAATCTCTGGAATAAACAACAAACAACAACAACGAAATCCTCCTATACGTACACACACACACACACACCATTTCGACTTGAAAATAAAACAACATGAAAGAAACTGATACTCTTAATAAATCACAGGGTACAGATAATCCAGTCTGAAATAGAACTAGTCCTGTTATGAATTAAATTTTTCACAAACTATTGGTCATTGAAGAAGAGGCTGGCGTAGACACAAGTTCTCAACAGCCTCGACGTCATACTCTCACAAGTCTCGAGCACCCTGAGACACCGCTCAGCAAAGCCTCAAACCCAGAATGTAGTCATTTTGGTCTGAAGCTCTGCTCTCCCCCCTCACACTCTCCTCTCTCTCTCCTCTCTCTGGCCTAGACCAGGACCAGCGCAGGGGCTTGCGGGACTTGCGCGGTCCAAGACTTCATTTTTTTCCCCTTGTCACGCAGTGCCGCTGAGTCTGCTTCAACGGCGGCGGCATGGGTTTAGCTCCCCGTTGCCGGGCTTGTGCCCCCCCCCCATCTCTCTTCTAAATCTCTTCACCCTTGCCACTGTTAGCGAAAGGTGTCAGAAGGAGGCGGGGCTAGGGTTTGTTTACTAACAAGTCCACGTGATGTCGCGTGCAGGTACGGAACTGAAAAGGTTACCGTCAGTTACTGTACTGTTATAGTTAAGCTACTAATGGTTACTATAGACAGTTAATGCACTGTTATAAGCTGCTATAGACAGTTACTGTACCGTTAAAAGCTGCTATAGTTACTGCACTGTTATAAGCTACTATAGTTACTGTACTGTTAATCTGTTATAAGCTACTATGGTTACTGTACTGTTATAAGCTACAATAGACAGTTACTGTACTGTTATAAGCTACTATAGACAGGTACTGTAGTTATAAGCTATTAAGTGAAATGAGGACAGAACGTCGTGTGAGATTCGCGGTTACTGTACTATTATAAGCTACTTTAGTTACTGTACTATTATAAGCTACTTTAGTTACTGTACTATTATAAACTACTTTAGTTACTGTACTATTAAAAGCTACTTTAGTTACTGAACTATTATAAGCTACTTTAGTTACTGTACTATTATAAGCTACTTTAGTTACTGTACTATTATAAACTACTAAACTACTTTAGTTACTGAACTATTATAAGCTACTTTAGTTACTGAACTATTATAAGCTACTTTAGTTACTGAACTATTATAAGCTACTTTAGTTACTGTACTATTATAAGCTACTTTAGTTACTGTACTATTATAAACTACTTTAGTTACTGTACTATTATAAGCTACTTTAGTTACTGAACTATTATAAGCTACTTTAGTTACTGTACTATTATAAGCTACTTTAGTTACTGAACTATTATAAGCTACTTTAGTTACTGTACTATTATAAGCTACTTTAGTTACTGTACTATTATAAGCTACTTTAGTTACTGTACTATTATAAGCTACTTTAGTTACTGTACTATTATAAGCTACTTTAGTTACTGTACTATTATAAGCTACTTTAGTTACTGTACTATTATAAGCTACTTTAGTTACTGTACTATTATAAGCTACTTTAGTTACTGAACTATTATAAGCTACTTTAGTTACTGTACTATTATAAGCTACTTTAGTTACTGAACTATTATAAGCTACTTTAGTTACTGTACTATTGTAAGCTACTTTAGTTACTGTACTATTATAAACTACTTTAGTTACTGTACTATTATAAGCTACTTTAGTTACTGTACTATTATAAGCTACTTTAGTTACTGTACTATTATAAACTACTTTAGTTACTGAACTTTTATAAGCTACTTTAGTTACTGAACTATTATAAGCTACTTTAGTTACTGAACTATTATAAGCTACTTTAGTTACTGTACTATTATAAGCTACTTTAGTTACTGTACTATTATAAGCTACATTGTACTTTAGTTACTGAACTGTTATAGGTTATTTTACAACGTCCCTAAACTGATTATTAAATGTGTTTTAATCATTGTTAATCCACCATATACTTTAGGATACTGCTACGTAAAATACCACAGGACAGAACTATTCAATGAATATGATTACTTATCATGGGGATCTTTAAGAACAGGGATTCAAACGTTTGGCAATAGAGCTGCTTATCACATATCCCGAATACAATTTATTAGCTACTGTTATTGACATGATACTATGGATCCAAAGAGGCCGAATAAAAGTTTATCAAGTAGAATTTATAGAAAACTAATATTTAATCTAATTTTATTTAACCACTATCTTCTAATCTTTCGCTTAGATACAGATTTAACACAAAGATTATAAGTGGAAAATGTCTATCTATCTATCTATCTATCTATCCCACACAAACATTGATTGCTAGAGTTAATGTTTAATTAATTCGAAGAAAGAAAAGGCTCCTATATCAGTAAGGGAACTAACGGAATTAATAAGGGAACTATCCCTATTATTGATTTATTATGAAGCTGACTGAACTATACTAGAATATAGTCAGTGTATGATTTATTTCATATTAATATTTTGGGTTGTTGATGATTGACTCACAAGGGTATATTTGTACAATCTCCCGAACCAGAGTACATTAAGTACCTGTTGTAACTCGGGCGTAGGTCGGTAGTTCTAGGTAGTATATACAACTAAACCGATGTAAGATCATTAAATTCAAAATGAAATTAACTTGAGCACACTTCTTGTCAATTGAACTGAAATAAAAATTGTATGTATCCATGTGGGGGATAGATTCCACTTGAAATGAGATCTAGCATCTCACTTCAACAACTTTGTTTTTAGTGTTTTACGTGTCTCTTGGTGAAGTCCATCTCAACTTTCACACCAATCCCTTCCATCACGACAGATCAGCTCGTAGTTTCATAAACTCTTCAGTCTACACAACCAAAAACATCCGCCCTCACGGTTACATCAGCAACACACATATACATACACACAGATATATGCACTCCATAACAGTGACCAGAGAAGAACACCAGCAAAGATTGTTCACAGCCTTTCTCATCTCTACACTCATTTTAAATATTTTTGTTGTTGTTGTAATGCTTCCATCCTCCAACGGCACACAATTTTGGAGTATACCGTTGACAAAACAAAAGAAAAAGGTCAAAGGGTAAAGTTGTAATAGACACATTTTTTTTTTTTAAATCTGTTTTGTTTTCTAACGAACTTCAGAAAGAAAGGACCGCAAGAGGGAACCTAGACATGCGCGATGACTTGAGTTTTAATTTTCAAAAGCTATGGTATTCCAGTTATATTCCTGTTGTTATGTGCTTAATATTGAGTCAATGTTTTAGAGAGACAATGAAATGTTGTTGAATTACTTATGACAAGGTTTAAATAAAAGAAACATTTTCACCATTTTCGCGCTGACTCGAGTGCCCCGAGGTATAGACGCGTACCGCATGTTGAGAAAAACAAAGTCTTAGCTCTGTACCTAGTAGTTTGAAGTGAGAAGACATACAATTGCTTTGTTTGATGTGGTCTGACTATCCCAAAACGATTTATATTTCCTGAGCTATTTGAAAGGCTAGGTGCACATTTTCACGTGGAGCACCTCCATTGAAATACACACACACACCCAAAATAGAGCGCCCCCCCCCCCCTAAAATCTAAAATATATTATTTCCTTGAGCAACAGCTGAACAGGAAACTAAAGTCTCCACATCACATTTAAAAATTATTTTTTTTTCTAGATGAGTTCAGATTTTCAGATAGTTATTATTTCATTTTTGTTGTTGTTAATAATGGAAAGAAAACAAATACACTGCTTTCTTATTCCCTAGCCGCTGCTTTCTTATTCCCTAGCCGCTGCTTTCTTATTCACTAGCCGCTGCTTTCTTATTCCCTAGCCGCTGCTTTCTTATTCACTAGCCGCTGCTTTCTTATTCCCTAGCCGCTGCTTTCTTATTCACTAGCCGCTGCTTTCTTATTCACTAGCCGCTGCTTTCTTATTCACTAGCCGCTGCTTTCTTATTCACTAGCCGCTGCTTTCTTATTCACTAGCCGCTGCTTTGGACTTTCTGTAGGGAAAGACTTTGTTTGTTCTTAGTGTATCGTGTTTGTATCCTATTGGATCTCGGCCTCAGAATCTTTGGTCTCGTGTATTTATTCTCATATGAAAATGATTTCTACATGTATTCAGCATCATTAAACACACATCAGGAGGCGCGGTGGCTGAGCGGTAAAGCCGAACTGGAGTCCCAGGTTCGAACCCTGGTGATTTTTAATTTCGGGATCTTTGTGCGCCTATGAGTCCCCCCAGCTCGAATGGGTATCTGAGATTATTTGTGGAGAACTAAAGGCGGATGGTAGTTGTGCAAGCCACGTGACACCCTGCTCGTTAACCGTTGGCCATAGAAACAGATGACCTTTACATCATCTGCCTTATAGATCGCAAGGTCACACACAGGTCACAGATCCACAGATCTTAAAGAAAGACAAGTCTTACCCAATCGATGCTAGCAGGACATAGTTCCATTTACAATAAATACATATAAAAAGCTAAAGACAAGAAGAACAAAAAAATATGGTTACAAAGACGGTTTGTGTGGAGACATAAGCTCGTAATCCATACGACATATACAAAGCATGAAAAGTAACAATGCATTTTAAATGATGTTTTAAAGTAATTTTAAACTATATTCGAATTAATAAAATTACTAAATTGATTCTTTCACATTTAAAACAAAAATAACAATTTTATATACAATATAAGTAGATTATATAACAAAAACTACTTTATTTAGTAATAAATATTTTCAAAACTTTTTTTGTTAAAGAATATGACAAAATATACATTTAAAAAATATATAGGAGAATAGTCTACCTTAGTAATAAAGACATTCATATTTTTATTATTAATAGTGGATAGTTATAAAAATGGTATATTTGTTTTTGAAAAAAATACCTGCTTGCATATTTACTTTTAAAAATAAACTTACTCACTTTCAGAAAAGTAACAAGTAGCCGTTGCATCAGAACTTTAAAATGTCTAAGATATTATGATATAGGATTTTCAATATTTTTTTCTAGTTTCTGCGATCTAAACGGGACGGACGGACGGATGGATGGAGCACACAAAACTAATAACGCCTATTTCGGCCGCTAAAAAGAGAGAGAGACTGAGAAAAAGAG
Source organism: Biomphalaria sudanica (assembly GCA_036873155.1). Classification (NCBI taxonomy): domain Eukaryota; kingdom Metazoa; phylum Mollusca; class Gastropoda; family Planorbidae; genus Biomphalaria; species Biomphalaria sudanica. The sequence goes on from JAZGLO010006158.1 coordinate 416,672, forward strand.
ATTGAGAGAGAGAGAGAGAAAGAGAAAAGAAATAAATGAGAGAAATGTATTTATGTGTGTAGATGTTAGGGTTATAAGTGTAACACGTTTTACCACCCGTGGCATGTCAAGGGTAGAAGGCGCCCGGAACCTGTCCCAAAAGCCTCTCCAGATGGAACACCCCACATTCTTAAAAACTGTTACAGTCCAACGATAACTACGTTGGGACCCTGTCTATACAACAATGTCCATCGGTTTGGGAGTGACACTGCGCGACAAAAGTTAAGGCCATTGTAAAGAATGCCTTTTTGTGAATGATACTTTCTACGTTCTGAAAACCAAACATGACATGAGAGTTTGCCTTAAATAGTTCACAATGTTATTGCACTCGAGAGACATAAATTGTTTATTCCAAACTCTAATTAAAGACTGGGATTCGTCTCGATTATGTCTGCAGTGATCTAACTGGGCGCATCACATCACCTCGGATTTCCTGATTCCAACAAGTCTGGATTTTTAAAGGTTTTTTAGATCAATTTAATGTTTAATACAATGCATTATTATAATACATAAACAATACTTAAAAACAATGTCTTTCCTCTCTTTATAGGGATATCTCTGGGATAATGTTCCCAATTTTAGTCAGAAAAAAAAAGGTCTAGCAGATTTTAAGTCTCAAATTAACATGCGCAATTAGATTAAAGCATGGATACACTTAGGATGTAATTATCTTCTCTTTTGAAGACACTCTTGTAATTTATAAGATTATAAGTTTAAAAAGCGTGGTCCTTTTGTTTTTAGAAGATGTTACTATTATTCTAAAACCTATTATGAAAAGTTCATTATCTAGATGACATTAATGAAAGAAAAGGATAAATCTACTTCATAGCTGAAACACAGTGATCTTAGCATAAGAAAGAGTTAGTAAAGAAACAAATACCTTGAACTATAAACCCTCTCAATAAAATAGTCATTCAGCAGTTTGTTTGTATTTGTTCCATTTATATTATATAGAAATTAATCTGTATACATTCTTTAATTGATTTATAAAAACAGTGAAAATGCGAACGATTTTTTAAAATTAACCAATAATGCATTTAAGAAAAACCAATAAAATTCCAATTAGGGATTGTTTATATTAGTGTAAAATTTCTATTTATATAGTCTGTATTAATCGTTCATAGAACAAAAAAAAATTCATGGGAAAAAAATCTTTTTAATTAATGCAACCGTCGAACCGTCATTAATCATTAACATAATCTACATATACTATAATAAGGTGTCCCAGGAAACTATAGATCAGTATCACTTACCAGCATCACATGTAAAATCCTAGAACACATAATATGTAGCAATATCATAAACCACTTAGATAAACATAATGTCCTTACTCCATACCAACATGGCTTTAGGAAACATAGATCATGTGAACACACAACTAATAGGACTAATTGATGATTTTTCAAAAGGTTTAGATAATAGTGAGCAAATAGATGTTATCTTATTAGATTTTTCTAAGGCTTTTGACAAAGTTCACCACCATAGTTTGCTTAAATTAAAATGTTTTGTCATTGATGGTCCATTGCATCAGTGGATTAAAGATTTTCTGATAGGGAGAGAACAAACTGTAATAATAAATGGCTCTAAATCAACACCAATAACACTAAACTCAGGTGTACCTGAAGGAACAGTCTTAGGTCCACTACTATTTTTAATTTACATTAATGATTTACCAAAATGCATTACCTCAGGGAAAAAAAGTCAATGTATTTGCATAATATATAGAACAATAGAAACAACACAAGATACAGAAATTTTACAAAGAGAATTAGATAAATTACAGAAATGGGAATCAAATTGGAGCATTTGTTTCCATCCAGAAAAACTAAAACAAATTAATTCCACTAATCTTATTCATGATAAACCAGTAACACAGACTAAAAACGCAAAATACCTAGGTGTTATAATAAACGAAAAATTTTCATGGAATCTCCATATTGATGAAACTGTCGAAAAAAAAAAAAAAAGGGTTTATTAAAAGAAATTTCTATAAATCAAATAAGGACATAAAACTAAAATGTTATTTAACCTTGGTTATGCCAATAATAGAATATGTATCCTCTGTTTGGGACCCTGAACTCATAAAAACATTACGAAACTGGAACAGACACAAAATAGAACAGTGAGATTCATAACAAACAAATGTTCACATTTGACTAGAGTAACACCTTTAGTCAAAACACTAAATTTAGAAAGCCTTCAGGAAAGAAGACTCAAAAAGTAAGGTAGCAATTATACATAAAACACTGAACCATAATCTTCAAATACAAAAACAAAATTTAATAAAAATACTCTGAAAGACACAAAGATAAAGGCACATTCCTCGTCCCATATGCTAGGACCAATTTGTACAAATACTCCTTCTTCCCTAGTGCTATTAGAGCATTAAATGGGTTGCCTGAGCTAGCCAGGAAAACCAGTGACTTGGCAGAATTTAGGTCATTGGTTAATATGCATGACTGATTGCATGACACATAGGACGTAATCATCTTCTTTTTTGAAGTAACGTCTGTATTATATAAGATACGAAGATAAGATCCTGTGAGATCTCTATAGCCAATCAAGTAGAGGATAGAATGACGACAACACTAAAACGGATGTGACACAAGGCTGGATCTTATCCCCATTTCTTTATCTCCTAGCCATCCACTATGGCATGAAAACAAAAAAAAACACGAATCTTGTGCTGCCTCACTTGGCGTGAACCAAAACAACTGACGGACCCTGACTTTACAGACGATATATCACATTTCTCGGGAATACAATTAAATGTTTACCAGAGGTGACGTTGTTCCTCGACAGAAACGCTTTCCAAATCGGCCTCGGAATAAACCTTGATAAAACCCAAGTTAGGAGTGTTGGCTACAGCTCAACAAGTACAACTGTCAACATTGGGCATACAGATCTTGAACAGATAGATCAGTTTACCTCTTTAGGCAGTGTTCTCACTAGCGACGGAGCTGCTTGTAACGACGCCACTTGGCGCGTAGGGAAAGTTCGAATCGCGTTCCAGAAACTGTGGCCTATCTGGGCAAACAAACCAATCAGCCTGGAGGCCTTATTACAATCATTTTCTCAACGGCCACCTACTTTGGGTGACGTGGAAGTTGTCCATGATGGTTGAGAAGGGCCCGAGCAATAACACCCAATTATGTATGTTTTAAGTTCTAAGAATGTGTTATTTCCCAATTATGTATGTTGTAAGTTCTAAGAATGTGTTATTTTCCAATTGTGTATGTACCAAGTATTTGATGCGACATTGTTTAATCATGTATGATTGTATGTGATTGATAAGCAAATCCTATTATTTAAGCTTATATGTTTTTAGAATATATCATTTCTCAATCATGTTATGCTTAGTTTGTGATTCAATTATGTATGTCCTAAGTATATGTCATTACTCAACCATGTATGTCCTAAGTATATGTCATTACTCAACCATGTATGTCCTATGTATATGTCATTACTCAACCATGTATGTCCTATGTATATGTCATTACTCAACCATGTATGTCCTATGTATATGTCATTACTCAACCATGTATGTCCTATGTATATGTCATTACTCAACCATGTATGTCCTATGTATATGTCATTACTCAACCATGTATGTCCTATGTATATGTCATTACTCAACCATGTATGTCCTATGTATATGTCATTACTCAACCATGTATGTCCTATGTATATGTCATTACTCAACCATGTATGTCCTATGTATATGTCATTACTCAACCATGTATGTCCTATGTATATGTCATTACTCAACCATGTATGTCCTATGTATATGTCATTACTCAACCATGTATGTCCTATGTATATGTCATTACTCAACCATGTATGTCCTATGTATATGTCATTACTCAACCATGTATGTCCTATGTAGATGAATATCAGAAATGCAAGTGACAGAAAAAGAACAGGGGGGAAAAAAAAAGCGATAGTTTGGAAAAAAATAAAAATTGGAAGAATCGGTGTATAGGGAGAAAAAAAAAGGGGGGGGGGGCTGAAATATGAGCAAAAAAAAGCCAGGGGCGGAGTGACATAGTTTGTTGTTAGAACAAGAAGTTTGATGTCTGATATTTTCAAGACCAGGGACTCGCTAGGTAAATAAACAAGACCAGACTAGGGAGTCATTCAAGTCAAAGAAAAACCTCATAATTTACGGCTCGTCTCAGCAGGACTGGTAGGACTAGCAGGACTGGTAATGGTCACAGTGTTTGTGTGTGTGTGTGTGTGTGTGTGGGGGGGGGTAATACTCGTGCATTTCAAGGTCATTCACTTAGAGATGAGTTTTAACACATGCTTCATATCTGTCTCGCATTCACTGTGTTACGTAACCAGAGAGGTAGATAGATTTCGATCAACAGGAACTCCTGGGGCGCCAACATAGTAGGGAGATCAGCGGTTGGACAATGGGGTGCACACTTCGATGTAAGGGCTAAAACATCAGCTAACGTTGATTGCCCTAAAGTAAAACTTTTTAAAATATAAGACATGAAAGGCCAAGTCAACTGACTTAAGAGCAAGTAACAAGCTAAATATAAGAAATCATTTTAAAAAACAAAGCTTATCTAAAGGGGAAGAACTTCACCTTCAAAACTATATCATTAATTTATAAGCTATTTCCCTCATTCGATACGAAACAAAATTAATTACAAATAATTAATAAAAATAATTTTTTTATTGATTCATGTTTTGTTAGATACAATGGATAATTGTTTCAAGTATTAAATTGATTGGAGAATTCGTGAGGAAGAAATAGGGCAGTTATTTTAGGGGACTAAGCCTAACAAATTTAGACATATCTGTGAATACTGAAGGATTAGTTTCCTTTGCTGGTATCAAATAAACTAATGAATTACCAGAAAATAATTGGCCAATTGGTTACTTTTTATTTTATTGGTTGGTGTCTTGGTTGTGGGAGAGATAACGTTTACACACTGTCATGTTTAAGAATTATTTATATTGTTAACTAACTGTATACTGTTTATTAAGGTACCGGGGTTCAACCTGACAAAAACATCACTCACACACAGTCGTACATATAGTAACCAACTATGTGAATAGTTTAAATAAAAAAAGGAAATGAATTTAATTGTATGAAACTGATATATGTGTATGTACAATGAGGATGATAAATAGACAATATATATATATATATAAATAAATATATATATATATATATATATAATATATAATATAAATATAAAGATATTATTGAATAATTAATTTAAGCACCTTTGCTACTGCTATCAACTTGTCACCCTGGTTTCATAGTCCACCAGACTCTGACCGACTGGCGTCACAAAACTGCCAACCTCGGTAATAGTAAAGTTAGACCTCAGATAATCGCCAATTTGACAATGACACTGAAAACTGTAATGTATATTTCTGAGATGGCAAGCGACGCCCACACTAGCATAGACTCGAGCCAGTATATACAACTCCAACACTGGCACCCTTTTACGGACCAACACACCGTCCGTTTCAATCAAATTCGGAGGGTGAACTGCCTCGTGACAAAAGAATGACCAATAGATGTCACCGGACTTTGTGACGTAGCAAAAACAATTCAAAACAAAACTACAAGACACTCTCGCCCCGTACAAGTACTACGAGTAGAGGAACAAAAAACTAAGCAAAAGACACTACGCGACACACACTTTTTACCAGACAGACAGACAGACAGAGGGAGTTGATATATGCTTTATAAAAAAGAGTTAGGTCAAGTCTACTCAATTAAGAGTAATTTTACTATTCCAATAGAAAAGTCAAGAGATACTCGATTTCTGAGCTACTTTCTCCACCTCCTCACTGTACAATCTTGACACTTAAGTGACACAGCTGTGGGTAGCCAGCTGCAATAACTGGCTCAATTGGAGATTGTCCATAAAACACACACACACACACACACACCGGTGTGAGACAATTGCAGTATTCGGAAAGCGTTTGACTTTACATTGAACACACAGCACACAGGTCTCCAGATCTTAAAGACAGTCTTACGCACTAGAAGGTAACGGGATAGAGTGTCCATTAAAAATAAGAAGGGGGGGGAACAAGTAATCTACTCTGTATTTACCCGTCACTAAATAGTAGGGCCGGGACGAAACTGATTTCGCGCGACCAAGTTTGGGTAGGGATACGGATAATAGTTGAAAATTAAGACTTTGTATTAGAAAATAAATTTTAATAATTTCCGAAGATTTCCCAGGACTTTTTCGTATATTTTGTAACTTCAGGCGATTTCCAGAAGCTCCTGGTAAATAAGGAGGCCGCGGAAAATATGTCAAAATTTCTAAAATGGTTTAATTTAATAATTTACACCTAGAATTATCGCGGGCCTTATGAAAGTGCGGGGCTCACTGCGGTCGCATAATTTGCAGTGGTCAAAGGCAAATTAGTGGCGTATGCTACGCCGCCTGTCGACTAGTAGGCCCTATATTATAATTATATACTACTAAAAGTTAAGTTCCCCTTTCAAACCTTGCAATCTGTATACAAGATAATTATTAATACATTTTACTTTAATCCTCCCCCCCCCCCCAATTTTTATTAAGGGAGAAAAAAGGAATTTTTATGTTAATTTTTTTTATCGGCACAAATAATTTATAGAAACAATCAAAGACATAAAAATATTGATTTCTTGTCCGACGTCAAGAGATTTATTATGATACGAGTCTTAAAAAAGAATAAATCTGGCACATTGGGCCAACATTTAGACAACTTGGAATTATTGCATGCAAATCTGGCTAAAGGTTTACACAGACGGAACAGAAGATCACTATTTAGAACAAAAAAATCGTTTTTTTTTTGTTTTTTTAAGTCATAATGTAAAAAAAAAGAAAAAAGATTATTAAGAGAGTTTCTTTGGGAAAAAACTCGGAAGTGGTCCCCAAAGCCTGGCAGGTAAAAATGCAAGTTTCAATATTTTTAGTTCTAATATTAGAAAATATGAATTACAAACTATCAACAACCACAACTCAAACTACGCCATACAATGTTGTTTTTTTTTACAGAGCTTAGATTCAGTCACTCTATCTGTCTGTCTGTCTGTCTGCCTGAATGGTAAAAAGTTTGTACACGTTATTTCTCCAACATCCAATCTCAGATTAAGCTGAAAGTTCGCACAATTATTAATTTTACCTGACAGCACATGAGTCAATTTTAAACAAAATTAACCAATTAATTAATCAACTTTTGTTAATTAATTATTTTGTTTGGTATCTCGAACAAGAAACTGTATGTGACTGAAGTGGTGGGTATAAGCTGAATTAATCCCCTTTAAAGGGTGCCGCTTTAAAGTATTTTTGAAACAAACAAAACATAACTATACAATCTTTTATAGTCATAAAAACCTCACTAACAGAGTGGTTAGTATGTCGGCTTGAGGAGTCTTGAACCATGAGTCCGAAATCAATTCGTCCCCCCCCTTTTTTTTTTTTTTGTAAATGCTTTAAGAAACCGATTACGTTAAAATTCACCCAGATCTCCCTTTTTTTCTTCCTCCCTCCCCCCCCCCCCCCATGACTGATCCATACTGATTGATACAACTACACTTCGTATAAGCTTTGTTGTTGTGGTGGTTTTTTTTTGTATATAAGCATGCTGACGTCATGATACTGCAGGGTATGGAGATATACATTTCTATTATTCTTATTTTAGTATTACATTGTTAATATGTATTCAATGAACTAATTTTTATAACTATATGGTGCAGTGTGAGCATGACTCAACAGATGTTATTAAACGATCATATGGAAAAAAAAAAGTAATTAACAAACAAGCAAAATATTTAAAAAATACTTTTTTAAAATACAAAGCTTATATAAAGAAAGAACTGCACATTTACAAAATATATTTAAATACTGTTAAAAAAATTCCTTTTTTTCTATATGAAAACAAAATTAATTTTTTACCCCTAGTTATTTTTAATTGGTTAATTTGTTGATTGATTTATGTTTTGGTTTGGACCAATAATTAATCGTAGGGAGGTTCAAACTTAATCCGAGAATGGGACGTGGGAGAACTAACGTGTACAAAATGTATACCAGACAGACAGAAGGAGTGAGTTCATATGAGCTTTGTAATAAAATAATTTATATCTTTATATGCAAATGAGTGCGTTATATTCTTGTTGTTTCTAAAATAGTTTTGCTACGGCGATAGGGCCTCACGATGGCCTTCTGACCACTATCAAAAAGTGCAAACTAAAACTCTATGGCCATCTCACAAGGTCCTCGGGGCTCACAAAGACCTTCCTTCAGGGAACAGTACTATGAAAAAAGAAGAAAAGGCCGACAGCGAAAGTGATGGGAAGACAATATTAAAGATTGGACTTGCCTCTCATTGAAAGAGATTCTGTTCGAGGCGAAAGACAGGAAGGGAGAAAGACGCATACAGATCTTAGAACAAACGAAACAGACATCTGTAGACAAACTTCTAGAAAACGTGTACCTGTCAAGACAATCAGGGGAGGTCGAGTTGTTCAAGTTCCTAGTAGATATTAATAGTATGAACTTGAAAAGGAAGGGATGTGCTAATTACGTCATTGTTTGTTGTGGTGTTTTTGTGAGAAAGTACTTAAAAGGATGTGACGTAATAAAATGATAGTCTTCAATGTCTATTTATATCAACAAGAAGTCTCTGTTCGTTAAATGTTATGATTAATTGTCTAAAGGGATTAATTTATTCTCCTTGAATACTGAACAGCCCCCAACAGTTCAACAGACTAATAAGTGAATATAAAGGTGGATTTGATGTATTTGAAACAAAATATAGTGATTTGTTTCTATTATCTAGAGTGTGAATTAAAGCTAACGCCTGTACTGGTCATACAAGTTACGGGGGACGGACATATTACGAAAGCCATCCTTCATGGACAACTCGCGACGGGGGTCAAGAAAAACTGGTCGTCCCCAGTTCTGATTTGAGGATATAATCAAACGGGACATCAAAGCAGTGGACATTACCGTTGACTACTGGGAAGACATAGCCCCAGACCGTACTATGTGGAGAGAGAGGATGGTCAAGAAAGCTATGGACAGCGAAAAGGCATTGTCCCAAGCTCCGGAAGAAAAGCGTGCCAAACAAAATTTTCTTCTCCCACCAAAGCCAAAGCTATCTTATTGTGAGTTATGTGGTCGACGAGAGTGTTTCTCCAGACTAGAACTAGGAAACAAAAAGGGCACTACGAGATGAACCTTAGCCGTTCTAGGACTGAAGGATGCCAACAATCTCGCTTATTAAAAAATCCCCTCAACTCCCTCTCAGTTTGATGCTTCGAGGGTTCGACCAATAACTGACCACAATGGATTTTATCCACTCAACCGGAAACTGTTAGTGCCATGTACCCATCGCACCATAATGTCGTGGCAAGAAACGTGAAAGGGAGACAACTGAACCGTAATGCGCCCCCCTCCTCCTCCCCCTCGTCTTGTCCTGGCAGACGTCATTGCTATTTTAGATTGTGCAACAGTGGAGTAGGTTTAGTTTGAGTGTCAATGTGAACTTGTTGATGTCACTTATATTAAATGTAGTTAGGCATACTGGTCAGCCGATTGGGCGACCCCGACACTGCTTCATTTGGTTTTAACTTAATGTAACACGCTGGTTTAACCATTCATCATACCTGTACAGTGGAGCTAGGAATTTGCCATCATTTGGGGTTCAGGGGACTTGACCTGCATTTTGCGTAATATTTAATATTTAATGTAAAAAAAATTAAAACATTTATTTGGGGTCTCCCCTCTCAAGTGATTTTCAAACTCTCCCCCCCCCCTAGCTACGCCACTGCATATGTACTAGTGTTTCCACTATCAGAGTGTCCTAAATTTCTCAAATTTCAATATGTTTAATATTGGGTATTTTTACCATCAATGTTCCATTCTAAATAATGTCAAGGACGCTATATTAAAAGATCACTTCTGCATTACTATATAATAAACATTAGTAGCGAAAGTACTTCGACATTCGACTCTACAAAGTGCACAAAATGTATCGAATCTCTTCTACATTAAATAGCTGATCAATATTTCCTATTTATGTACACCGGATACACCAAATAGCTAGCCATTTACAGTTTTATGCCTTTCCCAACTGCGCATCCACATTTGTAGTAATTTTGTTTTATTTTAGTGTATGCGCTATGAAGATCAACTCAAGCGCCATTTTTCCTTTAACTTAGCACAGAGGAAAGTTGCTGGCAGCAGACGGCCTCTGAAAGAGACAGTTGGATAGCTCTCACAAAGGCCGCGGGACACACATTTGAGACCGAAAGAAAAGCCCCTGTTGACGATAGACGCAGAAGACTAACAGAAAACTTAAATCTGCATCAGAAGTAGAAAAATAGGCCGGTCGCAACTGGTGAAACACTTCATTTATCTAAAGGCATTGCCTTTATGCAATTTTCGAACAGCTGTTCCAAATGTATTTTACAGTTTCATAGAATATCCTAAGCAACAAAAGCTACAACCTACAACAATAAAGTAAGTACCTTCTAACTGGATTAATCAAGAAGTGACAGGCAGACTTATTCTCATGCACATATTAAGTAAACCATACTCTACACAACATTGTGCTTTTTAATTGGTCCAGACAATCGATACGCTAATTGGGGCTTCCTTGTTGCCAACCAAATAGAAGAAATGAGTTTCAAAATGGCAGACCTTAGACAATTTGATTCTTCTATGCTTCACATTCATCTATCCCGTAGTCTGCTGAACTTTTCGGGCACCACACAAGGTCTGTTGACGCCTTTCTCCGTTAATGTCTTTTGCCTTGGATAGAATTTATTTCAATGATCGGCCTGTCAAGTCTTTTGCCTTGGATAGAATTTCTTTCAATGATCGGCCTGTCAAGTCTTTTGTCTTCCCATCGCTTTCTCAGTCTGTCTCCTTTTCTTTTTCCTGACACTGTTCCCCTTAGGAAGGTCTTTGCGAGCCCCGAGGACCTTGTGATACGGCCATAAAGTTTAAGTTTGCAGTTCTAAAAAGTGCAAACTAAAAAAATAACGTTAAAATAAAACAACTGCTTATCAACACTTGACTTTAGTTTTAGTACTTTTCAAATACAATTTTGACAGTATACATTTTTTTTTGTGTATGTATTAGTTCAAACATAGTTGGCTTGGAAAAGGCTGAATAAGTTTTTTCTTCTTGTTCTTGTCTAGGGCTCTGGGATAATAAGTTTTTTTTCTTACCAACACACAATAAAATAGCGAAGACCGCTCAGCGGTTCACACACATCCACACACATGAACACTCATCCAAAGTCATTCACATACTCCAATACTCTTATAGTTATTCACAGTATCCAAGCACATCTACACTTATCGGCACACATCCATCATCCACACACATCCATACTCACCAACACACATCCACACTCATCCACACACATCTAAACTCACCAACACACATCCACACTCATTCACACACATTTAAACTCACCAACACACATCCACACACGCCCACACTCATCCACACACACACCTACACTCACCTAAACTCATCCCAGTGGCGTAGCTACCAATGTGCGGGTGGTGCGAGCCGCACAGGGCACCAAGTGGAGAGGGGCACCAAAATTCCCCCAGTGTGTATTAATTTCCTATTTCCCTGAGCGTTTCAGTAAAAACGACTAATTGTATGGACACGAACAAACATAAACGACTGTATTTTAAACATGAACTAACGATTTATAAACTAGTCATGTCGCTATTTTGTTTCATCTCCTTGACTATTTCTTCCATACAATGTAAGCTATAGAACAGTTTGAATCTAATTTACTAGATTTATTTCGGACACACGGTACATGTTGTTACTACACTGATCAATGCTCTGTAATATAAAGAAGAAGAAGAAGATAGGCCAACCTTCTTTTTACTTCATTGTTTAGTCCTTTGGTTTAATCTAGATATTGAGTTTACAAATATATTTCTAAACTCTATCTCTAAACAATTGTCTTAGTTTATTCATTTCTTTATGATTCTTTATAGTTTAATTTTGGAAATAATTCTATTGTAATGTCAATATTTTTAAATAAGCTAACCTTTGTTTTCTACGAGTTTTTTTAAACCAACTAGTTAATTGTAATACTGTAACGTAAACAAAATGTTGAACAATGCTCAAGACTGACTAGTCTGGCTGGAGCCCAAAACCCTTTTAAGCTCATACGGAGAAATCGGCATCTCTGGTTCTGTCCGGTCTGGGTAGACTATAAGGGCCCCATACCCAGATCTATCGGGATCCCTCATTACCGAATTATCGGTATAACAGAAAATGGCATCTGATGGGTAGGACTTTAGTGTAACTGATGCCAAGTTTTGGAGTATGACAGGTGTTAATCGCCTCTTGGTGGCTCCCTCTTGCCCTATAAGGGACATGTTTATTTGTGAGGCCGGCATTCTCCTCCACGGAGGGCAAGTACTAATTCTTCTAATAGGAATTTTATCAGTGGAGAGCCCAGCTGATTTTGACAAATTGGCCGCAATGTGGAGGAACGATCGCATTTTTATGCGGTTCCTCTCTCTCCACTGTTGCACTAAGATTGTGGTGGGTAGCCTAGAGTCGCCCCTTTTGTAGCGCGCGTAGGCCGTAAGTACCGCCCTCTCCGTCCTTAAATGTAAAGGGGCCACGTTTGTTAAGATTTCAGCAGAGTTTGTTGGGCTTGTCCGAAAGGTGCCACAAATGAACCTTAGTGCCTGTGATTGTACTCGGTCGAGTGATTCGAGGGCAGTTTTACTAGCATATACTTGAACTGTACTCAATTTGTGATCTGACTGCCCCTAAGTACAATGTGCGTAGCATGTAAGCTTTGTCACCCCACTTTGTGCTGGCCAGCTCTCTTAGTAACGCTAACTTCTCCGAGGCTTTTCTTTCAACTTCCTGGACGTGCTGGAACATTGACTACTTTCTATCCAGGGTTACCCCTAGATATTTTGGCTTGTTTTCACGTTGGAGTCACAGCCCACCGAGTTTAAGCTCGAATGGAGCCTTAAGAATGTCGATCCCTAGGCATAACAGGGACCAGGTCGTTTTGGCAACGTTTATCTGAATCTGTTATTTGTCGCAATACGAGGAGATGGTTTGGATGTCTGCTTGTAATGCCGCCTGTATTTGGTCGGCTTTCTTCCCGGTTGACCAGAGGACAATGTCATCCGCATAAAGCAGTTTCTTTGACCGCAGTGAGGTGCGTTTCTTAAATTTCTTAAGTCTAAAGAAGCATCGAGACAATTTCAAGTCACATCATTGCCACCGACTATAGGCGTATAGACATCAAGAATCAGCAAAAGAAAAGACTAGAAAGCTTTCAAAGGCTTGGTTTTTCAGGCAAATGTCAAACGGCGTGAAAGTTTTTAGAAAGTAGATGTGTTATTCGCCAAAAAAAAAGAATCCTTTTTTTTTTGCTTCCTCTGCACACTCTTCACAACAAGATCAAGTACCAAATCTTCATTTAAATCCAAAGATGGATTCAATGAGTGGTGGAGGTTATCCCCGAAAACAGAAAAATATGAGACCAGCAGAGCTCACATTCAGTCATCGCTTGCTTGGAGGGAACTTGAAGTTCGCCTGAGAGTAGGGAACAATATTGACAACAAGGCCCAAGATTTGATTATACAAGAGACGAAAAACTGGAGAGTTAGTAAAATTACTATCAAAATACGATCCACTCTTGAGAGAGCATGTGCTTCGAACTAAGCTTTGTTCCAGACCGAATACATTCATGTCTCCACAAATACAAAATGAATTTATTACAAAATTGGGGGATCACGCTAAAAAACAAATCAGCAAGTAAAACAAGCCAAATATTTCTCTATTATTTTTGACAGTACACCTGACATCTTAAAGCTGGATCAAACTTCCCAAATTTTACGGCACGTTGTCATGGATAATGACGGGGTACAGGTTTGTGAGTCTTTTGTTGACTTCATCGACACAAAGGACAAGCATGCTGCTGGAATCGCTGAGATGATTCTAGAGAAACTGCGTTCGGATGGCTTAGACATAATGGATTGCAGGGGTCAAGGCTATGATAATGCTGCGGTCATAAAAGGTCAAAACTACGGTGTCCAAAAACGTATTCTTAAAGTCACTATTCATTGCCTGCTCAAACCTTTCTCTTAATTTAGCAGAAATTCGAGCTGCTGAAGCTGAAGTCAATTCGGTAACATTTTTTGGTACACTGGACCGTTCACAGTCCTTTTTCTTAACTTCAACACACCGCTGTGATATCCTCATCAAAATAACCGGAACTAGCCTTAAACGTTTAGTCGAGACCCGCTGGAGCGCCATAGGAGAAGCCGTCAAGATGGTTAGGGATAAAGTTTCTAAAATTTTAGAAACTCTGGAGACATTTACTAGCAGAGATGAAAATTCATCGACTAATTCTGAAGCAGGTGGATTATTGGTTGCTATTCAGTCTTTTAGTTTTCTCACCTATCTTGGATTTTGGGCTCCTGTATTAACTGAAATTAATGATGCACAAGTCTACCTTCAATAATAAGGAATGTCTATTCGAGAATGCCCACTCAAACTAAAAACATTAGAGACATTTTTAAGTAGTAATCGAGAGGACATCGCTGAAGCCAGCATTACCTTTGCCGAAATCGTGTATTCAGATCTGAGAATCAGTACAGAACCTCAAAAACGTATGGGCCATAAGAAAAAGATGCCTGGTGAGAAAAGTGACTACTCTGTACTTACACACAAAGAAGAGCTACGAAGGGAAATTTATTCTACCTTGGTCAGGATTGTTCAAGAAATAATAACCCGATTCGAGCAACTTCATGATGTAGCAGACAGATATGAATTTTAGCCGCCTTCTCAGATATTAAATCGTGAAGTCGAAATCAATCTCGATAGTACTCCTAGCGACATTGATAAAAGCGAATTTATAAAGCGAAAGAGGCTTCAACGGTTTGTCACAGTTTCATCAGAAGCCTCCGAACTTCCAAAACAAGGACCTGTTGAGCTCTTGTATTTTATAAAAAAAATATCAGCTAGCTGATTCAGTCCCGAATATCGTCATCACGATTTGCATATTTTTTACTATTGCGTCGTTACATGCGAGAGAAGTTTTTTCCAAACTTAAACTGATCAAGAATTACTTGCGATCAACGATGACAAATTTACGACTCACTAATTTGGCCATTTTGTCCTTTGAACAAAAGCTGGTGGAAAAAATTGATTTCGATAAAATTATTGATACCTTTGCCAGCAAGAAAGCGTGTAAAATTCATTTGTAGTATGTTTATGTAAAAGTGAATAAACAATATTTGATTAATGATTACATATTATTTTGAACAAAAAAGTAAGGTTTTGCAATGTTATTAATTAGTTGTTGTTGGTTGTTTTTTTTTTGGGGGGGGGCATCATGATGAGGTACCGCACCAGACATCATATACTCTAGCTACGCCATTGACTCATCCACACACAACCATACAGACTTAATTTGTTAAGGAATGACAGGAACAGTTTTTCACTAGAGCTCTACACCAGCATTATAATAAATATTACCATGAACCAGAAAAAAAAGGGGGGGGGGTGTTGTTTGTTTGTTTTTATTCTTTAATCGAAGTCCTCATAGTTTCCTAATCACGTGATAGAAATGACGAACAGATTGGCGCCCGGATGGCATTTCAATCGTCTGCATCAGCCAGCTCCCACACTGATCTGATTTTTTTTCTTTACAGTCATAATGAATACAACTTGCCGATTCAAAGGAAATAAAATTTTATTCCCGTGATTTTAGAGATACCGAAAACACCCCAGGTCATAGGTCACACCCTTACCCTACCCCCCCTCCTTTTTTTTCAGCATCTTTTTCCCTAATTGATGTTTTATGAGTGCACTATGTCACATCCATGTCGGGACGTGTTTTTGTTGCCATAAATGAATTTGCTGGGATGTTATGGAGCATAAAGTTTGCCCCAACCAGCTGAAACGCCCCACATGCGGCCCATATGTCGGCGCCCAATGATAGGATGAGTTTAATGAAAGCTTTGCGATAAGGGGGGGGGGGCAAATGTCATTAAAACTGTCTAGGAGCATTTAGTGACGCTGTGTTGATGGAGTTAGGTGCCCCTGCTAAATGTCACTAGAGTTTGTGTATGTGGGAGGAAGGGGTAATATTTTGTGATGCTCCAGTTTTTTACAAAGCTTATATCAACTTTGTCTGTCTGTCTGGTTTGTACACGTTATTTCTCCCAAACCAAATCTCAGATCAAGCTGAAAGTTTTTGCGCAATTATTTCTTTTAGCTGACAACACAAGAATCAATAAAAAAAAATTATCCAAAAACTAATGCTAATAAATTATTTTCTTTGGTATGTCGAACAAGGGAAAGAAAGTTTATTTGACTGAAGTGGTGGTATAAGCTGAATTGGTTACCTCTATAGGTCGTCGTCTGAGTCTTAGTGGACACAAACCTGAAAAATAGGATGAGAGTATAGAAACAAAAGATAACTAACTATACAATCATCCACTAGCAGAGTGGTTACCGTGTAGGCTTGAGAAGCATGAGAAGACTTAAGCCATGAGTTCGAATTCAAGTCGTCCACCTTTTAAATTATTTTTTTTTAGAAATATTGTTAGTCTAGATCTATTTCAAATTGAATTACATAACTGATCCAAACTAATTGATACAGGTAAGCTTAATATACGCCTTGTTTGTTTGTTTTTTATATTGTTATAAACCTGCTGGTGACACAGATGGGGGTAGTGCTGTGTGTTTTTGGCCTACGCAAATCGCCCCAGTCCAGCGCTAGACGAGCGGTCAACCGTGACGAGTGACAGTACACGCCAGTTCGGCAAAGTCCTGTGCTGTAAATATCACGCACGTAAGTCACGGCGAATGTAATCAAGCGAGTGGTCAAGCGACGTTCCATCCGTTTCTAGAAGGCCAGTAGAGACCCTATAAAACAGCCAGTGTGTTAAGACTCAAGACTTCACTTCACGTTACCTCGCAATGTGACCAAGACGTGGAGAGAACCAGCACGGTGTGTGAAGTCAGTGCGGAGCAGAGACTAGGTTTTTGTAAAGACAGGGTTAATGTTGTGCCGCGATGTATTTGAAATTAAACTGACTGATACTTTGGAGCCCTGAGTTGTGAGGTTCTTTCAGTTCGTTGTGTCTGTGTGTGGTGCAGTGAGAAGAGAGCCTGGATAGTAGGAGAGACGTTACAATATATTATTTGTATTGTGTCTGTGTGTGGTGCAGTGTGAAAAGAGCCTGGATAGTAGGAGAGACGTTACAATATATTATTTGTATTTCTTTTGTTGCTCTTACTGACGTTTTTGTTGTTGCTTGTTGGTATTACGTTTGTTGTTGTTTGTATTAGATCTGGTGTTGTGGCTTTTATTCTTGTTAATATCCTTGTTGTTGTTACTATTCTCACTGTTAGAAAAAAATTCAGAATTGTGTGTGTGTGTGTGTTATAAATGTGAGAGACTTCTTTATAAATCCAGCCCGTTTGGGAAGGGAAGGGGAAAGAGAAAATGTGAGGATCCTTGTGCTAGCGTCACAACATCATTTCTAAGATGAACTCTTCTTGACAATGCTCTTCATGTTTAAGGTCCAGAAAAGAAAGTTGAATACAATTTGATCTTTAGATTGCACTATGAACAAAACAAAACATATATGGACGGGGCGGGACAATGAAACCACGTGACCAAACAAGTCATACTTTGTGTATGCGGACCAGGTTGAGGTTATTGCTCTCAGGGAGTACCTGGAGGGCGTCAGGAGCGCCACGGCAGAAGTTGTATGGTTTCGAAAGTGAATTAAACCCACTAGAGGTGAAAGGTCAACCCCCACGACGAAAACGGAAGTTATTCTTCCTGAGTCCCCTCCATCCATTCCGCCTCTGTACTCCTCCATCCATTCCTCTACTATCATCGTAGCCCAACCTCCCTTACCCTCTGTGCACGCCCCCCCCCTTCCTTACATTCGTCCGAAAATACACCTGGAGTATAGAAAAGGTGAAAGTTGATTTCAGATGACAGCATCGATATGATGTAAGATTTGTAAAGTTGGACAGTTATTGTTTGACCTGAAAGTCAACGGGTACAGGTCGAGTGCAAGTTCAACGCTGAGGGCTTACGTTACACGAGAGACAAAAGTGAGCATACTTAATTAGCCAGCCCATAATCACGTGATTTTAGAATGTAGACACACTTCCCGTTGCACAGTGAAAGCCAAAGACATGAACAAAAAGAAACCAAGACATGAACAAAAAGAAACCAATCGTTTACTGCGATGAAGGACTTCACTTACATTTAGATTGAAGCCGGGAAACTCGAATCTAAACGGTTTTTTTTGTTGTTGTTTTTTTCAGGTAGAATTTTAAAACTTTTTTAGACGCTGTCGTTGTTTTTGTTGTTGTTTTTGTTGTTGTTGTTAACGTAGAACTTGATTGTGTTATAGTTGAATTAGTTGTTACTGACTTTTTGTTAATGTCTTTCGTTGTTGTTACTAACATTGTTGACGTTCTTGTTGTTTTCTTTGGAGCGTACTAAAGTTCCTATTTATATATGAAGCCCGTTCAAGACAAGCTGATCATTGGCTAGAACTAAATGCAGTATGGTAAGTTTTATATATATTTGTTTAATCTGTTCCGCTACTTTTGATTGACTTGGGCTCTTCACAGCTAGACAGACTCTGGAGGTTTTTGAATGAGAAGCAAAGCATCTGCTAGGGTTTCAGCCGGATTAATTTGGTTCATTAAGTGGCACTATTTGACCATGTGCAGACAGTGGCTATTTATAACTGTATAGTATTGCTACACCGTGCAGCAGTCCTAGATTTGTTATTGATTCTTTCTTTCTTCTTTTTTTAGAATGTACGATAATTATGAGCAGTTTAGGAATTACTGAATAATGTTTGACTCTATTAAAATGTACTCAGAACAGATTTGTACTTATTACTTATTGTGTACAGTTTATCTATTCGTATTGTTCGCAGTGGCGTATCCTTTGTTTCTGAGTTGGACACAAGTAAGGAGGGACGCAGTTCTGTAGTTCTTTCCCCTGACGACGAATGGAATACTTCGGACCTTTTGTTTCCAAGTTGTCGAAGATTTAAAACAACAACAACGCGCTGTTAGACTAAGGTGTTATCTCCCTTATTAATACTTAATCCTATGTTCACAGACCCAGAGACGGACTGGGTATCAAAATCGGCCCGGGCATTACCATATAAACCGGCCCACAAATGGCATGTCATATATTTTCGGTGTCGGGGGGGGGGGGATTTTTACCCCACTCCGCAATTTATATAACTAAATTTGCTATTCACTGGAGTTCAGCGACTGGTAGACAATGGTAAAATGCTTTAGTTTTTGTATTGGAGGGGGAAGGGAAACCACAAAACCCCTTTTGGCTACGCTCATGAAATTTGTTGACTGTAGTTTGCTTAAGTTGGCTGCACTGGGTCAGTAAGTAAAGTTTCCCTTTCAGACAATGAGGTCTGAGGCAAGGGATGGTTTGAAGACCCTCCCCTCCCGACTACTACTAACGCATCTAAAACTGGATGTATGCATTCGTAGGATGACATAATGTATTCTATTTATACATGTATGTTGTCTGGAAACTATAAACACTACAATAGCAGCCTAATGAGTTTGAAGCTTTTTGGTATTACTTATAGATTACAGACGTTTCTTAAAAAAATAAGATTGTTACGTCTTACGCATTTCATGTGTCAATCTAGTCATGCATGTTGATATGTGACTTAAAATATGCTAAATCATTTGTTTCCTGGCTGACTCAGGCAACCCATTCCATTAAAAGATAAGAGAAAGCAGAACGGTTTAGAGGTACTTACTTAATGTGAAACGCTCTTGCTTCGTCCTAGTACATTCTCAAAAACGCGATTTGTATATATATGAATATACCATGACCCATTATTTAAAATATAAATTAAATTTCCTTTCATTAAATATCGGATGTGACAGCGCTATATAAGTTATTGTAATAATTTTCATCATTAATGACTTCATACTAATCATAAGTTTGCCATTAATTATAATAGTATAAAAATTTATTTAGATCTAGATTTATTTTTTCATTAAATAATATTTTGTGTAAGCCTCAAGTGTAGTATTTTTAGATCTTTGTTATTTAAAAATAAACAAAAAGAAACTTTCTTTTCAAATCGCAGAAAGTAGAACTTTATTATACCCATATTTAGCTGTGAATAAGTTGGGCGGCTGTGTGTATGTGTTCAAGTTAATTTTTATTTAGAATTGTTAAAGAGCTCATTGTAGCGCCTATTTTTTTCTTTTTTTTTTGCTGCGTTATATCAATGTTTTCTAACATTCCTATTTTTCGTTAACTGACAATGGAACCATCAGAAGACGGGGGAGGGAAGGAGCAAAAAAAAAATGGGAGCGCCATCAAAGGTCCATGCAGACCAGGAAAATGATTAGGCCAAACACAGCCTCGAAGACTCCTAAGCAGTCTATGCCGCTCGTGCATAGCAGAAAGTACAGTCTAACGTTTTGCAAATGATAATACATACAGTGTATAGTGTATTTTTCTTGAATTTTTTGTTGAATTTGAAACAAAATTAATTGTAATAATAATATAAAAAAAAAAAAAAGAAAACGTGTTCGTGCCTTTGTGTCATGCTGCTGTCACTTTTTTTTTTAAGTTGTCTGCATTTAAAAATTTTTTTTCATTGGTCGCGACCAGACCGGCCCATTTGGTACCGGCACACCGGGCATTTGCCCGTTTGCCCATATAGCCAGTCCGCCCCTGCACAGACCTCATACTGTGTTAATGTAAGGTGCTATGACATATATCGCAAAGCTTCACTGAAAGTTCCTTTATGACTCAACATTATTTACCTGAAAATTTTCAGCTCACTTTTTGTAATCGAGTTTCTTTTAAATGTAAACTTGTTTTGGTTTGAAACTGCGTCACGCGTATATTAGAAAAACCGATTTTCGAGTTCAGTGATAAATAGCCTTTGTAAATAAAGTAAAATTTTATTTTTTAAATTCATAATGGAAGCTGAATTTATTTTATCATCATTTGCGATGTGATGATGTTTTGACTTTGAACCAAGCCAAAGTTCTACCTCACTCATAAGACAAAGACATACATAATAATCATTGGAACAAAAGCAGTCCATCACCTTGTCCAGCCAGCTTCTCCTGGCACCTCTTTTCTCCTTGACCCTTGTGAAGTACCTTGTAGAAAAAAAACCAACAACTCATTTATCTAAGTTTCAAAATCATAAGGAATCGCCTCTGTTCGCCTGCCCACTAGTAAACTGGAAGTCGCGTGTCGTCTTCGTTGTCTCTTTCTGTCACTTAATATTTCAAGAAGATATCTCTTGGACAAGTCTTACTGCTGAGATTATGTAGCATTGTCCAAAGTCTTTCTGTCATTTAATATCTCAAGAAAATATCTCCCGGAGAAGTCTTACTGCTGAGTTTATATTTATACCCGTGCTATGACTTGCCAGAATTGATCGTTGCTACTCTAATTGTTTTGTTCACTATTTTAATCTTTCTTAAGACACTGTAAACATTTTTTTTGTGTTTATGTAAACAATTCTGCCTTAGCGAGAGTAACCTTCTTTTCCCCAATATTCATTTTACCCTAGTTAGTCTGTAACTTTGTAGCAATTCCTCTAAAAATCATCTAAACCTTGCTCATCAGTTGTGTATTCCTTGTAAACTATTTATGTCTGAACCGCTTGTCATTGACGATCTTTGGTTGCCCCGGGTTGCCACGAGCTGTAGAAGGTGGGTTGAGGGGAGACACAGTATAGAAAGTAAAGGCATTTTTACAAGTTATTAGTGTGTGAGAAAGATGGGGGGGGGTTGCTTGACTTTGACACCCCCCTTCATCTCAATATTTGCCCCGCTCGCACACCCTCCCTTTCCCCAACTTCTCCAATTCCTATCGTAAAATTTCTTGTAGACTCCGAGAGTTGAGAATCTGATCGTTTTCCCAGGCCCACAGTATCACTGTCGCGATGAGCAGGAATATATCTACGTACTGGAGCCACACTACTCACCTTTAGGGTTGGTGTTTGAATGGGGGGGGGGGCGGTCATGAGAGTGCTTGTCAGACCTGTGGGATAGAAGTGGTACTGATGGGGGTAAAAGGGGGGGGGGTAGATACATGACACATAAAACATCTGATTCTCTCACCTATAATCCTTTTTTCTCCTTCGGTACCTCTTCCAATTACCTTCCCCTCTTCTTATCATTATTCACCCTCCCTCTTCTCTCCCCCCCCCCGAACTCCATCCTTCTTCCACATCTTTTATCGAGTTTGGACACTGGCGTCAGAGGCGTCGAATCTGGTGCGAGGCTGGAAAATGGATATATTAGAACTTACCTACAGGTCCACAGGCATGTAACCGGAGTTTGCCAATGATGCTTTTGTGTATGTGTGTGTGAGTATTTTGAGTAGTTGATATTTGAATACAGAAACAAAAAACAATTGCGGCAGATCGCGTTTTGCTTAAAAATATCAACAGAGATAGAGACTAAACACAATGCATACATTACACAAATCAATACACGAAAATAGTATGTTTAATGTGGTTATTAGTAAACCTATCTCTGAAGACTTCCATCTTGGTAGGAAACCTGCCAGACTCATGGGCTCGTTGTGAATTATTACAGGAACAACTATTTCTAGAATGCTTTGCAATGGGGTGTTATGGGATCTCTACACGTGACTGATCTCTATAAATAGCTTGATCTCTGTAAATGACGTGATCTCTGCGGATGACATGAACCCTATAAATGTTGTGATCTCTGTATGTGTTAGGATTACTGTAAATGATGTCGTCCATGTAAATGATGTGATTCATGTACATGATGCGACCCCTGTAAATAATGGCATTCATGTAAATAAGATTCTTGTAAATAATGTGCTTCCTGTAAATGATATGAGTATTATAAATGACGCAATCCTTGTAACTGATGTGATCTTTGAAAACGATGTCATCTTTCTTAATAATGGCATCCCTGTAAATGCGTGATCTTTGTAAATGATAATATCATTGTAAATGATAAGATCTTTGTAAATGATAAGATCTTTGTAAATGATATGATCGTTGTAAATGATAAGATCTTTATAAATGATATGACCCCCTTAAATAGCTCATAACTCCATAGCTTGAGATGTCAATGTCTATTAAAATGTGTCTATAAAGAGAGGAATAATAGTCTGATCTTCGTGTTTATATTGTATATATGTCTTCAGTTTGATGAGTTCTGTCATGGTCTGAGCAATTCTACCAACCAAATTAAGTTCGAATCCTTCATATGAAATTAGAATTCCAAAACATTAGAATTCTTTAACACCTGTAATTTAATTTTTAATACTGCGGTGAAGTTTTGTGCACTGTGGGTAATCAGGTGAATCTTTATTTTTTTTTTAAAGCTTATATGAACTCACTCTGGCTCTCCGTCCGTCCGTCCGTCAGGTCAAAAGTTTGTACACGTTATTACCCGACACCCAATCTCGGATCAAACCTACAATTGTGTACAAGTATTTCTAATTAATATAACTACACTTAATCTAAGCTTTAAAAAAAAGGTATTTTGAATATTTTCTTTTTGTATCTGAAACTCGACTCGTGAACTCAATGGTCAATCTCCCCCACCCCCTTCCCCCCCCCCCCCCGCTCTGCGACGTCGTCTTCATTTCTAAGCCTCTACTTCACGGCCATGCACCTACCATTTAACGAGACCCACGCGCCGCCTCTGTCCCTGACATTTGTCTCTACTACCCTTAACGTAGTATTATAGTTCCAAGTTTATAATTTACAAGTGGGTCTCGGCACCATCTGGAACCACTCCCGGGGCTGCGCGGTGCTTAGGCGTAAACCAGCACCATATGAAAGTTTGCTCAGACATCAAAACTATGATAGCACCGGAGGGAGCGTAAGGCGCTCAGTGTAGCCCCAGGAGCAGTAGCTACCTTATGTCCTCCCACCCCCAACCCTTTTTTATATTTTGAGTCCTGCTATATCCAGCTGACGTACTTAAATGGAAGTTATTCTGTGAGGTGACCTGGTGGTGTCTATGTGGGAAGATGTGTGCGGAGAGGGGTGCCTGTGTGGGTGTGTGTGTGTTGGGGGGTGCGCAATGTTAGCATGTACTGACAAGAAAGAGAGGTATCAATTGATTTTCGAACTATTGTACTTTAGTTCAGAAGGAGACCTAATGAACATTAGATTGTACTGAAGAAATGTAGTACATTCTGAACTAAACTATCACATTGTATCCAAGAGATTCTTTAAGAAATATATGTAAACAATATGTTTTTCTTTCGGTAGGTTTTATTTTTATTTATTTTACTTTTAAATACATTTTTCCTTCTCATCAGTTCGGACTGAAGTTTAGTTTACTTGCCTGAAGTTTAGCTTTGTCTTAAGTTTACTTGCCTGAAGTTTAGCTTTGTCTTAAGTTTACATGCCAGAAGTTTAGCTTTGTCTTAAGTTTACATGTCAGAAGTTTAGCTTTGTCTTAAGTTTACATGTCAGAAGTTAAGTTTTGTCTGAAGTTTACATGTCAGAAGTTTAGCTTTGTCTGAAGTTTACATGTCAGAAGTTTATCTTTGTGTTAAGTTTACATGTCAGAAGTTTAGTTTTGTCTGAAGTTTACATGTCAGAAGTTTAGTTTTGTCTGAAGTTTACATGTCAGAAGTTTAGTTTTGTCTGAAGTTTACATGTCAGAAGTTTAGTTTTGTCTGAAGTTTACATGTCAGAAGTTTAGTTTTGTCTGAAGTTTACATGTCAGAAGTTTAGTTTTGTCTGAAGTTTAGAACTAGACAATAATTACGTCTAACCCGTGTAACAAAGTGTTAATACAGTGTCTTCGACTCACCCATGTAATGTAGAGACTTCAACTCTCCTAAGTTTTCATTATTGATTGAGGCAACTCTTTCCATGGTCTAATAGCACTAGGGAAGATGGAGCATATCAACGAATGCATATGGATTTAAATATGGAATAAGAAAAGTGCCTTTCTCTCTCCAGCAGTGCGTCCTTTAAATATCCCCTTCCCCCGAATTATCCGCCTTGAGATGAACAACACTATGCCTGACAGTGTCAGCCCACAAAGTTATCCCGCCCATGTAAAAGTTCTATATCTTCCAGTAGTGATACCCATCAGACAACTACAGCTCTATTTTGTATAAAATAATCATTTTAAGTAAAAGCAGACGTGAACAAGATCCTAAAGTATCTCAATTCCCCCCTTCACTCAGCTTTCTATTCGCCCCTGAAGATTATTTACATGGCCACGCCTCATTACACGTCCGCCGCTGTCATCCACATCACTCATTAAGTGGTTGACCCAGATTTATTTACTCTCTCGGAGTGACACGAAGAGTTGGTCGTCGCGGAGCGAAACAAAAACAAATAGTCCCCGGTTTGTAGCCATCTCGACGAGCATCTTCAAAAGCAGGTCGCTAAACTTTAGATCTAGCTGTTTGACTTGAATGGTTGGACTTTAAAAAACGAAACTTTAAGCGAATCATAAGACACAACCATTTTTTCCCTAGCAAGCACAAAATTAATTAGAAAAGCTTTAAAAATTACAGTTTTTTTAAAAGACTATACCTCCTTTATGCAACTTATAGAGCGATTATGTTTTGAAGAACTATGGATTGTTAGATTAAACAAACAAATTAAAATTTTTAAGACCGCCCCAACCCCTCCCCCCACACACACCTTGAAAAAAAAATCCTGATTAAGGGAATGTTTAGGTCTTGTTAAGTAGGTCCAGAAGAATTGAGGCAACAATTTTCGTAGTTGGGCCGAACACTTTTATTCATCAACCCAGGACGCCATCTTAGGCAGGAAGGGCATGTTCACAACAAAAAGACGCATAACTCACAAAGACTAAGGGCTATAACTTACATATCAAATATTAACATCCTTCCCTTTCTATCGACGAAACATATTCACTACAACATTCCAAAACGAACACATGTCATATTAACATCCCTCTTTCACCGCGAACAGGGGTACATTGTAGACAATAACCATTTCACATACAGTGACACGATGATACTACGATACACTGATAACATTGTCAACAGACAACATTGGTATGTACACAACATTATAAATGTGAGTAGAACTATAACATACAATACACGTAGAACATAATATACATCAATATTGAAGGCTATGCAGATCTAGCAAAAAAATGTAGCAAAAAAAAAAAATAAATTTTGAGGGGTTATGCCACGTAGGGGTGGCTCTCGTTTGTTCACTCCTTCTCACGCTAGGCTCTGCTCCGTGAGCTAAGGGTGGGATCCCATCAGGGCCGGCGCTGGACTCTAAAGCAGGGTGTGGTGTTAAGTCTGTGGTTGAGGCATCTAGTGGTGCCTCATGGGTTGCCGTTTCGTCATCTGAAAAGATGTCTGAGTAAGGGACATTCCTGGGCCGGATGTGCACTCTGTTCCTAACGTAGGTACCGCCCGTTGTTCCCTTCACGGTGTAGGACCGCTCACTGTTTCTCATAATGATTTTGCCAGGGCGCCAATCATTGTTTCCTGGACTCTGGAAGTAAACGTTTTGGTCCACATTCAGCCGGGGCAGGTCTCTTGCTCTTTTATCATAGTGTTTTTTTATGGTGTACCTGTGACGGACTTTCGCCCCCAGGCCTTCTGTGTTGCTTTCGGGCTCAAGGACTTCAGTCAGGGGTAGTAGTGACCGTGGTATTCTGTTCAAACACAACTGGGCTGGGCTATAGCCACAGTCCTGTTTGGGAGTGTTGCGAAGTTCCAGCAGGGCTTCGTATTGATCATCTCCGGTTCCGATGGTCTTTCTCATCATGCTTTTCCGTTGGCTTTGGGGTGTCCGGGATCGGACCTGATGTGCGATATGTTCCATCTGTTAGTGAATACGGCGAATTCGTAAGACGTGTATTGAGGCCCACAGTCAGAGATTAGGACTTTAGGGACTCCGAATCTGGCAAAGTGAGCTTTCAGTTTTCTAATCACCTCGGTTGAGGTTGATGTTGTTAATAAGTCAGCTTCGATCCAATTTGAGAAATAGTCAACTGTGATCAAGTATGTTCTCCCTTGGATCTCCATTAAGTCTGTTCCAACCTTTTCCCAAGGTCCTTTTCCTTCATAATGTGGCCACAACGTTTCTCTTTGATTGCTTGGCTTGTTCTCTTGGCAGGCAGTGCACGAGTCGGACATCTGTTTGATTTCTGCAGCCATTCCTGGCCAGAAAATCAGGGCCCTCGCCCGCCTCATCATGCTGTCGTATGCTAGGTGGGAGGCGTGTAACTTCTCCTTCATCTCTGAGCTCATGCTTTTGGGAATTAGTACTCTTTCTCCCTTGACGATGATTCCATTACTTATACTCAGGGTTTCGGCAAAGTCATAATAGGGCCTCAGAGCCGCGGGAGCGGCAGTTTTCTTGACAGGCCAACCTTCTTCAATGGTCTTTTGGAGAGCTTGTAGAGTTTCATCAGCATCTGTTTCGCTTCTAATTCGGTCTAGCAGTGGATCGGGAATATCGACGATTTGTTGGATGTTGAGGTTCAATATTTCTTCAGTAAATGGCTTAGTGTCGCATGCACGGGACAACGTGTCGGCTATGTACAGTTCGTTTCCGCGAACCCACTTGAATGTGAAATCATATCTATTGCTTCTCATGATGAGGTTCTGTAACCGTCTTGGGCCTTGGTTTAGGGGTTTTTGTAGGATGGTATCAAGGGGTTTGTGGTCATTTAAGATTGTGACGGGTCTGCCAAAAGTGTATTGATTGAACCTCTCAAGTCCGAAAACTACGGCCAGTAGTTCTTTCGCTATTTGAGCCCATCTCTTTTCCGTTGGTGTTAAGACTCGTGAGGCATACTCCAATGGTTTCCCTTCCTGCATCAACACGGCACCAAGCCCATCTTGGCTGCTGTCGACCTGAATTTCAAGGGATTTGGCTGCGTTATAGAAACCCAGCACCGGGGTTGTTGTTTACATTTCTTTTAATTTCCTAAAGGCGACTTCGCATTCCTCATTCCAATCAAAATCCGTTTCTTTCTTGGTGAGTTCCCGCAGGGGGTGTGATGTGGCTGACAGGTTGCTAAGGAACTTTGATAGGTACTGCACCATACCACAGAATTGTCGGACTTGCTGCGCGTTTGTAGGGCGATCCATGTCCACTATGGCCTGCACCTTCTTGGGGTCTGGTTTAATGCCTTGTGCGCTGATGACGTGTCCCATGAATTCGACCGCCTCTTTTTGTTCCAATGTTTTGCTCTGTTCAGTAGTATGGATTTTCTTTTGCATCTTTCTCGCAGATTTTCCAGTTTTGCCTTATGGTCCCACAACGCCTCTTCCATTGTTCTGCCATACCCGACTACAATGATGTCGTCGGCAACATTGATGCAGCCGCTGAGGCCTTCCAGTGCTTGTGACAGTTTTCTTAGGAATATTTCTCCACTGACACATAGTCCGAAGGGCAGCCTTGTCCATCTATAACGGCCGTAAGGTGTTATCATTGTTGTCAGAATACTTGATTCTTTGTCAAGGCGAACATGCCAATAGGCTTCTTTAACGTCAAGTTTCGAGAAGACTTTGGCGTCTCGAACTGGGGTAGAGTATCTTCAAATGTGGGGAGTCTGTAATGCTCCCTTTTCAAGACTCTATTCAAGTGTTGTAGGTCTATACAGATTCGCAAATATCCGTTTTTTTTTCTGAACAATGGCCGTTGGGACCAGTATTTTTCTCTTCACGAGTACATCAAGCTCCTTCTTGACTTTGTCTCTGTATGCGAAAGGAATATTGCGGCATGCAGACACCACTGTGGATTTGCTGGCATCGATGGTTAGTTTCACTTCTCCTAGGTCACCTAGGTTATCGTTGGTTGACTGTACTTGAGAGACGAAATTGTTGTCGTTGAGTGTAATGAGGTCCAGTTCTTGACACGTTTTCAAGCCTAGGAGGCATTGAAAGTTATTTCCAACGACGACGAACTTCCCTTCAGTTGTTTTCCCAGTTTTTGGGTTTGCCATTGGTAAATCAGCAACTCCTTCTGGCTTCTGTTCAGTCATGTTCCACATTCTTAGAGTTTGTGTGGTCTCCACTGCTTGACATCTCTTGACAAATCTTTTACAAATGATGTTGAAGTCGGCTCCTTTGTCTAACTGGAATTTCACTCTTTGACCATTCACTACGAATTTAGCCGTAAGCCTGTCTCTTGTCGACTTGAGTGCATTTATTGTATTTAGCCACTATGGCTCGTACCCTGACGCCTTGTGTACAAGTGTGCTTCCTTTTACTCTGTTGCACTTTCTTGCGAAGTGGTTTCTTTCCCCGCATCGCTTGCATGTCTGTCCCCAAGCCGGGCATGCTGTTTTATTGAACGCGTGGTGTCGTCCACAGAATCGACACTCTAAGGGTGTAGCTGTAGCTTCTTGTGTTGTTCTTTCCATTTTGTCAACTTGGGCCTGAGCTTCAGCTCGTATTTCCTCCACACTGGTCATTGACCAGGCTCTGCAAATCTCGATTGTTCTTTTCAGGGACAGCTCTGGGCATGCCAGGAGTTTTTCCTGCACTTTTCTGTCTGAGGAGAACACTATTTTGTCCCGGATTATCCTGTCTGGCTCCTTAAAATTACATTTGTTTGCCTGGGACTTTAGCTTCGTTAGGTAGCTTTCAAATGGGGAGCAGATGGGCGATTTCCAAAAGCGAAACGTTTCTAACACTTCGTTGTCTCTTGGGTTGCAGTAGTCGTGTAGCTTTTTCAATAATGTCTCAGGGTCGCCCTCGTCCTCCCCTTCCTGGTATGTGAATTGGTCACTGACTTCGATGGCCTGTGGGCCGGGATGATGGCTTTCTGTTGGCTTTTGGGCCATCCGTAGGCTTTCGTCGCCTGCAGATATATTTCCATCTGCCGCCTCCACCGTCTGAAATTTTCGCTAACATTTCCTTCCGTTAGCTCCAGGCATTGGGGGGGGGGGGGGTGGCGTCAGTAGATTTTCCGACATCTTGTGTAACTCTACTGTCTGATTTATAAATCTCTTGGTTGCCTCCCCTGATAGCGTACGTGACCTTGGGGGTAGACTGTCCGATATAGCTCTCAATTTATCATTCATCTCTCCCTTGACGTGTAATCTTCTACTTCTAGCGAGGGTGAAAGCACTTACGTGGTTTACTCTCCGTTGCCACCATGTTAAGTAGGTCCTGAAGAATTGAGGCAACAATTGTCGTAGTTGGGCCGAACACTTTAATTCATCAACCCAGGACGCCATCTTAGGCAGGAAGGCCATGTTCACAACAAAAGACGCATAACTCACAATGACTAAGGGCTATAACTTACATATCAAATATTAACTGGTCTATTAGACTTAATATGATTCCAAAGATAGGCCTTTGGATCTAGTGATAGAAGAAGGTGTGTAAAATGTTCCTGAACATTAATTTATTTAACTCTTGAATAAGTAATGCATACATGCGGAAATACCCGCAGACGTAGGCCCTATAGTCCTTTCAATATAAATAGTTTCTAGTTTTCTAGCCAAATTTATTTTTTTCTTCATTGAAAAATTACAACGGTCAAACCAGAGTTTTCCCAATGTGGCCAACATGCTATGCATTATTTTCAAACAATCTACAGCAACTGTCAAATTTCTAGAAAATTTGCTATAGCGGTTTGCGAGATCCGTGCCCACGTTCCACCCACCCAGAAAGCTCCAGGAAGTTTCCATGAAGTTACTAGTTGAATAGAGGTATTATAAAAAGAGTTAATGTGAGTGAGTTAATAATTAAATGCAGCATTTTAAATCAACCTTTAGTTGGTGACACCCTATGGCGTTTGGTCGTTGTGCTGGCCACATGACACCCTCATCTCATGTTGCTTATATAAGCCACACTTGAATTTTGAATCCTTAAGAAAAATATCACCAAAATTACAAATATATATTTGATTATTAACATATCAACTTTAGTTATCAGTTCTGGTTAAGAGATTAAAGAAGAAGCTTAAAAAATTTAAACGGATTCTGGGCAATCGTTTGTAGAAAATAAAGGCGTAACGTTTGTTGTTTTACTAACAGAAGAGTTTAGTTCTCAGTGACGTCAGAACTGGGAAACAAGTGCTTTGGTAAGTCAAAGCCTCGTTGTGGTTATGGTGTAAGTATCGTTTTGCAGCGAGAACTGCTTTACGTGGTTCACTGCGCAAGCGACATCTACTCTGTGATCTGATCCAAAGTGGCAGCAGCAGACATCAGTAGAACAAATAAACTTGAACTAACAATTTTGGTAATTTGTAAATCAAAACTACCCCCCTCCTTTTTAAAAACATTTAGTCCTATTTCAAAAAAAATGTTTGAGGATCTGTAGACAAGAAGTAAATGTCTAAGTTTGGTAATGAAAACTTTTTATTCTTAAATTTAAAAAAAAAAAGATTTTTTCTAAAACTTATTTTATAGACTTTGGTAATAATAGATCCTTGAAGTGTATAACATCAAATATATAAAATTCATAATTGTAGTAGAGTGTATTTAATTATTATTTTTTTTTTTTTTGGGGGAGGCTCATAACTTTTTGATTGGAGGACACCAGCCGCCGATATTACAATGTGAATCTTTAAATCTATATGTACATTGTGCCTATAGTGCATTACACCTTTTAGACTAAGAGGGTGGAGTGGAAAGAATTCCACATGTAACAGAATAAAGGGTGAACTAATACAGATTTTTTTTCTTTAATGATTATTATTATATTATTTTGAGAGCGTTAAACTTCCTGAATAAATAACAACAAATAATGTGTTTGTTCTCAATTGAAACCAAAAATGTCTTGTAACTACGTCAGGCCTAATGGTTTGGTGAACGTCCTACTCGTCAGGATCAGAATGGGGAGGTAATTATAGGGGAAAACTCTTAGCTCAAAATCCATTGTCGTTATAAAAAAATAACATCGCAACATCTAGAAATGTAATTAGTACGACCTTGAACTCCCCGTGAACTAATTAGCAGCATTTTTCAAAATTAGATCTTCTGTCTCTTAGTTCATCGCCCCGCGCTCATGGCCCAGAAGATCTTTCAAATTAAGTCCCCTGGTTAATTGAAACCTATTCCATAGATTCTGTTCTCCTAGTAGGGATGATTGTTGATCACATTGGAACGTCTTTCCAATTGAGACTCATTATGTTAGGGTAAAAGTTTGATACACGCTATTTCTACCACACCCATTCTCAGAGCAAGTTGAAACTTTGCACAATTATTCATTGGCATAGACAAGACAGGAATAAATAAATAAAAAAATAATTATTCAATTTATTAATGGTATTTAATTATTTTGTTTGATATCAACAAGGGATATTTATCCTTCATTATTCAAAGATATGGCTAAATATGTAGGGTTTGGTCCCCTTAAATCAATGGTTCCCAAACTTTTTTGTCCCGTAGACCCCTTGCCATGTTTTCTGGTTTTTGGTAGACCCCCCTGCTCAACTTGCACATTTTTGCAAATTCATTACAAAAAAATTTTTAAACAAATTTCTAACTGTAATGAGTTGAAGAGTGAAAAAGTAATTTAAAACTACACAACTACGGATGTTATGTGTCACATACGAATTTGTCGTTCTATGAAGTAGTCTTTCATAACATTAAATATTAATTAATTCATTAATTAATATAATGCCTTAAGTATCATTGTGAAAGGTTTCGCAAAGAGCAGTTTCTTGTGTATTTCTTGATCTTTCACGTGTGGCTCAAATATTGAATCTTCGGAACTGTTTTCCTTAACAGGAGAAGGGTCGAAGGAGAATAACTGGAACCTAAACCAGTAAGCTTTGAGCAGGAAGGGCTCATTAACCTTTACTTGCTACCCACCTAGCAGAGGAAAACTTAACTCAAACCTCTGCTGCCTCGCTACTATACCCAAACATGGTAAAGGTCTCGTTGGTCAACCCAAGAAAATATAAGGAGACGGTGACTATTAGCGCCATGTATTCCTGGGCCGTCCCCTCTTTCTCTTTCCTTGGAGGTTTCAGGTTAGGGCTTGCCTTGTTATGTTGGATGGAGGCTCGCGAAGGGTGTGACCTATCCATCTCCAGCGTCTCTGAAAGATATCTACTTCAATGGGCTGCTGCTTTGTTCTTTGCCACAGTTCCTCATTCGAGATCTTGTCTGGCCAGCTGATTCTAAGAATCTTCCTCAGGCAGGTATTGATGAATACCTGGATTGTTTTTCATGGTGGTGATGGTGGTTCTCCAGGTCTCCGCGATTTAGAAGCAGATGTCAAGCAGATGGGCAAGACGTGCGGACAGTTGGAGAGATTCGCCCAGAACCGAGATGCCTGGAGGAAGCTGGTTGGTGGCCTATGCCCAGAAGGGACCACAGGCATAGATGAGATAAGATGGTGACCATTAGACAGTTTGTAGCACACAGCGCTACACCTTGTCAGACCAAACTGTATTTATGTCTTTTGCAATGATTTACATAATAAGCTTTTAATTGTATAACTCATCCCACCGAAGCGACCTTGAACTGTATTGTCGCTTAAAGAAATTCTTTTAATAATAACAGATGTAGGTTTATGTAAAACGGCTGGTAGAATCAATGTTGGACCTTTGCTGTTTTCCGTATTTTGATTTAAGTAAAGAAATCTTGTAAGACTCTCACAAACCATCATCTTCTCTATATGATGTCGAACAGAGATTTTGTGGGTCTATTTTGAACTTTGAGTGTTCAAAAATTTTTTGTTAGTTTGGCATTGTCTCAAATGATCCTCCAGCTTAACTGGTTCATATCGTCATAAAAAAGTCACTTAGGCTTGTTTGACAAGGAAGGAAGGAATCCCAATTTTAAATAATTAATGCTGTGCTGTCTACATTTCTTTTCTTTTTTTCTAAATATTAGTTACATGTAGACAAAATTAAGCTATTTAAATAAGCATTGAAATTGATTACAATTTTTTGTTTGAATAGCAGGATAAATATTTAAAGCATTAACAAAGGTACAAATCAAATATTAGTGTATGAAATAATTACATTAATGGAATGTGAAAATTAAGTAACTCGACCTGCTTAAATGAAATCTATTATCGTAGACCCCCGTGGACATCTCATAGACCCCCAATTTGTTTTTTTACTTTCGTAGACCCCTTGGAGGTTTTCGTAGACCCGTGGGGGTCTATATTGACCACCTTGGTAATCACTGCCTTAAATGATTGACCTCGTTGGTTCTCCCACACCTATTCTCGGATCAAGTTGAAACTTTAAACAATCATTTTATTGTACCTAACAAAACATGAATCAATTAAAAAGTTAATTGACCAATCAGTACATTAATTATTGATAATTGATTTTTTGTTTAATAGCTAACAAGGTGAATAACTTCTACATTATTGAGAAATATAGTTCTAAGTGCAAAGGTCTTTTCATTTGTTTTTAAATAAGGATTTACAAAGTTTGCTTGTTATTTATCTTCTTCCTCGTCCACAATATCTCAGTTCACACTTTACCAGGGAACAATAATAAGGCTGACTACTTGGATTTGGTGAGACTTGAGGCTAGTCATTCTCTTTCTGGTGAGACTTGAAGCTAGTCATTCTCTCTGATGTGACAACGAGCTGGTTGGTCATTCTCTCTAATGAGAAATTATTCATGGTAAAAATTCCGTTATTAAGCATGGCTCTTAACACAGCATTATGCATCGCGTGTTAATGCTCGTCCAACGAAGCCACCACATCTTATTCATTTTATGAATCATAATTTGACCCCCTCCCCTTTTTTTCCAAATTATTAAGTGATGTATTAATAAGTTTGATACGAAACTAAGGAAACGTTGGATTGTTTGGTTTCGTATCTGGGTGTAAAAGAAATTATAAACTTAACATTGTACATTGAAATAAAACAAAGAGCGAGCCAGGAAAGAGTACTGAACACAAAATGTACTGTACGAGTTAGTGTTCTTGACACTACTTACACTTATACTTTTAACTGTCAGGACTCGTCAAGATAACGGAGCTTTAAGAGATTGGGGGGAGGAGATGAGCAGTATGCGTACATTCCTATACATTTTACTCTCACTTCTGCTGTTGGGGACACGGGGCAGTGCAGGACTGTAGAAGGTGCTGGGAAGTTGTATAGTTGCAGGGACAAGTCTCAACAATTTGAGTGAAACTGTTTCTTTCAGAGTTTCCCACGAGATACAACAACTTGAGTGAAACTGTTTCTTTCAGAGTTTCCCACGAGATACAACAACTTGAGTGAAACTGTTTCTTTCAGAGTTTCCCACGAGATACAAGAACTTGAGTGAAACTGTTTCTTTCAGAGTTTCCCACGAGATACAACAACTTGAGTGAAACTGTTTCTTTCAGAGTTTCCCACGAGATACAACAACTTGAGTGAAACTGTTTCTTTCAGAGTTTCCCACGAGATACAACAACTTTAGTGAAACTGTTTCTTTCAGAGTTTCCCACGAGATACAACAACTTGAGTGAAACTGTTTCTTTCAGTTTCCCACGAGATACAACAACTTGAGAGAAACTGTTTCTTTCAGAGTTTCCCACGAGATACAACAACTTGAGTGAAACTGTTTCTTTCAGAGTTTCCCACGAGATACAAGAACTTGAGTGAAACTGTTTCTTTCAGAGTTTCCCACGAGATACAACAACTTGAGTGAAACTGTTTCTTTCAGAGTTTCCCACGAGATACAACAACTTGAGTGAAACTGTTTCTTTCAGAGTTTCCCACGAGATACAACAACTTGAGTGAAACTGTTTCTTTCAGAGTTTCCCACGAGATACAACAACTTGAGTGAAACTGTTTCTTTCAGAGTTTCCCACGAGATACAACAACTTGAGTGAAACTGTTTCTTTCAGAGTTTCCCACGAGATACAAGGCAATGCGAGGGGAGGAGCTCATGGGAATTGAAACAAAAAAGTAAATTTCTTTATTTGTACACATAATATATATTGATTTATCAAGAGGCTCAAACAAGATACTGGCCCCAAAACACCCCTTTAGAAAGAAAACTATACGGAGAGCTCCTTGATTTGGAAACCACTGCGCAGTTCATCTCATATATTGGTCTAGTCATCTGAACGCTTTAACATAACAATGAGAACGAAGGAGAAGAACAGCTCTAGCATATTTGTTTTACTTGTTTTGGATGTTCCTTCAGATTATTACATCCTAGCCCAGCCCCAAACCTCCAGCACTTGCGGGCAGGGTCCAAACCAGGAACTAACGAGATGACAGTTCAGACCACATACCACACGACCATGCAGTCTTAGATTATTCCAAATGCTAACAAAAAAATGTTAATTAACATAAGAAGTTAATAAAATAATACATTGTGGGGGGGGGGGGGGGGATAACACAGCTTTCCTTAGACTGGATACTGTGGGCATGAAGCTTCAATAAATCAACCTTCAGACAAAATGTCATTACAATCAATAACATGTGTATTGAATTAGTCATCTGCTGGTCTTCTTCTTCCGGTTCCTGTTTCGATTTCTTGTATGCCGACGCAAGTGTAGAGCCGCAACATTAAGTTGTCTCAATCAATGAACTCTAACTATTACTTTTGTTATTTGTTCCAGTTGTTCAATTTAAACCTCCATGTCAAAAACCGTGCACTCCAAGCTATATCGACAGTTTCGTTCTCCTCTTCAGTCCCTCCACCCCCGCCCCCTTTCCTTTTCGCACTTAATTTATTTCTTTTCTCCCTTTTCTTTCCTCCTCTCTCTCTCATCGTGTTCTATCACTGACCAATACATTTTCCCGCTGACAGGACAATAAATAGCCCAATGGTCAGTAAAGGCGTCACTTCTACACCCGTTACTTCTCGCTCCCCCCTCCCCCACTACCACCACCACTCGGTTTGCTCCTCTCTCTTTTCTCTTCGCCATGACAGGTGCTCACCCTTGGGGAAGGTCACGGTCGCGACTAGCTGGCGATGGACAACGGTCAACGGTAGATAACACTTGATAACCCGCCGCCTTCACCGGCCATGGACCAAACCCAGAGACCTGATCAGGGAGCTCACGTTTCCGGCTAAAGTTTGAAACCAAATAAAAGCGTTAAAAACAAAATGTTGAATTTAAAGGACGGTTCTCAAATTGTACAGAAGATCCACGTGATGAAAGAAGGGAAAGGGAGGGGGGGTCGTCACTTGAAGCCAAAGCACGTTCCAGATGCCGGTGCTGTAACACAGCCATTTTCTTTCCTTTCATGGCCGCCCCCTTTCTTCCCACTTTTTTTTTTTTTGGGGGGGGGGGGTAGGGAGGAAGAGGGTGTAATCTTAGCACCACTATCCCCCCCACCCCTCTCCCAGTCCAGGAAAAAAAAAGGAATCTTTAAAATCTCGAAAAACGTAACTTTTGTATTTAAAGTTGGCAAATTTCGTACAAATCGGAAAACTCTTTTTCACCGCAAAACACAAGGAAAAAAAAATTGCCCATGACAGTAAACGCGATTTGAGAAATTAAAACAAAACAATATTTTTTTTTAATGCCGACAGCGAGGTCAAAGCCGGCTCTAGGACTCCTGGAGCCTCCAATGTAAATTATACTTTAGTTATCAGCCACACGGATGAGGGGAGGGCTAGTCTACAAAGAATAAATGGAAAGTGTAAGGGGAGTTAATTTATTGGTCACAAGAGTTATCTATCGTAGTATTACTTCATTCTCTTTTTTTTTCATCATTTACGTTTTATATTATTTGTTTTGAAATACTTCAATGACAAAACAAGAGAACCATTTTCTAATCTAAGTGAGTCTTTTTTTTGTCTTTTGGTTTTTTGAACGATGTATTCTCAAAGTGAACCACTTTTTAGTTTGTCTAAGAAAGTACTTTTTGTTATTAGTAAGAGATAGATTACAGTCAATCCTAAATTTTCCATAATCTCTAGGACTAGGCACTCATGGTATCAAAGTCACATTCATAATTTTTAAAAAAGCAACAAAGATAAAAAGAATATTTTTAAAAAAAAAGCTTATATTAAACGTAGTTATATCAATTTGTCTGGATCAGTCATGTAAATAAATTTGTAATAGATCTAGACTATCAACAATAAATCTGTGCGATTACAAATATTTTTACCAATTGTTTTTGTTTAGCACAGATTCAAGCTTTTAGCTTTACCGGTATGAATGTTACCGTGATCGCTTTTTTAATTGCGATAATAATACGAAAGTTGGAACGATCTGAACTCG
Source organism: Biomphalaria sudanica (assembly GCA_036873155.1). Classification (NCBI taxonomy): domain Eukaryota; kingdom Metazoa; phylum Mollusca; class Gastropoda; family Planorbidae; genus Biomphalaria; species Biomphalaria sudanica. Next base: position 454,874 of record JAZGLO010006158.1, read on the forward strand.
AGGGCTAAAGTCTCCTAAAGCCAAAATACTAACCACTGGTGCTTATGAAAGCAGAAGGTTTTATAGTTATCTATTGTTAGTTTACATTTTTTCTCTCTACAAAGTATAAAGGGAACTAATTCAACTTCTACCACTAAATCATTCAAGTACAATTTCATTCCCTTGTCCGAGATACAAAAAAAAAACCCAACTTAATTAACAATAGTTAATTAACTAATTGGTCAATTTTTTTGATGATTCTTGTGTTGTCAGGTAAAAGAAATAATTGTGCATGATTTCAAATTGATCCGAGCATGAATGTGGGAGAAATAACGTGTACAAACTTTTTTTACCAGACAGACAGAGTTAATATAAGCCTTTTTAAAGAAAATAGTAGAGTATTCAAATCTTTTTTGTTAGCGTCCAGCTCTATGTGAACACTGCTATTGTATTTGTGCTGTCTGCCTGTCTGCATGTCCGTCTACCTTCCTTAAAACGACTAATTTCTTTTACGCAGAGAAGACGATATTATATATTTTTATGTGTATAAAAAGAAAAGCTTTATGCTAGCTGTTTGAAATCATGGGTTTGAACCTTAGTCATATGTTTCCACCCTCGTTTCTTTCCTTTTCTTTGTTTCCATTTCATCTTGTCGTTGCTGTTTAGTTGTGGTGGTTGGTGTGGATGTAAACAAAGAGACACTATTCTTTGTTGAATGCATGGTTTCTATTGTTAGTGCTTGGCTTCCGAACCTTGGGTCCTGGGTTCGAATTTCGGTAAAAATTGGTATTTTGAATTTCGTGATTTTTAAAGCGCACCATCCATCACAGTGGCGCTACAGCCCATGGAGGGCTCTGGCCTGCTTCAACACATCCTTCCATTCAGATCTCTCCTGGGCTTTTCGTCTCCACGCCCTAACCCCAATCTGTTGCAGATCTTCTTCCACATCATCAATCCATCGCATTCGGGGTCTGCCTTTGGGTCGCCTGCCTTTTTTTTTTGTTTGTTTCGCTCCTCTGTTTTCTGACATTCTTTCAAGGTGACCTGCCCAACGTAGTCTGTTACACTTCAGTAAGTTGGGCTAGCGCACCTGCTCTATAAAGGCTTAGCACGTTCCATGTCGCAAAACAAAAATCATGTCCTTTTCCAGGCCTAGGTCGTTTTCCGTTGAGATCCGTCCGGGTATTCTTTCTGCTCTCTGGATAGCTGCCTTTTGTGCCCTAGCCTTTGTGATTCCCTCCACTTCCTGCAAGGCAGCAGGTTTGTTTTTGGTCCACCCCTGGTATTTTATTTCCCCGGTACCCACCATATCTGGAGGGCATTCCCCTATCCGCCACCAGGGGAGGCGCTCGATGGGAGATCAAAAACTCCACACGAGTTTTAGGGCGCCCCAGAGTCCAAAAATCTTTAATCGATACCTGACTTTAGTTTGGGAAAGCCGTTGTGCTCGCCATGTGACACTCTGCTCATTAACCGTTGGCAAAAGAAACGACCTTACCACCATCTGGCTAGACATCGCTAAGTCTGAAAGGTGATTTGTTCCCCTACTTTTTATGTCAGTGTAGAGTTTGAAAAGTACTCGATCCAGTTGTTTAGTATTAACTTAATAATTAGTTAAAAAATATATGCAGCCTACGATTGCTTTTTCTCTCTTTCTCTCTAACACACTCTCTTTCTCTCTCTTAATTCCAATCTCTTTCTCTCCAAATATCGGTGTACTACACTTTTTCACTCTCCTCCAATCTATCTTTTTCGTTCTCAAAGAAAGTGGTCTCCTAAACTCTACCTCTCTCATCTCACCTAGTCTCTTTCTCCATCTGTCTCTCTTTTCTTCTTTATCTTTCTCACTGTTTCTCTTCTACACCCTCTCATTCTCTCTCCTCCACTCCCCTTCTCTGCCATAGGCTGTACTAACTCTCTCTCCTGTCACTTTCTCTCCCATTTTGTATTTTCTCTTCTTACTCTTTTGTTATCCTTCTTTGTCTCTCTCTGTTCTTGTTTTCTATACTTTGTTTTGTCATTGTTCTCTCTCTGTTCTTGTTTTCTATACTTTGTTTTGTCATTGTTCTCTCTCTGTTCTTGTTTTCTATACTTGATTTTGTCATTGTTCTCTCTCTGTTCTTGTTTTCTATACTTTGTTTTGTCATTGTTCTCTCTCTGTTCTTGTTCTCTATACTTTGTTTTGTCATTGTTCTCTCTCTGTTCTTGTTTTCTATACTTTGTTTTGTCATTGTTCTCTCTCTGTTCTTGTTTTCTATACTTTGTTTTGTCATTGTTCTCTCTCTGTTCTTGTTTTCTATACTTTGTTTTGTCATTGTTCTCACTCTGTTCTTGTTTTCTATACTTGGTTTTGTCATTGTTCTCTCTCTGTTCTTGTTTTCTATACTTGGTTTTGTCATTGTCCTCTCTCTGTTCTTGTTTTCTATACTTTGTTTTGTCATTGTTCTCACTCTGTTCTTGTTTTCTATACTTGGTTTTGTCATTGTTCTCACTCTGTTCTTGTTTTCTATACTTTGTTTTGTCATTGTTCTCACTTTGTTCTTGTTTTCAATACTTTGTTTTGTCATTGTTCTCACTCTGTTCTAGTTTTCTATACTTTATTTTGTCATTGTTCTCAGTCTGTTCTTGTTTTCTATACTTTGTTTTGTCATTGTTCTCTCTCTGTTCTTGTTTTCTATACTTTGTTTTGTCATTGTTCTCAGTCTGTCTTGTTTTATATACTTTGTTTTGTTATTGTTCTCACTCTGTTCTTTTTTTCTATACTTTGTTTTGTCATTGTTCTCTCTCTGTTCTTGTTTTCTATACTTTGTTTTGTCATTGTTCTCTCTCTGTTCTTGTTTTCTATACTTTGTTTTGTCATTGTTCTCACTCTGTTCTTGTTTTCTATACTTTGTTTTGTCATTGTTCTCACTCTGTTCTTGTTTTCTATACTTTGTTTTGTCATTGTTCTCACTCTGTCTTGTTTTCTATACTTTGTTTTGTCATTGTTCTCAGTCTGTTCTTGTTTTCTATACTTTGTTTTGTCATTGTTCTCACTCTGTCTTGTTTTCTATACTTTGTTTTGTCATTGTTCTCAGTCTGTTCTTGTTTTCTATACTTTGTTTTGTCATTGTTCTCAGTCTGTCTTGTTTTCTATACTTTGTTTTGTCATTGTTCTCACTCTGTTCTTGTTTTCTATACTTTGTTTTGTCATTGTTCTCTCTCTGTTTTTGTTTTCTATACTTTGTTTTGTCATTGTTTTCACTCTGTTCTTGTTTTCTATACTTTGTTTTGTCATTGTTCTCTCTCTGTTCTTGTTTTCTATACTTTGTTTTGTCATTGTTCTCTCTCTGTTCTTGTTTTCTATACTTTGTTTTGTCATTGTTCTCACTCTGTTCTTGTTTTCTATACTTTGTTTTGTCATTGTTCTCACTCTGTTCTTGTTTTCTATACTTTGTTTTGTCATTGTTCTCTCTCTGTTCTTGTTTTCTATACTTTGTTTTGTCATTGTTCTCTCTCTGTTCTTGTTTTTTATACTTTGTTTTTTCATTGTTCTCAGTCTGTCTTGTTTTCTATACTTTGTTTTGTCATTGTTCTCTCTCTGTTCTTGTTTTCTATACTTTGTTTTGTCATTGTTCTCAGTCTGTCTTGTTTTCTATACTTTGTTTTGTCATTGTTCTCTCTCTGTTCTTGTTTTCTATACTTTGTTTTGTCATTGTTCTCTCTCTGTTCTTGTTTTCTATACTTTGTTTTGTCATTATTCTCACTCAGGTCCTGTTTTCTATACTTTGTTTTGTTATTGTTATCTCCCTGTTCTTGTTTTCTATACTTTGTTTTGTCATTGTTCTCACTCTGTCTTGTTTTCTATACTTTGTTTTGTCATTGCTCTCAGTCTGTTCTTGTTTTCTATACTTTGTTTTGTCATTGTTTTCTCTCTGTTCTTTTTTTCTATACTTTGTTTTGTCATTTTTCTCAGTCTGTCTTGTTTTCTATACTTTGTTTTGTCATTGTTCTCACTCTGTCTTGTTTTCTATACTTTGTTTTGTCATTGTTCTCAGTCTGTTCTTGTTTTCTATACTTTGTTTTGTCATTGTTCGCAGTCTGTTCTTGTTTTCTATACTTTGTTTTGTCATTGTTCTCTCTCTGTTCTTGTTTTCTATACTTTGTTTTGTCATTGTTCTCACTTTGTTCTTGTTTTCAATACTTTGTTTTGTCATTGTTCTCACTCTGTTCTAGTTTTCTATACTTTGTTTTGTCATTGTTCTCAGTATGTTCTTGTTTTCTATACTTTGTTTTGTCATTGTTCTCTCTCTGTTCTTGTTTTCTATACTTTGTTTTGTCATTGTTCTCAGTCTGTCTTGTTTTCTATACTTTGTTTTGTTATTGTTCTCACTCTGTTCTTTTTTTCTATACTTTGTTTTGTCATTGTTCTCCTTCTGTCTTGTTTTCTATACTTTGTTTTGTCATTGTTCTCACTCTGTCTTGTTTTCTATACTTTGTTTTGTCATTGTTCTCACTCTGTTCTAGTTTTCTATACTTTGTTTTGTCATTGTTCTCAGTATGTTCTTGTTTTCTATACTTTGTTTTGTCATTGTTCTCTCTCTGTTCTTGTTTTCTATACTTTGTTTTGTCATTGTTCTCAGTCTGTTCTTGTTTTCTATACTTTGTTTTGTCATTGTTCTCAGTCTGTCTTGTTTTCTATACTTTGTTTTGTCATTGTTCTCACTCTGTTCTTGTTTTCTATACTTTGTTTTGTCATTGTTCTCTCTCTGTTTTTGTTTTCTATACTTTGTTTTGTCATTGTTTTCACTCTGTTCTTGTTTTCTATACTTTGTTTTGTCATTGTTCTCTCTCTGTTCTTGTTTTCTATACTTTGTTTTGTCATTGTTCTCTCTCTGTTCTTGTTTTCTATACTTTGTTTTGTCATTGTTCTCACTCTGTTCTTGTTTTCTATACTTTGTTTTGTCATTGTTCTCACTCTGTTCTTGTTTTCTATACTTTGTTTTGTCATTGTTCTCTCTCTGTTCTTGTTTTCTATACTTTGTTTTGTCATTGTTCTCTCTCTGTTCTTGTTTTTTATACTTTGTTTTTTCATTGTTCTCAGTCTGTCTTGTTTTCTATACTTTGTTTTGTCATTGTTCTCTCTCTGTTCTTGTTTTCTATACTTTGTTTTGTCATTGTTCTCAGTCTGTCTTGTTTTCTATACTTTGTTTTGTCATTGTTCTCTCTCTGTTCTTGTTTTCTATACTTTGTTTTGTCATTGTTCTCTCTCTGTTCTTGTTTTCTATACTTTGTTTTGTCATTATTCTCACTCAGGTCCTGTTTTCTATACTTTGTTTTGTTATTGTTATCTCCCTGTTCTTGTTTTCTATACTTTGTTTTGTCATTGTTCTCACTCTGTCTTGTTTTCTATACTTTGTTTTGTCATTGCTCTCAGTCTGTTCTTGTTTTCTATACTTTGTTTTGTCATTGTTTTCTCTCTGTTCTTTTTTTCTATACTTTGTTTTGTCATTTTTCTCAGTCTGTCTTGTTTTCTATACTTTGTTTTGTCATTGTTCTCACTCTGTCTTGTTTTCTATACTTTGTTTTGTCATTGTTCTCAGTCTGTTCTTGTTTTCTATACTTTGTTTTGTCATTGTTCGCAGTCTGTTCTTGTTTTCTATACTTTGTTTTGTCATTGTTCTCTCTCTGTTCTTGTTTTCTATACTTTGTTTTGTCATTGTTCTCACTTTGTTCTTGTTTTCAATACTTTGTTTTGTCATTGTTCTCACTCTGTTCTAGTTTTCTATACTTTGTTTTGTCATTGTTCTCAGTATGTTCTTGTTTTCTATACTTTGTTTTGTCATTGTTCTCTCTCTGTTCTTGTTTTCTATACTTTGTTTTGTCATTGTTCTCAGTCTGTCTTGTTTTCTATACTTTGTTTTGTTATTGTTCTCACTCTGTTCTTTTTTTCTATACTTTGTTTTGTCATTGTTCTCCTTCTGTCTTGTTTTCTATACTTTGTTTTGTCATTGTTCTCACTCTGTCTTGTTTTCTATACTTTGTTTTGTCATTGTTCTCACTCTGTCTTGTTTTCTATACTTTGTTTTGTCATTGTTCTCAGTCTGTTCTTGTTTTCTATACTTTGTTTTGTCATTGTTCTCACTCTGTTCTTGTTTTCTATACTTTGTTTTGTCATTGTTCTCTCTCTGTTCTTGTTTTCTTTACTTTGTTTTGTCATTGTTCTCACTCTGTCTTGTTTTCTATAGTTTCATTTGCCATTGTTCTCACTCTGTTCTTTTTTTCTATACTTTGTTTTGTCATTGTTCTCACTCTGTCTTGTTTTCTATACTTTGTTTTGTCATTGTTCTCAGTCTGTCTTGTTTTCTATACTTTGTTTTGTCATTGTTTTCTCTCTGTTCTTGTTTTCTATACTTTGTTTTGTCATTGTTCTCAGTCTGTCTTGTTTTCTATACTTGGTTTTGTCATTGTTCTCTCTCTGTTCTTGTTTTCTATACTTTGTTTTGTCATTGTTCTCTCTCTGTTCTTGTTTTCTATACTTTGTTTTGTCATTGTTCTCACTCTGTCTTGTTTTCTATACTTTGTTTTGTCATTGTTCTCAGTCTGTCTTGTTTTCTATACTTTGTTTTGTCATTGTTCTCACTCGGTCTTGTTTTCTATACTTTGTTTTGTCATTGTTCTCACTCTGTTCTTGTTTTCTATACTTTGTTTTGTCATTGTTCTCTCTGTGTTCTTGTTTTCTATACTTTGTTTTGTCATTGTTTTCACTCTGTTCTTGTTTTCTATACTTTGTTTTGTCATTGTTCTCACTCTGTCTTGTTTTCTATACTTTGTTTTGTCATTGTTCTCACTCTGTCTTGTTTTCTATACTTTGTTTTGTCATTGTTCTCACTCTGTCTTGTTTTCTATACTTTGTTTTGTCATTGTTCTCACTCTGTCTTGTTTTCTATACTTTGTTTTGTCATTGTTCTCACTCTGTCTTGTTTTCTATACTTTGTTTTGTCATTGTTCTCAGTCTGTTCTTGTTTTCTATACTTTGTTTTGTCATTGTTCTCACTCTGTTCTTTTTTTCTATACTTTGTTTTGTCATTGTTCTCACTCTGTTCTTTTTTTCTATACTTTGTTTTGTCATTGTTCTCTCTCTGTTCTTGTTTTCTATACTTTGTTTTGTCATTGTTCTCAGTCTGTCTTGTTTTCTATACTTTGTTTTGTCATTGTTCTCACTCTCTTTTTGTTTTCTATACTTTTTTTTGTCCATGTTCTCACTCTGTTCTTGTTTTTTATACTTTGTTTTGTCATTGTTCTCACTCTGTCTTGTTTTGTTTACTTTGTTTTGTCATTGTTCTCACTCTGTCTTGTTTTCTATACTTTGTTTTTTCATTGTTCTCACTCTGTCTTGTTTTCTATACTTTGTTTTGTCATTGTTCTCAGTCTGTCCTGCTTTTTTATATCATTATAGCACTTTAATTAGTTTATTTCTTTGTCCATCTAATACTTCTTTAGTACTCTACTTTTTCTCTAACGCTATCACAAATCTTTCTGTATCGCTTTTACGTTATTTTTTGGTCTCAAGCTTTTTGTCTATTTATTTTCCTTGCACTCATTTTTGAACAATCTAAAAAGTACATCTCTTGTTACACTTCCTTCTTCATGCCCCGCCCTCACTCAA